>BSAI01000012.1:40552108-40567338 GCA_036245035.1 Adrianichthys oophorus
AGACAGATAGACAGATAGACAGATAGACAGATAGACAGATAGACAGACAGACAGATAGACAGATAGACAGATAGACAGATAGATAGATAAGATTAATTGACTGATGGGGTGGTAGAGGTGCAAACCTGATTGGTGGAGGCAGTTACGAAGGGAACGCTTGTGGCAGATGATGTGGCTGCAGACACAGTGGCTGGAGTACCACCGTGCATCATGGGAACTTTTTTGGAGGAAAAATCACGTAAGCATAAATACACGGAGGAGCGGTGTAGGCACAAACACAAGGCAGGTGAAAGGAGGAGAAGGAGCCCAAGAGGAAATCGATTGAACTGGTTCCCCCTCTTCTCTCTGCCAGTGCTCACTCGTCACGTGTTTGGATTCCTTTATGACCTATGGTAATGTGTAACTAGCACTGAGATTTTTTTGTGTTTCAAATTAAGTAAAACAACATATCTTTCACATTTTTCTGGAAAACACTAGATTATAGCTTTAGATTGAACTACAAAAAAATAATAAACATAAACAGGACTTAATATTGCAGGGTTTTATGGCAGAGGAGAAAATAGGGAACATTTCTACTTAAGTCCTTTAGTTTGTTTAAATTTTTTCAAAGAGCATCAGGTTAGATCAGCCAAAAGCCAAGTTTAGAACGAGCAGAAGTGTTGATGTACACAGTAAGACAAAACATCGGTCAGTTGAAGTGATTCCATAAACAAAAACAGCTGTTTTGCAAATAGCAAACAACAATATTTCACTTCTTTGTGCAGAATAATGTGTCAATTTCTATACACAGGTAAAATTGTTACTTTAAAGTCAACATAATGTCACAGAAACATAAAAAAGCCCACAGTATTTTTTGTACGATTTGATTCTGATGACCAGTGGCTTACAGACATGGAGGTACAAATGACTGAAGAAGGAAAGCTGGAACCTACCAATGCTGGCTGCAGGTGTCATGCACAATATTGAGCCTGCCCATCATGCAGTGCAACAGGAAGTGGATTGGATAGGGAGGAGAAATCAAAACAGCCCATCACAAGGTTCGTTAGAGTGAAGGGAGAGATAACGTGGGGGGGAAAAAAAGGGTTAATATTTCTCGAACAAGGACATCATGGACTGGAGATGGTGAAATGTTGCACTCATCATACAAAAGTGTGTTAAAAGTCTGAAAAGAGACTTTCTATTTAAATTTAACCTGGAAGATTAAGTCTAAATCAAGCGATATAAATTGTACAAATAGCAGCACAGTATGCAATCCATAAAAGGTCATAAGAACCAAGCTTTGATTATTGTTTCCCAACTATTTTACAGTTCTTGAAGCCATCCACTCCCATTCATCCAAGCCCAAGCAAAAGCCTCAGAACCATCCGGGACCATTAAACAACCTTCGACCCTGAGAGCTTAATCTTTCTGCTGCTAAAGTGATTTGCTAATAGGTCCAGATCGCTATGCATTGATGCAGAAAAGGCAATACAAAGAAAGACCTTAAAAGCCCACTCTAACACCCATTAGCCATGCAATGCCATATGGATTATGAAGCACATTACGAAGCTTTTAAACCACATTATGACACATAGGAAGTCTTCACTGGTCTGACGTAACCTTTTTTAAAAAAATATAAATCCACAATTACCCTTTATACTAGGAGAAAAAAAAATCTATTTATGCCATATATTGCTCTGCCAGCATAGCAGAAGCCCGCTTCGACGGATCCAGTCATTCACTGGGTGGTGGCAGCACTTGTGATGGTTTCTTTGTGGTCCATACCTGATGGGAGAAAAGCAGCCTGCTGTTGAAACTGCATGCTGGCCAGGGCCTGCTGGTACTGGAGCATGCTGGTGTTAAACACAGCAGAGGCCCCGTTGGCCTTCTCCAGGGCTGCCCGCTTTGGGAGGGGAGCCATGACGCTAGGGGCGATGCCCTGCCCATCCAGATGAAGGGGTGGGGATGGAGGTGGGGTCAGTGAGATAGAAGATAAAAGGCGAAGACAGACAGGGAGAGAAGTGTGTGGAATAGAGAGAGAGGCGTGTTAGAAAGATGCAAAAAAAAAAAAAAAAGAAAACAAAAAAAGGCACATACGTTAGAAAACATTCGAGGAGATGTGACAAAACATCTTTGTGTGTACAACAATCACAATATCATATCATCAGTAGCAAGCAAGCAGCAATCTGACAAATACTACACAAGCATAAGCATGGTGCTTACTGGAGCTATGTGCTAACAGGCATTAAATAATCTGAATCTGATTTTACTGGCTTTGTACTGCTAAGGCTGACTAAATGCAGCATAAGCAAGCATTAACCATGAAAACATAAGGCTGCTAACAAGGTGGAACAGGTAAAAAGCACAGAAAGGGAGGCTGCACTGCTAGCTCCATGATAATCTGTATAAGCCATGTTTAAGTGATGGTTCACTCTTGAGACAAAGCGTCAAAAAAGGCCAAAGGCCAAGAAACGCGAGAAAGAGATTTGCTGCAGTAGCAAGACAAACACTAATGGTTCGGATGTTGGCATGAGGCCATTCTTGAGGTTTAAGCATCTTCGATGATGAGTGAACTATCATTTGAACTGTGATACCCATTTATGGTGGGACCTCCTAGATGGTTGTAAAAGACTTTTCCTCGTAGCCCACCCATATCCATCTGACATGCACTAGCAACACAGACGTGCACACACTTGACTGAGCAGCTTCACAGTACGGACATTTAAAAATAAGCCTGAAGCCATGCCACCAAGTACAGCTCTACTTTTCTAGCCCTCACTGACTTTTGTTAGTTGACTGCAGGTGATGAAATGATTGCGACTTGGTATTGTAGCTTTAAAAGTTATGTTTGCATCGATTTCATATTTTTTTTGTTGATTGTGATGAGAAAAGCCGCCATCATTTGACCACAGGCGTTAAAGACAGCTCAACAGGAAGAAAGAACTTACATTGCAGTAAGACAATAACAACAAAGAAGGCTAGGTACGTTTGGTTAAGACACTGCTATACAACAAAGCCACATGCCAAGCTAAAAGGTGAAAGGTCATAGTACCAGGTCAAAGGTTGCGTCGAGGGGTCGCTTCAGTGATTTGACAGCCGACTGAGTCTTAATTAGCAGGCAGCGAGCACATGATGGCAATGGGCCAATGGGGTTCAAGCGCATTAACATAAACCAGCAAGCAGAGGTGCATCATGGGGGCAGCAGTGCAGTTTGGGTATAGGTGAGAAAAAACAAAAACAAATAAAAAAACAAATCATTGGAATGCAATATACAAGGGGATAAGACTAAGGCATGCACAGTGTGGACACTAGCTCTACTGCTCAACAGTTACATATCGAGAGTGTAAGGTAACTACACCTCTACATTAGTTTTTGTCACACAAGAATGGATGGATAGAGCGATGAGAAAAAAAGTTCTACAGATTTAAATGGGTCCAAGTGGGAGCTCATGTCCTAGTTCTGTGTTTTCACTATGCACATCATAGTCCGGTTTACATTACAATGATTCACCCCCAAGCTCTCTGTATCACTTTGTCGATAGGAGCATGTGAAAACAAAACACTATGATCAACAAACAAGTGTGGCTGCACTACTATTCACCGGTGCTGTTACTGCAGGACAGGACTGAAAGCACAACAAATCCCTTTTATTAATGTCAGGAGGAAGAGAAGTTATAGATAGGAAGCACAGAAACAATGGAGTCATATTTAAGGCCAGGCCACCAGAGAGATGAACAAAGAGGAACTGGACTCTCTGCCTTGTGGTCTGGTATGACATGAAGACGGAACAAGACAATCAGTGCGTCAAACTAGGGGGAAAAAAAAAAAACATTTTGACATGACAATGCTTCAGGGTAACAATGAGCTATTGTCTTGTCCTTCTTCATGTCATCCAGATGGAAACCAACAGAGAACTTTAAAGTTTGACCTGGCAAAAGCAGAACTGAAATTTGCTGCATGATACCAATTCATAAGATAAAACAACTTTGACAATGTCAGCATGAGACACAGGGCATGAACTCGGAAGAGAGAAAATCTAAAACAATGATGCTTAATGTCAGATTGTCATTCCTCACGAGGCTGTGACGGGAGTGAAATCATTAGCGCAGAGTGCTCACCATGGCTGCGGCGGCTGTGGCCTGGTTCACCTGATGCTGGGTAGCCTTAATTTTGGCCTGCAGATGGGCTGGCGGGTGGAAGTACTTGCACTTTTCCCTGGAGCACCGACCCTTGATGTAGTCCATGCAGACGGTGACAGTGTTGTCATTGTTTTCGATCATGGTGCTGTCGGCGGGGTGAGCGAAGCGACACTCGCCCTCCCCTCGAGCACAGTTGCCCCTCTGATACTCCCGGCAGACCTAAAGCAGATACAGGGAAGGAGCTAGGTAAACAAACAAACCTTGGTCATTGTACTAATTTACAAATTTTAAATTTTAAAGTAAGACCGCTAAATTAAATTGTTAATTAGTAAATCCATTGGACATAAAGTCTGTATCAGATCTAATAGAAAAACAAACTAATTAAATGTTCACTTGTATTGCACACAAAAGTGACAGTTGTAATCCCTACTGTAGACAGCAGGAGGCATCATTCTCCTTTAAAAGATATGATGCAGAAACGTTGACAACCACATTAAAATCTGTTTTACTCAGTGGTTTATGCTAACTTCTTAGATTAAAACTTGATTTTAAAGTTAAAGTTAGGGGAAACAAAACTGTTTAGGCTAAAAAAGATGTTGTTATGCTACTAAAGGAACATCTTAGCACAGTAAGGTTTTTAGGAGTTAGGAACTGTTTCAGAGGACGCAGCAGATTCTCCTCTGAATAGAGTGCTTGCCTCTAAAACTGAATGTCAAGGGAGACCAGGGTGGACCTGGCAAGATTCTCTCCTTACCTCAAGTCTATCGGTTCTCAGCAGTTTCTGGGCTGCAGCAGCGTTGGGGACTTGGCTGACAGTGGGACTGGAGGCCATGAGGACAGGGGTGCTGGGCAGGATCTCTGGAGGCATCAGGCTTGGTGACACAGGGCTTAGGTAGGGGTTGAAAGCAGCAGCTGCAGCAGCTGCTGCTGCACTGGCGTTGGTGGCCAGGCCTGGTGTCACCGAGAACATGGGCTGCAAAAGAAATAAACTGAAATTGTTTATACAAACACTGAATTGTATTGTTCCTATAAGAAAAAGACAAGGACAAAATATAAAAACAGGCCTGAAAGCTAATATTAACTTTAAAAAGAGTGAATATGAGCATTCTCATGTGTGTGGTTTCCAGACACCGTGGTGCCTTCGTGCATTTATGGCCTCTCACCATAGCTGGTAGCTGTGTGCCGGGCATCATGGCATTAGCAAGTTGCATCTGCTGGGCCAGCATGGCCATATTCTTCTGCTGTATCAGATTGTTCCTGCCATTGATCTCTAGCTGGGTCTTAAGATGAGGAGGGGGGTGCAGGTACTTGCAGTTCTCTCTGGAACATCGACCCTGAAAGGGAAACGATTAAGTGTCAGTTCTTAATATCGGGCTAAACAACAATCAACAAAATAAGTCCTGCGCAGGTAATCATGTTTATTCTAGATTTAGACCTTCAGGTTCATCATATCAAAATGGTAATTTACTTAAAAATTAAATAAACAAACATGAGTTAATGTGTTAACTTTTTAAGTGATATTATCAGAGAGTTTTAGCTGTTGTGTCCATTCTCAGCAGACTAAATTCAGATGGGGTCTGGATCTCAGTCTCACTAATTGTTATAACAACTCTGCTATTTTTGTAAGTTATAGCTGGGAGGTGTGTGTGTCTGTGTGTGTGTCTGTGCATGACCCCCTGAGGTTCATGACTGACACTGGTCTGTGTTGCTACAGACATCAAGCTTAGATTCATGTCAAACTGCCTCTAAAAATACTGCCCACTCATATGATCTGTCTATATCGTATCGACAGTCATCCAGGGGTCATGCAGCGAGTCCGAATAATTATCCAACACAGTATCCACTGTATGCTGTAAAGGCCCACTTTTTGTTTAGAGAAGGGCCAAACAAGAAGGAACTGACACACATTTGAGCAAACAAGAAAGGTTGTAGCATGTTCATCAAGATTATGTTTGTATGGCAGGTGGCAGAAATGCTTAATGCAAACACAAGAACACACAAACACACACACAGATACATAAACAAGTCCAGAGTGCAGGAAAGACGTATTTGCTTTCAGCCCAATGGCACAGCTGATGTGACTGTGGCATCTTTGCTCTCCCCTGCTGACAGCTCCAGCCTCTTTGGGATTTATTTCTGTTCTCGGCTATGACTTCATACTGCTTTTCCATATTCTTCACTTTTACTGATGCTGGATCATCAAATATGTTCAAAGGAAAGATGAAGAGACAAGCCCCAGAGAGAGAGAGTATGGGATATTTTTTTTTACGGTTTATTTTTTATTTTTTTCTTGGCAATTTGTTATCGGATTTCTGCTAAAATTCATTTGAAGTCACCTGGTTGGGGGGCCGTTGACTGAATGGAAGCTGTAATGCATATTCTGGTATAATAGAAGGTGTTTTCTGTGTACGAGACATTCAGACCAGACGAAACAACAGAGAATTGCACCTGAAGTTCGAAAGTGGATATGTAAGGATGCATCATTTTTCACAGCTATGCAGTTTTAAGGAAAATGCAAATGCTTCACAAATCTCCATAATACATGCATTTCTTTTCAGAATTCAATAAAAAAAGATAAAAGAGAAACTGCAGTGAAAAGAGGAAAAGTTCAAAGCAGCTTCTGACATCAGTCCAGAGAGTGAGACTAATATCCAGAGGGGCTGGGGAGCGTGCATGTTTATGTGAATCCAGGGGTGGTTGTGAAGGCATAAAAGATAATGTTACACTCACCGCAAATGACCCCAACTGTCGGCTGCTAGATAAGCTCAAGCAGCTGCATGCGAGTATTTCAGGTAACCCGTTTTACTCCTATCAGAATCATTCAAAGTAAATGCCTGCCAACAAGCACTGGCAGACATTTTGAATTAAAAAAAAAAAAAGAAATCAGTTCTCTGAAGAGGAAACGTCAGCCTTCTTGAAGAGAATAGAGTGTGAAAGCAATGGCGATTCAAAGAGCCCGCATCAAGAAGATTTTAGACATTTGGAGACGACATGTTGATACTGGGAGGGGAGAGGGAATTTCAGATGTAAACAAAGAAGGCAGGAAGCTGTCGTTCCTCAGTTCAGCATCTATCTTTGTGACATCAGTAGCCTTGAGGTGTAGCTACAGATGGTGTCCACGGCAACAGAGGGGCCACCTCCTACGCTGTGACTCCCAGATTCTGCTTGATTGCAGGCAGTTATTACAGCAAAACAGCTGGCTCCAGAGCAATAGTTAGCTCAGGGGGTCTTTCATCACATGTGTCGGTTTGCTTTCATACATATTGCAAATTGTAAAAAGTCATTTTTTTGTGGAAACAAATGATGTTAGTAATAATGCAAAATCAATTTTTACAATTCACTTACAAATGAGCAAAAATGTTCAAAGTGTAGTTATCTTGGTTTATTTGTTTGTGTTTGACACTTTTTTCCACTCTACAATCAGGGTTTTTAAATAAATCAATAAATGAAATCATTTCATAGCAATAAATCTTAACTTGTAGACCCTAAAACAAAAAACAATTCAATAATCCATTTTTCATATTTAATATTGTCCTTGCCACAGGCTGGTGGCCTATCCAGGGAGTCCTTGCCTTCACCCAAAAGTAGCTGGTATAGGCTCCAGCAACGTTATGACCTCAAAAGGGATTAAGCGAGTTTAGAAAATTTATGATTTTTTTGTTTGTTTATTTAATCAATAAAAGTTGCTACACAACAGATAGTAAATTACTATCAGAAATGTAAAATCCTTATTTAAGATGTCATCAAATTTGTGTGCAGTATTATTGGACAGTTTTTTTTGTAAGCTTCTATTAGTCTACTAAGTTTCATTGTTTAAATTAAATCATTGTCAAATCTTTTTTTTTTAATTGACAGTGGAATTGTTCCTTTTTTCTGCCAAAAAAAGGCCTAGCCAAAAACCAGGTCAATCTAGGAACAATGAACCCTCTGGCTACTGGATAGGCTGTTTGATGATAAGTTGTAATAACACGTCCCACCCTGATCACTGTCTCTTTAACGCTTTTGGGGTAGACACACACCCTGCTTTTGTGACTGTATGTGGGATTTGCACAAACAGTGAATCAATGTTCAAGGAATGCAGGGTGGGACCCAATCCTATCCTTTCTGAAAGAAAGGTATGAAGCATGTGGCAAGATTTTCGGATGCACGTGTCTCAATGTGTGGGAGCAAAGAGGACATGTGCAAAGGAAAAGCTAAGTTTTACTGTGAAATATTCAAAAAGCCATATTTTTTAAAATTGTAATTCTATTCTGGTTCTTTTTTGTTTTGTGAGTAAATATATGTGTGTAAAATTGCCCACAAAATGTGTGTCCATAATCAAGATGTTTTTTTTTTAATGATTTATATGCAAGAGCAACAATTTCTATTTTATTGTGTGTGAATTGAAGCAAAAAGTCATAAATAGGGTTCCTTTTATCATTTTCATGTACTCATATTTAGACTGGTCTTAATGTGTTAAATGTTTAGATGTAAGTGGTGTAAAAATACATTTCTTCCAAATAATGGTAAAACAATACATTTCTACAATGTTTTTTTTTTAAAAAAAAGAAAAAAAATTTTGAGGCTTATTAGTCAAATAATATTTTGCTTTTTTGACAAGTAAAGGTTTCATATATTTACTTGAGCCTGACTGTAGTTTATTTAAGTCCCAGGAAGATTCATTCTTACTTTTCCATGAATAATTCAGTGACCTGCAGAGGTCAAGCTGCAGCAGTTCACAAAAAAAATACATAGCAAAAGCATATGCAAGGCACCTCTTTTAAGGTTTTTGTGTCATTTTTTTTACCTTTACCCATCTCTTCACATTGACATTTCTTGTAAATTGATACAGTTTAAATTATTTCTTACTAATTACATTTTAGACACATTTCATTTGAAGGCTGAACATGAATAGCTGTTTAGCATTCTGTATAATAAGATAATGTACAATTCATGCATCCTTTCAAAAAATATATAGAAAAATATTTTTTTCTTGAGGGCTATGTGTAAGTCTACACTGTTCTTCACCCTGCCCTGTCTTTGCTGTAAACATCTACAGAGATGAAAGCCCTTTCTCCTCTTACACACTGTGAATGCAGCTTTGTTCTGCTGGAGAGCAGCAGAGACTCAAAGGAACCGGCCCAGTGGTTGGTCTCTTTGTCTACTGTGCACTCAAATACAGGATAGAATATAAATATCAACTCAGTGAGAAAATAAGTAAATGAGATAAGTATGAAAACATAACCGAGCCTATTGGAAATATTCAGATTTCATGTCTCATCTGGGGTACATCTGCTAATATTTTGCAACTAGTATTCATTAGTTTCTGATTTTGTTTAAACTAAATGGTAACTTAAGAATAGTTTGAGTGGAAGAGGAAAAACAATAATAGTCGGAGCAAATAAAAGCAAAAAATAATAATAGTCAGAGTAGCCAGAACAGAAGCAGCTATATGAAATGATGGGATGTTTTATTACACTTCCTTTTCTTTAGCAGTGAATAAACACAGTCATACTTGTGATTATGTTGATATCTCCCTGCTATCTCCCTCCACGCTGTGCCGCTCAGAGCACAGACAGCTGTTAGGACCAGTATAGAGATATGGTGGAGCGAGAGAATGTAAGTTTAAGATAACCGTTGCAGCATGGTCACTGTGAAGCATTTCTACACCACAAGTCTAACTTACAGGAGCTGCCAAAACACGATTCAACTTTAATCCACTTGTGTAGTTCATAGTTCAAAATTCAATTAAATATGGATTTATTTGTCAAATTTACTTCCAGAGTACATTTTGCTTATATCTAAAGACTGCTAACAATCCAAAAGCATCATTCATAAAAACAGTTTTCTAAACCAGCATAAAAGTTTCTCTTTTGCCATAAAAGTTATTTATTTTTTATTTGATTTCTCAATTGTTAGAAAAAAAGGCCAATATCTATTCAGATGGTTTTTTATTTTTTAACACAATCACCAACAATTTCCACTTTGCAATGCAATCCAATACAGCCACTCACCACAAAGAAGAAAGAACTTGGCCACATCCATATTATTTTCAATAAGCGGTGAGTGTGCTCTTAGGGTTTTTTGAAAAAATACCCTGGAAAGTTTTCAAAGAGGCATCCTTACCAGATGTTGGCTCTTTTCATCGCTGCAGGGCATGCATTCTACTATAAATCTCTTTTTTAAATGAGAGCTTCACCCTATCTATAAGGTAAACCCTAGAAAATGGCCAGAGAAAATTCATATTAGCCTTTTTCATTCATCATAGTTTTTGAACATAGCCTGCAGTTTGGGATTGAAATGAGGGTTGACAAACCTGAAAATGTTAAAAGTTAAAACTATCAACTGCTAACAGTATTTTGTTATTCTAAGATACCCTTTCACACATCTGCAAATATTAACTATTTACACATTGAGAGTTCTCAAAAATGTGGATGCTCTTATGATTTGTACAAAGGAGCTCTGGATCCACACTCAGTAACTCTTTATTTTTCTTCTGACATGCCCTGTTTCTCTGCAGCCATTTTTAACACAAATACACTTTCATGTGATTCTATTTAACCCAGTTCTTTTTCTTTCTCCACACTCCCTCTTCAGTGATGTGCCCCTTTTCCAGTGACGGTTATTCAGGTTTCTTTCTTACACATTTTTATTCGCAGTAACAGAGTAATGAGGCAAGTATGGATTCGTGCAGCAGCGCTTCATAAACTGTTCAATGTGAATACAAGAAGCCTAAGAATGTTTATTTAATCATCCCTGAGCTCTCGTTTCCAGAGGGAGTGAAAAACAACAGTTGCTGTGGAGCAGTCACGGGGCCTCGGCAGCAGGGGGATGTCAGTAAGGATGCTAGTGTTTATAGAATGACAAAGCTTGTCGCTAATCTTAAGAATGTGGGTTTAAAAGCAGCTTTTTTTAAAAATCCGAAATGTTCAAACTAAAAAAGATGAGCGTTACAGCAGCACATGATTATTATAGATGACATATTGTCTTTATCACAGCAGATATGAATATGAATTAAAGCTGGTGTTATAAGATGGAGATCATTTTTTTGAAAGAAGGTTAGTGTAGTGCATGCTGTCTTTTGAATTGTCGAATATGAAGCAATTCACTGTTATTTCACATTTCTTTATCTTTTTTTTATAAAATAGTACATTTTTTATTCACTCAAGACTCTAAGATTACAGAAAATCTCTCAACTTGTGTTAAATAGAATACACGACTAATTCAGCTCTCAGCAATAGCAGATTCAATCTGATATGCCTCAAAGTAATTCCATTTTGCATTCTGTTATCTGATCCATAACTCTGATGATCCCACTGTAAACTCATTTAATCCTGTTTCTGCGTGACATAATCTCTTTCAACAGAATTGTTTTCAATTTTTTACTCTTGATTTTATGAGCAAATTTTGGTGAATATTCCTTCCTTCCATTTGATGTTGGCATTTCTTCCAATTTGAGTTTGTTCTGAGGCTGGATGCTAAGACAGTAAAAATGGAGGATGAGATTGGAACTAGGAAGAGTGTCCCTTGTATGGAGGTCCAGAAGAGACAATATGAACAATATGAAATAAATGTATATGCCAATAAAACGTTGAATAAAAGTGTTGTTAATTATTTTAAACTGGCATTAAATTTTAAAAAAGTTCGAAATAAACAAATAAATGTTTTAATATATGTGGCATTAATAAGTTAAAATTGCCTTTAAAAAACACTTTTAAACATTTAATGAAATATTTAATTATTTCATTGTCCGTGGTGTGGAATGGAAAAGAATTCACACTAGCATTATTGCAGGTAAGCAACTTTTCTAGTTAAATATGTTTATTATCTAGTAAATTTTTTTAAAATATTAATTTAAATGTGCTTTTTAATGGCAATTTTAACATTTTAATGTCCCATATATATTTAAACATTTATTTGTTTAATACCAATTTCAAATAATTCATGACACATTTATTTAATAATTTTATTTTAAATATTGATTTCAATTTCGCTTCCATCCCGCCATGGCCATGAAATAAAAAAATGTAATTATTCATCATTTTATTTATCTGATGCAAATTTTAAATATTTATTGACAGATTTAATGGCTTGTATATTTATTTCATAAAGTCTCTTCTGAACCTCCATAACATCCCAAACATCAAAACTCAGCTGACCAGCCAACTGTCTTCAACATATTTTTTTAATCAAATATTTAAAATATAATTTCAAAAGAGCAAGATTTTTTTAATTTAAGTTTCAATTTATAAAATAAAGTGATAGGAGGGACAGAGCACACTTATATAAGCTATATCATATTTTATTGATTTAATTCCATATACTGGGGGAAACATATGCCTAATGGAATTTACCATTAAATAATTAAAATGATACATAGATAAGTTTGATATAAATACAAACGGTCTATATTTCATTTAAAAGAAAAAAAAGCTCATTAAAAAAAACAATCTTGTGTAGAAACAGCAGCAGTTGAACAGAGTATTGATTTCTACAGAACAAGTTTAATTTAACAAGACTGTAATCTATACCAAGAATCAAACAAGTTGACTATATAAATTAGATGCTAAGATTGTGTTTCATTAAATGGAAGAAACCTATCTTTTTTTGCTTTTCATTTACTTATAGCCGCTTTGTGGAGGAACGGTAATCAACTCTTTAATGCTTGAGCTTCGATAGAGCTAACTTGTGCAAATGTAAACTTCACAGCTGTCATGTGGGAGAGGCAAAATGAAAATATGCTGAGAGTTGTACCCAAACTGCAAAGCTTCCCCAAGCTGCCCTAAAGCTCCTCTTTCACTTGCCTAATGGGAGTATAATGGTAGTCTGAATGTACCGTATGTCTGCTAACATGACAAATGAGTGGTAATGAGAGAGGTGTGAAAAAAAGACGGTCAGAATTTTAAGAAGAAACAGTTAGGAAGCTAAAAGGAAAATAAGAAAGTTACAGTTGTTTTGCAAATTGGTGATTTACTTGTACATTCTGGTCATTTTGGGTAAGAATGGTTATAAATTTTGCTAAAAACTGCAGACTTAGTGCTAAAATAGTTTATATACACGCTGCAAATTTTGTAAGTTGTATATTTCAAGAAGATGTGTATGTTATTATAACTTTTATTTATTTATGATGTTTCAAGGTCAACTGTAATTCAAAGCATTTAACAAGAAACACAGCATTTATCTGTGTGGAAAAATCCTTTCACTCAAACCAAGAAGACTTTTTCATAAACTATGTTTTAAAAAATACGACATTTTTGTTTGAGCTTACTAAATCCTATCATCTTGTGAGGAAATCCCTGTTGCTACAATGCTAACTGAGGCTGTCTAATTGATCTGTATGTCAAAACGACAGCAATCATTGTATCACTGTGTTATAAATGGGCCCTGTGTGACGAAGAGACAGGGACGGCTGACACTGAAAAGAAAAGACTTTTGTGTCTGATTCTCCGTCGCATAAGCTCAGAGACAAGATGCTAAACCACGCTGATGTGACAAGGATGCACACACCATGAAAGAGATGGAGCACAGTCGGCTCTGTGAGGCTCAGTGTGCAGAGGCCAGGATTGTAATCCCCCAGCATGAAAAGTCAGGATAAAAGCACCTGAGAGAACCAGCATACTATGAAAAAATTATCATAAAGGTACTGGTGCAGTCTGCCTATTGTGTCCAGGAACAGAAAGGAAAGAGCACATCCCCAAAAAAAGTGAGATGTGTCTTGACAAGCTGCAGAGAAGAGATTGATGGAAAAAAAAAAACCCACCTGAGGTTGAACCTTACTGCAGAAGGTTAACATTGTGCAACTACAAACACACACAAATGACACCAGTATGTACAAAACCTTCAGGCTGAGAACTTATATGGTTTGGTTAGGGTCAAACCCTGTGACAAAACCCAGTCTTTTACTCACTTCACTACCTCTGCTTGTTAGTTTCCAACATCTGGTGAAAAGTCACTGAAGACAACTTTCAATGAGCAGATTTAAATTCTGAGCGCTAATCTTTAAACTATAAATCTCATAAAGAAAAACATTCAGACAAGAAACAAAGAGGAATGTTAATCTGTTTCTGTTAAACATTTAGGGATTCAACATTTTACACTTTTCACTACTGACTGTAATGTCTAACTATTCCACACTAACTTTAGAGGGTCAGTAATTTTCTATTTAACTGCTGATGTTTAAAATACAAATGCTATGTTTTGGCTGCTGCATTCTTTGTAAGTACCATATTTTCCACATTATAAGTCACTCTGTAGTATAAGTCACAGCAGCAAAAAAAAATGGATGCTAAAGAAGGAAAAAAAATCCATATATAAGTCGCAGTGCAGTGCGAGTCACACTTCTTTTTTGACAAATATGGGACCAAGAACAAACACTTAAAAGGCAAATCTTAATAATGAAATGATAACAATAATAGACTGAATTTATGCAGGCTTCACTACCGTAACACGTTGATGCTTCTTTAGCTTGATGAAACAGGAGGAATTGAATACGTGTTTAGTTTAGTAGCGCAACATAAAGATAACCGTAGCATAAAAAACATGCTAACAAGTCAACTAAACTCTTTATACCACTTCAAATTACTAAATCCATTGAATTCTTCATCCTCTGTGTTGCTTTGAAACAACAGCGCCAAGCCTACTGGGAGTCTCTGAATGATCTGACGAGCCAGACATGGAGACGTGATTACCGATGCTTGTGTAGAGCTCTTTAAAACAAATAAATCTGATCTCTCAACATCATTCGTGTCTTTCATTCATTGTAAATAAGACATAGATAGACAGTGCTCCATGTCGCAATCAGGCTAAAAATAATTGACAGTAGCTCCTCCCACACAAGCCTGGGGAGTCAAATTTATGTACACATTTTTGGAAAAGCGTTTAGCAGCGAATTCGCTGTGCATCCAAATTGAGGCGGCCAATGCAGTGGGAACGCAGCATAAGACTGAGCAACACTTCTTCTGCGCTGCGTAACTAATACTGATAGACACACCTTCAATGCCATGTAGCAGTTGTTTCTATATATTTTTAGAAAAACAGTAAAGCCTCTCCTGGCCAAACTATGCAAATAACTGCAACTTTTACTCCAAAATTTTTTTTTTGAAGTAAAAAAGTCAATTATTTATTTTTTTTTTGG
>BSAI01000012.1:40570751-40594740 GCA_036245035.1 Adrianichthys oophorus
GCTAAATGGCGATGTTATCATCTAGTTCTTCTCTAGTTGTTGTGTGTTCTCTAGTTCTCTAGTGCTGTAATCTAGACCTCAAAATGAGCCTTTCCCTTATTTGTGCTAATCTTTTTAAAAATCTGGAGAACTTTTAAGACTTTTACTTAAGAGTGATGATGCTTAACTAACTAAAAACACTATAGCTTTAAAACAGTGTTTCAACAGAGTTTAAAAAATGGGTAAAATAATACATCTGTTCCATACAATTGAAGCATGCTGTATTTAAATATTTGCTTGTCTTTCTGGCTCCAAAAAAGTACAACTCCCTCTTATTTTGTGACTGTGATTGACAGGAATAAGGTAATTACACACCACGGTTCAATAGTGCATACTGTTTCCAGTTTGCAACCATTTCTTAAAACTTGTCAAACTGTCAGTCATTACTCTGCCTGAAATTCATGCCACAGACTTTCTGCGCATCACTTCTCCTTTCTTACCTTCAGTGAGTCGAAGCAAGCGATCACGCGTCCGTTGTCCACCTGGCAGCTCTTGGCTGGATGAGCAAACTTGCACTCTTGGTCAGAGCGAGAGCATGTGCCCCTCTGAAACTCTCTGCAAACTTCTAGGGTCAGCCACTTTGTATCACGGATGTGTGCTATGTTCATAGCCATGGTGGTGCACAGATAAAAAAGATTCCTAGCAGAGATGTGTTCACGTGGAAATAAGGTAGCTCTAATGAATCCAAAGTGTTTGGGGAGCTGTTTTTATTGTCTTGGTGTCGTTTCAGTGCTTCCTTTAAAGAGGTAAAATGATTATTAAAAAATGAAAGAAATTCCTATAGATTGGGAGGGCTCCTTTTCCAAAATGAAATGCTGCAGGACATTTGCTGTTGATGTTAATTGTTCATTTCTCTGATCAAACAGCAGCTAAAAAATGACCTAACTAATCCTCCAAAGTTATCTCTATCCGCTTGGCCGTCACTGTTTATTGCATACACAATGACCTTATCTACAGCATTCCCAAGCAAAAATGGCGGGCCGGTGTGTGTGAGCCCTGTGATCAGGTAGTGAAGCAGGCAACAATGGTGGCAGTCTGGGTGAAGTCTGCTTCAGGGAGGTTAAAGACACTGAAGGCTCAGTGGAGGCTTCTAGGGTTGAAGGCGAAGGTTAAAAAATGCTGTGTGGGCCGAGTGGTGTACAGGGCTGCAGTGGTAAGGCTGGTTCAGCTGGTGGTGTTTGGCCACGAGGCTGTCAGACGGGAGGATCTGAGGCTGGAACCTGACTGTGTGCAGTGGATGGTGACGGTAGAAGAGAGAGAACCGCGTTGAGCAGAGGCTGCAAGGATGGTGTGGCTGCTGTCCTTGCACTCGTGTTACTGTGGCAGCAAGCTAGCGAGGCAGGGGGAGGGTGGAGCTTCAGCTGAAGAAGCAGGTCAAAGCTGCAGCAGACATCAGGGAAGGCACTTCCTCTGAGGAGAAAGGGAGATACAACAAAGGATAAGGATAGACAAAATGATTAGTGCAATTATAAAAAAAAATTTAAACAAAATATTTAGATTTGCTTTTTAAAGATCTCAAGATTTCGTGCAATTTTTTTATTGTCTGCAGTGGTCATTCACTGCAACACTATGCAGCTGTGAGGTGAAAATGTCAAAATGCAAAAAATTCACAGCTCAAACAAATAAAACCTTTGCCCTGTGCTGCATTCGAGACTCACATCGGGCACGCACATGCTCTTCACGCCACTGAAATCATACTCACACACAAAAAAAATGCACAAAGCAGCCATTCACAACTTTCCACCTCTTCTGGGCGACGCGAGAGGACAAGATCAAATCCTGTATCATATGCGATCCAGAAAAGCAAGGGAGACCATTGCTAATGTGTTTAGTGGTGAAAAGAAAATGAAGTGAGCGAAAGTAAAAGGGAAGTTGAGCCAGGGCATGAAGGAGAAGAAGTTAGTCATTTCCTTTCATGCAAAGTCTTGTGAAAGGGGGGAACCAATGAGAGCGAGCAGAGTTGCAGCAACATTCTGGGCTGAGGGCCAGGTGAGAGCAGGGGAGGAGCAAACAGGCGGCTGACCTGCCCGCTGCTGGAGAAAAACAGAGACACAGACTGAAATAAACACCATGTCTACTATTTCTATGACAACCTGTTGCTTTCTGAGCAGATTAAAAAAAAATGTCACCCAACAAGTCATAAAAAACCAAATAAGGCATTCTCTGTGAACTATTGCTAGATAAGAAATTAGATGAACGTTTTAGTTAAATTACAAAAGTTTCCTTTTTGGTAAAAATCATCATAATGTGATTTTCAGGCTGTTTTAAAAAAATGCATGATGTGTTTCTGTTCAGACTTTGTTTCTATTTTTAATGTACTCATTGTGCAGCACTTCAACTGATGGGGGAATCTGCATGATTGGGCTCCCAGGGGTCCATTCTGCTCTTATCACACAAACAGCATGAGTCACCACACCCTGTGCGGAGAAATCGCTTTCCCCAGAAAAAAAAAGAAAACACGCGCACCTTCAGCAATGCAATGAACCACGACTAGTTTTACAAGGCTTGCAACACTGCATTAGTCTCTGCAGAAGTGCAGCCCAGGCCCCCGTGACCCTGCAGAGGACAGGGAGGGCAGGCAAGAGAGAGTACAAACTGCTTATTGTCACCTTGGATGACCTCTGCAGCAAAAACAGTGCTGTTGAAAGACATGAACATGAGCCGCAGACACACACACACACACACACACAGCTCTCCACATACCTAAGTGCACACACGAGCTCACCCTATGGGCAAATCATCTGTGATAGAATGCATAATGCAAGGAAGGTTCCAGTATTTCCATTTTTAAAGACCCACTCCGAGGAAAATTGTGTTTTTGGTTTATTTACAATACTCTTAAAGCATTTTCTCATCATGCAGGACATATATAAAGAAAATCAGGATCAAAGCTGAACTTCTGAGCATTTCTTTATTCAAAAAAACTGCAGTTGGAAAAAGATGTAGAAAATCCAATGATCAGGGCACAAGCTTCCTGCTCCACTCCATTTGAATGCATTCAATTGTAGGCATAGACCGTAAACAATGGACGGATCAAGGTGTGACGCCACCCACAGAAAATGCCTTACCTTCGGCTCTGGCTAAATGAAGCCAAATCCGTCACCATTGCTTCCTGATTCATGCGTCGCCAATTTGAAACCAGACCAGGTTCAACACTGTACAGCTAGATAGCTCCAATATTGCTTGCCATTTTTGTTGCACCGCTAATGTTATGTTGTGGTTTTGAGTGGTTGTAAGCTAATGGAAAGACAGTGTAAACAAAGGGATCATGGGAAATAAGGGCAGACTTACTCTGCGCCAACAGTCTCATCCACACCTCAGAGGTGAATTTCTGATGAACTCCTGCTGCTCTGCAGAAAACATAGCCTAGAAAATGACAGGTTTTTTTTGGATGAAAAAACTGCATTATCATAGTTAAAAGACCACTGGAAATGATTTTAAAATTGATCAAATAAATGATGGGGACTTTAAAAAAAAATAGAACATTTCATCAAACGTTCCACTCAAAGACAAAAATGAAATTTATTTAAAATATAATTCATTTTAAACGCAAAAGGAAACTAGGAGTAACTTGACTTTTGAAATGACTCAAAAGTCGGACATGTCAAGTCTTCGAGTGGCTTCGAGGGTTGTGTTTTTTTTGTTTTTTACTAATATATAACGCTGATAATGTTTTTTCTGCAATAGTTCAGGTAGATAAGGTGTAAGGAAAGTAGTTTGTGACACAAATACAGAACAAAGCTGCAGTCAGATTATCAATAAATTAAAACAGAGGCTTGAAAAAAAAATGTTTATGTCAAGGCCCGAGCAACTGTCTCTGTGAGAGAGAGGGAACTAACTGGGCGCATAAAGAAATGATGCCCCCCTAAGTTCTCCTTTTCTACCAAATCAGTTTCTGTAGTTCATGTTAGGTTCAGACAAGGGCTCATCTGTGAGAGAAAAAACATGGTAGTGATAATGAGCACTCACTGTAATCCATCTTGTCTGGACATGGGTTAACCTTGCTCTACCGATTTCTTTATTTTTTTGTTGCTCTGGTTGCCATGACAATGTTTTCCTTAATGTAACTATACATGCCAGTGCTATTTGACTCCTGCAGATCCATTTCAGCACAAAACGATAATTGTTTTGGTCTGAAACTGTAACTCCTACACTTTGATTTCTCTGTTCTGTCCACCAGCTTTATCACTTCAAGATCTAAAAACATCCATCATTCTCAGAAACGCCAATTAAATCGTCAAGGTCAAGGTCAGTACAAGGTCAGTTACAGGGGGTATGGGTATGAGTGAAATAAGCTGAAAAATGAGTGCCTCCTAATGCGCTGAGAATCTGTGGTCATTTAGATGCAGAAATTAAAGGCATTTCAGCACCACCACTGATCAAGCAAGAAAAGCAAATACATTCACAAAAAGTTGGTTCTAACAAGGCTCTTATCTTGGTTAGATACCTCAAAAATGCTCTAAATGACAAAAGACTGCTTCATTTCTTGTCAACGAGACACGTTTTGATTGAGTGAAGAACTTTAGCAGTTAAAGAAGCATAAGAATGTTGTTACTGCTGCTCTTAGGAACCAATAGGGGAAAAAAGGTGCACTTCAGTTATGAAAAGACTTCCACACAAATGAATGAGTGACATGTGATAAGAGCAGTCAAGCTTGGATTAACAACTAAATACTGAGTGCCTTACTTCATGAGAAACAAGAGGACTGAGGAAAGGATCCTTCTCCAAGAACAATAATGTGCTTAGATGCAAACAACTCAGGTCCGTCTCAGAATTACATACATTTCATGCAATTCTTTGCACATTTTGTATATGCAAAAAACTCATTGCAACAAAGTCTAACAATAAGTGGAGTAATGCCGTTGATTGGGACTCTGGTTAATAAAATAATGTATTGAGCACAGCCTGCAGATTTCAGGTTTGACTGCAGAGACCGAAACGTTTGGTTCTTGTGGTTTAATGATAGTCAGTAGAGGGGAAGAGTCTCAGCATTTCTACAGAAGTGGAGTCAGGGTGACAATGTGCTAATGCAGGCTATCACAGCAGAAAATGCACCAGGAAATACAACACCACCCTGTCTTTTTTGCTTGTACTGCTCCTTCTGCTCTGAATATAGGGTGTCAATAGTGTCCTCACTAACCTTTACATTCACTCGTATACATTAGAGCATAGATATACATTCAGAATGTGAATGTGAATGTACTATTTGGTTGTTTTCTTAGATAAGACCATTTGCTTATCTATAAACTATTTTCTGTCACAATACTCTTTTCTTGTAGACTCTAAAACCAAGTTAGTTATTATAGGTACACAAGCTTTAGTACGCCAATTAAAAAGTTAAAACAATTTTTTGAATTTTTTTTCGTTTGAAATCCACTAAAAATATTTTTTGGAGTAAACTACCGGTCTCATTTTATTTGGGTACCTTTTCTTCCAACACCATTATTGTCTTCATGATCAAAGCAGCTAGCTCCACTTAATATTTTGTCTTCTTACAACTTCCATACAACAATTATATCAAGCGGCTCTGAAAGTGAGGCCCGGGCCAGGAATGCAAAATAAACAATGCCTATTGATTCTTCTTGGAGAAAATCTCTGGAGACAATGAGATCTCTTGTTTAGCATACATAGACAGAACTATTCACACACACACAAACTGACACACACTCAAAGACAACCCATTGACGACACATACAAATGCAAACCTCTGCAAAAACACCAACCTCTGTCTTTCCTAACACCAACCATTCCTTGGCTGGGTTCAATATCTAATTGTGCGCAACACTGCACCTCTGTGTACTCATGTGAATGTAAAGATGTGATGAAATCCACGGCATAATGCTCAGCCTCATGGCAGGATGAATAGCTTTGCTTTTTGCCTGGACAGATCCACAAATCTGTGAAAATTGGGTGAGGCTTTAAGAGCAAAGAAATATAAAAAATGTGTAAGATGATGTGTTTCACTCGTCACAAACTAGATCAGCAGATCTTATATCGATCAGTGTATTAAAGAAAGAGTAATTCCAAGGGTAAAATGGCAAACGATTAAATTATTTAGGAAGGGTTTCTTCATCGGCTTTTCTGCATATTTGCAAAAATAAAGAATATTTAATATTCTGAGTAAATGAAAGGCATGCAAGTATGTTTTCACCATTGGGGATATAGTCAACATAAGAATGTATATTTTTCAAATATAAAAAGAAACTCCTGATAATTACAGATGTATTTATTGTCTTCAATTATTATATACAATTTCTTTTGGTCAAATTCCTTTGAATGGAATTTGAGTATTTTTATTTCATTTGATTATCATAAATTTAAATTCTACCTGTTATCTTGCAAGTTACATTATTTTTAGCAAATCAATTAAGCTTTATGACAGGTTAATTACAGAGCTAATAAGCTCTGATAGGTTGTGAAGTCAATTTCCATGAGATTGGACTTCTGTTAATGTTCTGTAAACCCCAGCTGTTACCATAACATAACAGGAACCAACTCCTGTGACATAGAGGCTTAACCTGTCAATTCAGAGTCAAGCAAGCACATAATCCTGTCTGCAGGACAGATTGCAGGCGAAATGAAAAGCAGACAAAAGTTAGCACCAGACTTGATATGTGTAAACAGTCATGTATCACTTCTTGTTGCTCATCTGCTGGACAGACTGACAGCCCGAGTGCAGCCGTGCTACATAGGGGACTTAGAAAAATATCATAAAGGGAATGTCACACATCTGTCAGTGTTGCGCCTGCCTCTGTGTGTGCTACTGTGTGAGCCACTGAGAATTCAACTCAGTCACAACAACAACATTCCACATTACTGCCTCGACCACAGCCATACCACCAAGAGGAAAACCAAAGAGGCTCGGAGGAGGAGGAGGGACGAGATGGTGAGGAGAGGAGCAAAAGGAGAAGATGGAATGTAGGTTACAGTTTATAGACTCAAACATCCTCCACCTCTCATATTTCCGCTTATTTTCTTTTAAACATGTGTTTTTGACCTCTGTGAAGGAGAAATAAAAGTTTCCATGAAAACCAACTAAAATCCTGACCTCTTTCAGATAAACATTTTAAGTAACTCACTTTCACTCCATTTCATACAATAAATACACTCCTATCCCCAGTTTGTCTGTCCCGCTCCTTCAAACTTTTTTTTTAATATTCACTCATACCCTCCTGTCAGACGTGTGCAAACGCTTACTCAGACACACACACAACACAGAAAGAGTGACTGTCTAACACTCTCCTCCCGCGACCCGAAATGCTTGGCAAGATTCTACTGTACTGAAATACTGCTCACCATATAAGGAAGCAGCAGCTTCACAAGTCACAAATACATTTACATACATCTAAGGCAGGAGTTTGCCTCCCAGAGCATGCTGCCGTTAGAAAACCCGCACCCACATGCAAAAGCACGCTCCCTCAACTGAACGCTGACACAGCAAAGGGCTGGACGCTTTCAGCGGGTTTTTCACTTTTACTATTACTTGACCGGGCCCTGGAAGATAACTCGTAACGTACAGGGTTGAGTTAGATAGAGGGGAATGAAAGCTGAGTGGGCGATCTATTGATTCTCTGCTTCCTGGAACAACCACGGCCTGCCACACACAAACACACAGCAGCAAATTTTCCTGCTAACTAGCACTACACGTCAGAAGTTGATGCTGTGTGTCTGATTTGAGCCTAGATTGCGTCTTTTAGTGTGTGCGTGTGTGGTTATACCTGCACAACAAATCATAACATATAAAAGTTAGCCCCAGGGTCCGAATACTGAACACACAGCAGGCATATGACAGACAGGCAGGCAGACAGGCAGGCAGACAGCCTCCATACCTCTGTCTATGCTGTACTGCATGGACTTACTTTAGAAAGTCAGGACAGTAGCACAGACAGGAAGAAAGATCTAGATGAAACAACACGACGGGGTAGAGGGAAATAGAGCTCTTACCTCTCACATTGCTCTCCGGTTGGCGTTTGTGTGCTTCCGCGTGTCGACAAGCTCTGTATGTTTATGCGTGTATTCAGACAGGCCGCGACAGCAGACCCTCAGGCACCGGTTGGACCATTCTCAGGCAGGCAGGCGGAATACAGCGAGGCAGAGCGACTGGCAGAGGGGGCAAGCGACTGAGCGAGTGAATCAGCGCCGAATGAGTAAAGGGGCTGTGCGGAACCGAGCACCAGAGTGAGAGAGAGGAGGAGTGTTTGTCTGTGCAAGTCTGTGTTTGCGTATGTGTGTGCGCGCGCCTGTGTGTGTTGCAGCGTTGGCTGTGTGCGCTAGCGTCTCCCCTCCCCAGCCTCTTTAAGTGGCTGGGCTGTGCAGAGCTGCACTAAGACGGGCTGGGTTGTGTCTTCACTGACTCCCAAGCCTCTGGATCGTCTTGTCTGCTGCAGGGAAGTGCTGCTAGCTGGGCAGCAGTAGCAACAGCTGTAGAGGAGGAGGAGGAGGAGGAGGAGGAGGAGGAGGAGGAGGAGGATGAGGAAGAGGAAGCGGAGGAAGGAGCACTGACTGCTCAGAGCATACAGATTCTGCAGTTACCTCTCCCTCCCTTTCCTCCTCACTAAAGCTGGCCACGCCCCCACCTAAAACAACACCAGGAAGTGCTGGCTCAGTTACAGCAGAACTGCCCTTGCCTTTCCAGTGAAGCAGAGGAAGGAGAAAGGAAAGAAACAGGAAGGGGAGTCTAGGAAAACATGGCACCTGGAAAAAACACCCAAAAAAAAGAGACACACAGTTCTAAGGAAGGACATAAGGTAGAAAAAGAATCTTAAAGAAGGACAAGCAACAGAAAAACATTGAAAATTTGTATGTAAATTGCAACATCGTAGGTCTGACTTCTATCTGACTCTTATCTCATATCAGTTTCTTTTCAGATGTGGTGTCCAACATCCCACTAGCTCTTATTACACTTGGAAGACCCGGCCTGTCATTTATGATTATGCTGTTTTTAGGCAAAATCCAGAAACCAGTGTCATTTTCAAGGACATAGTTTCTGCAGAACCGCAGTAGTTCATTAGAAATTCCCCTCTGAGTTGTGGGCGGGACCATTGGCGAGGATTAGGCCAGCCCCTACTTCCCGACATTTATCTGTTTACACTCTCTCCCATTAGCTTACAGCCCATCACAACCCCAACCTAATATTACCAGTGCAACAAAAATGGCGACCAATATTGAAGCCATCCAGTTGTACAGTATTTGCCAGATTCCAGCTTAAATGAAGAAAACCAAGATGTACATGGATCTATTTATCTACAAGTGGATGCATCAGAATGGAGTGGAGAAAGGAGCTTGTGGCTTGTTATAGTAGCTTCTACATCACACCTACAAACTTTTTCCAGCAACACTTTTCCTTCTGATCCTAATTCACAATGATCTGAATAGAGAAATACACAGAAATGTAATTTTAAGACAAATTTTCTTTATCCATCATGGATAGGAAACTCCAGGCATAGAGGGCCGCAGAATTTGCATGATTTCCAGATATCCAAGCCCTACTCATAACTGTTCAGGTGTGTCCAGCCAATTAAAACAAGCCAGGGCACGGTATGTTGGAAAACATGCAGGAATGCGGCCCTCAAGGCCTGGAGCTGCCTATCCCCGCCCTCCATCTTGAGAAAAATGCTTCAAAAAAAGTGTTAAAAACACCTAAAACATATTTTTCATTGGAGTGGGTTTTTAACAGTACAATGTAGGGAAAAGAGAAGAAACAAACTTCCGTGCT
The DNA here is from genome assembly GCA_036245035.1 of Adrianichthys oophorus. NCBI lineage: Eukaryota > Metazoa > Chordata > Actinopteri > Beloniformes > Adrianichthyidae > Adrianichthys > Adrianichthys oophorus. The sequence continues at coordinate 40,580,506 of BSAI01000012.1, forward strand.
CACAGAGATGTAGTGTAACATCTGATGTGCAAACACCTGATATGTACACTAAAACAATACAAACTCCAACTGAGAAAACCCAGAGGCAATTCTCACTCTCATGTATTAATGTTGACAAAAGGATTTAGCTGACTTATACCTTCTAACCAGAGAATGCTGGAAAGGTTTGAAGAGGCTTGAAATTTTGTTACGGTATATGAAGCTGATCCAACAGGATCTAGTAGTGATGAAAAAGTGGCCCCAAGAGCTTCAGAAATCTCCACACATTCTCTGCTATGAGTGAAGTATGTTTTCTCAAGGGACAGTTTTTTACTCCTTTATCTTGATTTTTATAAAATTGCAGAGAAAATGCAGGGAAGTCTGATGTGCTAATGACACAAATTACACTTTTTTATTTAAAACTAGAGCAACTGCTGCAAAATAGTTAAGTACACTAGGATTGTATGAATATTTATTTTCATAAAATTGCATATAATCAATATATTCTAAAAGCGCATGTTAAAAAAAATGGAAATAGACATCACATCGTTTTCTGCAAAGTCTAACTGCCACATTAACTGCCTCTCAATCTCTAGCTAGGTTTCTCCTGTTCAGTTTTTTTGCAAAGCTGGTGATAAGTCATCTCTAATTCACACATCAGCCTCTTAAACCCTGGGTGTTAATCTGTTCGACAGTGAGCAGCAGCACAAACTCTGTCCCCCCACCGAGGGAGAACAAAAACAGGTAGAAATATTAAATTAAGATAAATCATAGGATGTTCCATACTTAATAACAGATTAATGGAAATGAATCGCATCGGCTCTGCTTTCCTGCAGTCTTTTGACAGAGAAATCTGTATCTGAAGCCAGTTTCATCTGCTTTAATAAAAGATATTCTCACCAAAACTCAAACAATAGGTACATATTCCCTTCTTCTAGTTTTTGTGGTGTCCACTGGTCTGGCTTTGATCAACTTCCTGTCATTTATGACAATGACACAAGTCCCCAACATGTCCAACTGAAAGCTTCAGAGAATTTAATTTCTATTTCTGAAACAACCCAGTTTTACTTCCTCTGCTCCCGAAACAGACCTAACAGCTGAACAAAACTTACGGAGAAAACATGCACAAATAAATGCAAAATCAGTTTACCATCAAGATTTAAGCTCTTTACTGCTTTACCATGCAGAACATACACATAGTTGGAAACATTTTTTAACACATAAAATGCTTTATTTGAAACATCAATAAATGTTTGAATCTTGAGTCCCGATTTCTTGTGTCTGACAAGAGTGTTTTCTCTTAGTTTGGTAAATCCAAGTAGCTACACACATACCAAGGTTGAGTAAACTCTTGTCACTCATTCTAATGGTAACTAACTGAAAGTAGGAAGGGGTGTGTCTGTGGTACCAAAGGGGAATTCCAACACGTTTACCAATGCACTCAACTAGTCAAATTATTCAGCCTCTAGAAGGCTGTTGTATCATGTCTTCTGTGAATCGCAAAGGACCGTTGCAAGTGTCTGAAAAAATAACCCAAGAAAGGTCACTGCAAAATTGCATTATGGGGAACTACCTGCTACATCAATTCTAAACTGTCTGTCTTTTGCTACATTACACTTACATATTATGGAACAAATTAAAAAATAGTGCTTTTACAAGAAAAAAAAAAAGCCAATATAAGTCAATACACTAATATGGTTGTTTCAGCCTCAGTGAGAAACAAGAGATACAAATCAATCATTCAAGTTAAATTTGCTTTTCGTCTGGGTTGATGAACACAATTTTCCACTTTAATGGCCCTATTCTCTCGGAGCAATGTCAGTTCACAGTCGTCTGTAAATGACACTGACTGTCAGACGTGAACTCTCACTTCTCTGAAGAAACGCCTAAGAGCTTCTGTGTGCCAAACTGTGACAGCTCAGCTAGCACCAAACCTCCAAATACACATAACACTCACATTACAGATGATCACATCTCTTGCACAAGTGGCTGCAATAGTTTAACAGAAGCGTTTTTGTTCACGTGACAGCTTTATAGCACAACAGTATAAACAAAATGGTGTGTAGAGAGCATTTATGTTTTGTCTTTTTATGCATTTTTGCAGGTTGCACAGGGAGGGAATACAACCAAAATATTGCAGAAACTGTTCGTCAGGCGCTCTTCCGCTTATGCAGATTTGCAGCAACATTTGACTTCTTGTGGTTTTCTCTTAACCTTCTTCCATTTTGAAACAGCAGAAGGAAGCAGGTGCGTTATCATTTGGTAAGAAGTACACAGAGAGAAAATAGCACACTGCATTGTAACCAACTGACACCACAAGGTCTATGCAAGTGAATACAACAAACTATGTGTGTTTTGATAAATAAATAAGCTAATAGGATAAGAGATCAGTAGCATAGATTTTCATTACAGCTTTCTTTCTATTTTTTTGCACACATGTAACCAGCAAATATGCAGGCCTAATAGCCTATGTACTACACACATTTCCAGGCCCTCGAGCTCTTCACTGAGGAAAAAAGTTTAACACATCTAAATAAAGGCTAAATACATTAAAAAAACAAAGAATAAAAGAATAAACAGCAGACTTTCTCTTATTTTAAAATGACAGTCCAAAGCATTTAATGATAAAGCTCACCAGCTCAAAGTTACTGTTTTCTTTTTTTTTTTTTAAAGAAGTTTAAAAAAGTTTAAAGTTTAAAACTAACAGAAAGGTTTTTTAAAAGTGACATTTTCGTTGTTCTTTTTAGCTGTTTGCAAATAAAAATCTTGCATTAAGAAGGGTTACCTGTGTGCCTTTCTATCGCTGATGTACCACTGTGACAGACAACGCCACTTCAACATGGGTCATGCTGATGCAATGTATTGTGGGTTGAACTGACATCCTAATTTCTTTCTTCATCGACTTCTCTCTGCTCTCTCACTCTCTCATAATAGCACCTTCTGCTAGGCAACGACCATATCGCAAATGCGGTAAGGTTTGCAGCAAACCATCACTGTGTTTCATCAAGTCTCCATGGCAACAACAGCTTATCTCATTTGCATCTTCAGCTTTCAATATGTACTCATGCCAAATATGGTCAACTTCTTACATTCTCCTCCTCTTTCTGGATCCCCTTTTCATAACTTCCCTTTTCTTTGCATTTGCACAACTATGTTTGACACATGTGGGGAAACACTTACATATACTTATTAACAAAGCCACAAAAAATAAATTTACTGGAATAAACTTTCTTAATGTATACAGAATAAAGAGATGGGACATTAGAGAACATTCTAAATATATTGCTAGTTCTGTTTCTAGTATTTAAAGCACATTTTAAAAACAACGTTCTTCCAATTAAAACAAAAAATACATGTAGAAATTTGAATAGGTAACGACAAAATATGGTTTATAGGGTTGCCACTCTTTAGAAATAACAACTTGAATGCACATATGAAGGATTTTGCATGAATAAATTGGACATGGGAGTGTGGGAAAAGAAGAAGAGGGTTTGGCACAGCAGAGCAGTTTGCAAGCTGAGATATCAAAACGACTCATTAAATCAGGAAGAAGGGACTTGTACTGGGATTCCCTTGCATATTCACAGGGCTCTTTATCATTTCAGCATTTGCTTACCTTCAAAACCTCCCGCCGCCCCCTCCTCAAACGACGGTGTCTATCAAACTATCAATGGAATGTCGAAGCAGGCCTCTCGGGCCCACACACGCAGCAACACTCAGCAACACTCAGCACCTGTCTCCGACTGCCAGCAATGAGAAAGGCAGTCAATCAGACGGGACAACACCACCAAGGGAAAAGAGCACTTGAGTGGGAGGAAGACAACCAGCAGTTTATTAGGAAAACACTTAAAGAAACGTAAAATATGGGTCGTCACTGTGGTGAACATCCATTATCAATATTATAGCTGGTTGTAGATGTTCCTGCACAATAAAATAGCTTCTTGATTATACCAAAAATGATTAACTGTATTTTTTCATTAACTTTCATTTCCTCCCAAACCAAAAACTTAGGTTTCATAACAGGGGACTTTCCGAGGGGATGAGAGTGGATGCTTGTTTGTCTTACTAGGTTTTATGTATCCATGTGCGAGGTGGTGTGATGCAGAGGATGGAAACTTCCAGCATCTTCTTCAAGAGTTATTGGTATAGGCCTCAAACAGTCTTCTAACCCTGCAGAGAAGAAGCTGGTTCTGAGAAATAGATGGAAATATTGACAGAATGAGGATTAAACATAAAGTTTTGCCATTTCTTTGTTTGACTTATGTTTGTCTGGTCAATCAGGATACGGTATAATACAAAAATAGAGCAATGGATAGAAAAGGAAATAAAATGAGTTTTTAAAATTATTTTTATTATTTTTAGGATCTATTTTCTGCTAACATTTAGGAGATAATATAAAAATTAGGTGATGGATAAAGAATGTTGATAAACCTTTTTGTTTGTTTATGTAAAGGTGAATCAGGATCAACAGTGCAGAAAAATAGAACCTTAAATTAGGCTGAAGTTACCTGCTAAAATCTTAATCCAAATCCACTTTATTGTGGAGCTATGAGAACTCTTCAAATTGAGGATTGAGGAGAAATAAAACTGACCTGACAAAAATGACAAATCTGGTCAAACCAGCATTAACAATCAAAACCTTTGGAAAGTTTTAGATTCATTTTCAAAAATAGTAAACGGCGCACATTAATATGGCGCTTCAATACGTTCTTGAAATCTTTACAGTAACAGTCTCAATCACCCACACATACAGTACACATTCCAACACTGATAGGAGCTCCGCTGCCGAACACTATAACCTATATCCTATAACCACCAGGAGCAATGTGGGGTTAAGCGTCTTGCACAAAAGCACTTTGTCGCATGAGCAATCAAAGGTCGACCGCTTTTCTGCACTACGAAAAAAAAAATGACAATGACTTACATAAAAAGTGACATTGAGCCATTTGACAAAGAGGATATGCAAACTTTGCATTTACTGTACTCGTTTTAATTATTAAAAAAGTTTTAAAAACGCTTAGAGCAAAAAAGCTTTTTACTGATGGCTCTATTTTGTTGGCTAAGACTATTGTAGCACAAATCATTAGAAATGTGTCAATTTAACTTGGTACCTGGCAGTGTCCCAAAAAGCTTTGAGAAAGCATCAGCAACCTTCCCTGTTCTGGGATATAAAGCTTCTGCAACCCAAGGGATTGGAGGTCAATGAGACCAAGCCTAATTTAGGCTCCACTGCTGTGCAAGATGCCAGGAATCAGAGTGAGAACTTCTTCTCTCTTTAAAGCTCCCTTGTCTCTGCAGCGCGGAAGTGGAACTGCTGCACTCTCGCATAAAATAACGAGCTGAGGAAAAAAGGAGAGGACCAGCATTACAAAATTTCTCTTGCTAGCAAAACTAGCAATGTAAAAACCTTATAAATTAATACATTCAATTTTTAAAGTCACGAATTGACTTTACCTTATCTTATATTTATCTTAGGCACTTGCTTCACTGACTGTGAGAAGATTCATAGTCTGTTGGTTCAGTCACTGATTCTGAGACGTTGGTCCCTTTTCCAGTATCACAGCAACTTGCAATAAATTACACCCGTAATTAGGTAAGAGGAGAAGACTAATCTGAGAGTCTATACTTACACCGTCTGCTCAGCCAGGCCCTGACACGGTGTCATATGATCTTCAAGAAGCTTGATGCCGCTGGCCTGGTAGTGTTTTTGTTTCCGCAGCTGGGTCAGGGTTTTTCAATAAAAGGAAACTGACAAACAATCAAGGAAATTCAATGTATTGATGGAATTCGTGGATATAAAGAAACAGAAAAATGAAGGGCAAGATGACACAGCAATCCAGTACATTAAGGGAAATACGAACACATCATTATCAACTGTAGCAGCTTGTGTCTTTAAGATAAATGAAATAAATGAGGATTAATTGGTGAACCTGAAAATTTCAGCAAATCCATATATATTAACAGTGATATGAATGCACATTCATTATTAAAGAGTGCAATCACATCAGCCATGGTATGGAATACAAAACCGTATTAGCTGAAGAAATGTGCTGAAGTATCATCTTTACCTCCCACCATCTACAGGCAGCAAATAGAAACGTTGCTGTGATTTTGATGCATGCTGGTTTGACAATCCCAGCAGAGACAGGACAGTGGAATAAACCCATTAGTCCATTTGAGGTCCCTGTCAGACCACCCTGCAAAATGAGGAGCCAGAGGCGGGTCCTCTATCCATTAACTGCTTCCCGGAACAAAACTGTACCTGTCTCTTTTGTCAATGAGCAAACCTCAGCTTAAAAGCACCCCACTGTTTGTAGCAATGAACAGCACTGAAGCTGAAAGGACTGTAGGCTCAAATTCATTCATTCATTCATTCATTTTCCAATCCGCTTTATCCCTTTCGGGGTCACGGGGTTGCTGGAGCCTAACCCGACTACTCATGGGCGAAGGCAGGGTACATGGACTGGACTGGTCGCCAGTCTGTCGCAGGGGCCACAATCACACACCCATGCACAATCACATCCACACCTAGGGACAATTTAGGGTAACCAATCAACCTGTGAAGCATGTTTTTGGACGGTGGGAGGAAGCCGGAGTACCCGGAGAAAACCCACGCATGCACGGGGAGAACATGCAAACTCCACACAGAAAGGTCCCCCAGCCAGGACTTGAACCGGGAACCTTCTTGCTGTGAGGCAGGAGCGCTAACCACTGCGCCACCGTGCAGCCCCGTAGGCTCAAATGTATTAGACAAATTAGAGGCAAGACTCATAAGTTTGTAGCATGCTTTCTATCGGAACTGCTTCAATTTTTTAAAATTACACCCATTTGTTTACCATTTACAATAGTAAAGGCAAAGTTCTGAGAAGTGGTGTGCTATTTTAAATCATAATTATATCTATCCTTCCATTTTCTGAACCCGCTGAATCCCTTTTGGTGTCATGGTGTTGCTTAAGTCAACCCAGCTACTAACATTGTGGACAACACAAGTTTTGGGTTTCCCCTTTCAAAACTCTTGTGTTCACATGTAGCTATGAAAGTTTTTACAACTGTTTTCAGGCTCTACGTACAAAACGTATGGCTATTGAACACGCAAGTTAAACCAAGTCAAACTCTGACCAATCAGGGACTCAGATTTAGTAGTGACATACGGATGGTGTCCCTTTTAATTGCCCTGCTGGAATTATATGACAATGTCTTTCCTATATCGAAATAGAGCCAATAAAGAAAAAGCCTGCAAGATTTGCGATATTTGCTCTATTTTTGTCATTTTGCACTTCACCTCTTCCAACCATCGGCAGCAGACATGTACTAGAAAACAGTAGAAAAAGAAAAAGAAGAAGCCCTTCCTTGCTTGTCCAGTGTGAACACCATGGGGTATATGCTCATTCAAGAATGCGCGTTTAGCACGTACTTGAATGTGCGTCACATACCCGATATGCCTGTAGCTTTAGGGAAAATTTATAGCCCCCCAAATGATTTTTTAAAGTTTTGTTTATTTTTTTTCAAGGCCCATCAATCCATCTGCTTTGAAGAACTTTTTTTCCACTTCATCAAGGTAGCTTCCAGCTGCCACATAAGCAAGAAGAAAAACTTACTCATGTGGCAGCTGACTTATCTGAATATGCTGCAGACAGACACAGCAAATATATGCACAAAAGACTGTGTTGCTTCAGCAGTTAGTGTTGGAAGCTGCATGCTAAGCTGGATACTAATTAGTCCAAATTTGTTTCATTTTTCATTAAATACAAACAGCTTCAAGTCATCTGGTAATAAAAAAATGAAAATCAAAATATTAGAGTCTTCTATCAATCGGTTTAATAAAAGCCTAATTTAATAATCTATATTCCCACATTAGATAATATTGGAATTTTTAAAAGCTTGTAAAAGCTTTTTTTTTTGTTTTTTTTTTACAAAATATTATTGCTATAATGACAGTATGAAGCAAAAACTGTTCATCCGCCAGTCAGAGACATATTCACTTTGTCACCTAGCAACCAGTCAACTCATCATGGAACCCATTGTAATTCTAAAAAAGTGCAACACATAATTATATATTTCCTCAGCCAATCACATAAGGCTTTGAGCCATAAATAACAGATTGCTCCCCCTGCATAACACAAGACAGTGCCAGAAAGTCAACAAACACTTTTTCCAGTAGCGGCTCCACCACAGCAGTGCAATGATCCTGCTCAGATCAAGATAAACAGTTGTGGAGGGAAACACAGTCCTGGCAGATTTCAAAAGAGAGCAGTAGAAACAGAAAAAAGAAACAAAAGAAGCCTATGATTACAAAGTCATTCAGTAGGCTGTTAAGGGGGAGTGTGGCTATGAGCTATATTATTAAAAACTGTTCAAAATGGCCAGAAAACCAAAGACTTATTCAAAATACTGGGAAGTTGAAAGACTAGAGCCCGTGACTAAAGGAGTGCTTAAATAGCCTTTTCATTTTGTCTGGTCCCTTGAATAATGTTGATAGCGGAACGTCTGTCTTAAGCCACATAAATGCTCCTGTTAAACTGTAGTATCAATTGTGCGTTGCTGCTAAAAAGCTACAGTGGTTCCCTGTGAAAGCACTTGGATGTCCAAACTCTGGCTGAAGATTTTCTGAGTAGGATGATGTAAGATGTCAGCTAAAAACTAGCTGCAGTCATTACCAGGTCACATCACTTGAAGTCGGATGACTGAAAACAGATCTGTAAGAGTGTTTGTCTATATATGTAGCTGAATTATAGGGTTCCAAAAGTCAGGATATTACAATAGATGTTAAGACACATGACAGCAAAGTTATTTTAGAATGATTGGTTATTGCTACACTTTTTGACTTGGTGCACGGTCTTTTAAAAATGCTTATCTTGGTATCTGATTTTATCAGCTAAAATGTGACTGGTTCATGTACAAAGTTCTTGTAAACATACTTCCTGAGATAAGTTTGCATAGCTTAATAAAAGACAGATAGTTGATAGAAAGATAAGATAAGTGAAAAAAAAGAAATAAAGTTTACAATGTGGACAACAATTAAATGTCCAAAACGAATACATTAACATTTATAGTCAAATAAAATGTGCTCTCACAGTGGTAGTAAATAAAATACATTTATGCCAAATTTGTATAATTTTTGCTTTGTTGTTTTATTTTAAATTTGCAATTTTTTTATTTTAACTAACTTTATTTGTTATTAATTAACCAAATATCTTTAGTTTTAAATCAAATTAAGAATAATATAATAGTGAGAAAAGGTTAGAATAATAGTAAGGTTTAAAATTTTTCATTTGCAAAACTGTAAAATGTATAAATTTATTGATGAAGACAAGCATCTCTTATAGTAAGTACCTTTTCTAAATCCTAATGTAATTTTGATTCTTTTTTAAAACTTATTTACAACAATTAGAAATATCTCATTAGAGAGGGAATGGCAATCTGTGCTGTCATGAAGTAAAAATGTTCCTCAGTTAAGCTGTCAGAATATAATATATCATATTGCTATCTATAAACTTCTCATTACTGTCTCCCCAGAAATGACTTCATTTCTACACAGTCATGATGTCTGACTGCCAAAGAACTTTTAGAACCTAAGAAAAATGTAAAATATGTAACCTATAGGTCATTTTAGAGAGCAGAAAGATGAGTATACAATAAGAAATACTTTTGCAGCAAATAAATTGCTTGTAGTACATTTCTGCATCATAGCTGTGGTAAAAAAAAAAAAAAGGGACACATTATGACTTGAAATGTACTAATAGTCATTTAGTTAGTGGTGCTATCTTTATCTGTAATAAAGTGCTCAACAGTATTATTCACATTGAAGGGATCATTTCTGATAGGGGACAAGAACTGCATACTTGGAAATTTTCTGTTTCCCGAACATAAAAGTAGTTTAAGACAGTATTTGCATTAAAGATATATCATAACTCAAGAGTATTTTTTAAATAATCATGATAAATGCAAAAAGTGCATACAGTTGGTATAGATTCTATGATTTTGCTGGAAAACTACCATTTGTATTATCTTGTTATTGATCTGAAGTAAGCCTCTAAATATGAAAAAGGACAATATTTTTAAACTCTGCTTGTAAAACCAAAAAGATCACTGTAAGCTCACAGCACCTTTTTTCTAAAGCTCCCTTTTGGGATTGCGTTAGCCTATATTTCCTCTTTCAAGGTTGGTAGTGGCGACACATTAAATCTCTTGTCCTGCTTGCTTCTGTTGGCATCAGGTCAAAAGCAGCTAGGCTAAAATGATGAGTAAGAAATTCTGAAGGGCTGTATTTGTCCTGACCTGGTGGTGTCATGTCTGCTAAGTAAGTAGCAAAAAGGAAAGAGCTGAAATCATAAGCAGTGTATTAAATTCTGCCTCTGTAATCAGCTGCAAAAAAAAAAATCTGTTACCTCTTCTTTCAAATGCACCACTTCATTTTATTACCCTCCGGGCAAGTCACATTGATGGAGGATATCATGTGCTTTCAGGGAATGAAGCTAAAAAACATTACAGCTAACTGTGTTGAGACGCAAAGTGCAGCATATGCCATCTGCTGGTCATCTTTAAACATGATGTGACAGATACTTTTTTCAGTTATGATGCAGTCAATGACATATTTATATGTGGAAAAAGAAGAGTGATATCCCAGTGGAATACAGATAGGATGTGTTGAACTTAGCTAAGTCCTCTTTTCCCATGTGACAATGCACTTCTGTTATACAGGGTAACTATATCTCAACAGCAGCATGTGGCATTTATCTTTGGGATGCAGAAGGGGTTGCTATCAGCAAACAGCTTACACAGCACTCGCGGAATGGAAGGAACTCAGAGCATGTTATGCGGTGTAACAACACAGCACCAGCAAACAGGCAACTCGATATTATGATGCATTTGCAAAGGCCACGGGTCAGTTTGCCTTTTTAACCTGCTAAATTATGAACCAAATCAACAAAGCATTCAATGTGGCAAAAATTCAGCAGAAAATTACATATCACAGTTCTTTCCTCTGTACCCACATGTAGCATGGGATTTTATCATGTCTAATTTGCTTGGTCATAAACAACTAATTCAAAAGGTGCCTGCTTATCAGAAGCACTGTAAGAACTTTGCATTAAGGTAGTGGTCCAATGATACACAGCATAGTTGTTGAATTATTTTTAAAGTGTCAAATGAAGCAGTATAAGCCAGTTTAAAAATGAATTTCAAAAAGTAAATGATTTGTTCACAGTATCTTACATACTTCCGTGAAAATTTTTTGCTAAATAGGTTAAGTCTTTAAAGACCCACATCAATGAAAATCGTGTTTTTAACATGTTCTTATAGCCTTGTTCTCATGATGGAGAACATATATAAAATAACTTAAGATCAAAAATAATTTCTTGGTATTTCTTTATTCAAATTGTGATGGATCAAGAGCAGATAAAAACTCGTGGTCTGAAAAAGCTCTGGTTTGTGATGCAGCAACTGCCATGGGTGAGCCAAAGTCTCCCTGCTCCGGTCCAATTTTGATGCATCCACTTGCAGACAAATAGCTCCATTAACATCTTCATTTTCCTCCTCTGCGTATGCATCTGGCTCAAAACTGTGCAGGTGAGCAAGCTATGATATTGCTCAATGTTTTTTTTTTTGCTATGCTAAAGTTAGCTTGGAGTTGCAAGGGGCGATAAGCTAGCAGAACAGTGTGCAAACATAGGAATCATGGGACCAGCGTGGAGATACACCAACAGTCCCGCCCACAACCCACAGACAAAGTCTGATGAACTTCTGCTGCTCTGCAGATAATGTCTTAAAAACCAACACAAATGCTTTTTCATTTTGGCTAAAAAATGGATAATCATAATTAAAAGACCACTGGGAACGATTTCACAATAAACAAAAATATAGTTGGAGTGGGAGGGGACAACCCAAAGGTTGATGTAGAGACCAGCATAGGGGCACAAAACTCAATTTCTCCCCTCAAAGGGCTGCATAAACTACTCTATTTTCTTTCATATTAATAAAAACAATACAATTTTTATATCTTCACATCAATATCTTCATTTATTTCCATGCTTCCATACATTTTCTTTACCCATTTCTTCCTGTCATGGGTCACTGGGATGCTGGAGTCTTCCCAACAACTGTTGGGGTACACTCTGAACAGTTCGCCAGTATAACGTTGGGTCACATAGACAAAACACTCACGTTCACACCTATAACTATTCAGAATCCCAAATTAACCTACGAAGCATGTTTTTGGACTGTGAAAGGAAGCCAGAGTGACCAGAAAAAAACCCATCCGTGCACGGGAAAAACATGCAAACTCCACACAGAGAGAATCCAACTGGGATTTGAACCAGGGCAGGCCTAATAACCACTACACCACCCTGCAGCCCTTTATGTATTCACTTACTTATTTATCGTTATAATGGTAATTTGTTGAGCGCAAACACACAATCTGACAGGCAGACCTGGGAGCTGCAAAGTATAATCAGGGCCTTGCTCAAGAGCACTACAGTAGGTTTACAAGGGTGAGTCAATCACTGGTCACCACCGCCCCTCAAAACAATATCACAAAATCCACAAACAATAAGGTGAGTCACAACAACCCACTAATTACAATGTTTGAACTAAATGTGTACTGTAAGTGTGTGCAGTTTAATAACTGCACACTGAACTGAATTTAATGGAACTTTCTTAATCTCACAGAGGAGATGTGGCAGTTCAAGGGAAAAACAAATAACCACAAATTACCAAACAAACAAAAAGTAAACAAATTAACAGAAACATTATTAAATAATGATGTATTTGTAAACGTCGCCAGAAAAAAATATAAACCGGAAGGGGGCGGGGGGGGGGGTCTAATAAAGAAACATATTGATACACAAAGAAATACAACGTAGAAAAACATAACTTAAAAAAATTAACAAAAAAATAGCAGGGTAAGATGAAAAACCTCTGTTTTTAAAATTGGGCTAAATTTAAAAAACATAATATACAGGGTTAAAAAGAAGCTTACTCACCTTTTTTTTTTAAAATTGTCCTGCTGTCTACTCTTTAGAGTCAACACTCTTCTGGAATGTTAGTAATGGGAAGGGGACACAAGAGAAATAGCAGTTATGAACATTAAAAAAAATGTAATTGTATGTCATGAACCAGTTCCTGAACACATTAAGTAAAAATTAGCTTGAATAATTGGGCGAATAAGATGTTTTCTTTAGTTGTGGCAAAGTGTCTGAAAGGTCTCACATTTTCATTCGTTCGTAGAACGAACGTCAACCTGTGGAATGCACCTGTCCATGTTGACTTTTTCTTTCTCGCGAGATTTCCGCATTGCGCAGTGGAGACCGTCGGCCGCCATCACTGCACTCAAGCTAACATTCCCCAAGACACAAGAAGAAAAAAAGGGAAAAAAAAGAAAGAGGGAAACATCTGGACAGCGACAAAGCAAATATAGACACAGATTTAATTCCTCTAAGGGAGGTAGTTGAGGTTTCCTTTGGCTCTCCCGGTGCAGAAAGCAAAACCAGCCACTGCCTTTCATGTAGTCTATAAGTCAACTTATAAAACAAAGTCGGTTTAACTAATCATGTCCAACCTCAAAGGCGGCACCAAAAAGGACACCAAGATGAGGATACGAGCCTTTCCTGTAAGTATTTAATGGTTCTTTGAGTTTAGAAGACCAACTTTGACATTCTAGTATCGAGGCTGACAGCTCTTTACGTTAGCACCTGCCAGCTAACTAGCTACCTAAACGAGAAAAATAGCTTTGTCACGCGAAAACTGAATAACTCATAAAATAACTTGGAGCCGTTTAGCTGTATGAGTAGCTTGTTTCTATTTCTATCTGAAGGATTAGTGTTTTCGTGAGCTAATATGTGCAGAGGAAACTTCACCTATGGGGCAGTGTTACACACAAGCTAGCTTAACAGCGGGCCCGTTAGCAGACTTTGCTAAGTTTAATTCAAGCAGGAAGTATTATTTGTTTATGATAACTGCAAGCTTATATTGAAGTGCAACTTCCATGGGTTTTGAAGTAGAATCAGAGACGGTTCAATTTAATCCAAAGTTAGACCTCAGTGCATGTCTGGGGTAGGTTGAGCAGTAACTATTTTTAGCCTGTGGTTGCAATATCACGCTATAATGTATTCAAACTGAACGAATATTTACAAGTTTACTGCAGAAGTAACATGTTTATGCAAGAAACATTGCCTCAATTACATAGTTTACATTTTATCTATCTATCTATCTATCTATCTATCTATCTATCTATCTATCTATCTATCTATCTATCTATCT
>BSAI01000012.1:40594750-40618375 GCA_036245035.1 Adrianichthys oophorus
TCTATCTATCTATCTATCTATCTATCTATCTATCTATCTATCTATCTCTTCTGTAGATGACAATGGATGAAAAATATGTCAATAACATCTGGGACCTTCTGAAGAGCGCCATCCAGGAAATTCAGAGGAAAAACAACAGTGGCCTCAGCTTTGAGGAGCTCTACAGGAATGCCTACACTATGGTTCTCCACAAGCACGGGGAGCGACTCTACACTGGCCTGAGGGAAGTTGTCACTGAACACCTTATTAACAAAGTAAGTAGACATTTTTCCAGTCGCTCAAAATATATCAGCCAATGACAAAATAAAATTCTCATCCTTTTAAGATTATATTATTTAGAGTTTGTTTGTTTGTCAAATTGGAACTGAATATGACTGTTTTTGTCAGGTACGGGAAGATGTCCTTAATTCTTTAAATAATAATTTTCTACAAACATTAAATCAAGCCTGGAATGATCATCAGACTGCCATGGTTATGATCAGAGACATCCTCATGTACATGGTAAGTTTACTTATGTGGTTCTCCTTTTACATATAAGTGTATGTTATGTTTTTTTTTCACAGGTAAAATAAAATCTTATGTGCTGTGACTAACTTTTTGCCTTTTATAAAAAAAATTGTCCCCCTATATCTTAAAATGCTTTTTGCAGAGTTGCTTTTGTTGTAATTGGCAGCACTAGTTGTTCACAGGAAGTTTTGATTCTGACACGTTCAAATGTAGGCCGAAAATAAGTCAGTTAAACACATTTATCATTATCATCTTGTGTGTTGAAAAAGTGTTACAAAATTAGAAAATCTGTTTTTAGGAATGTGCACCCATCCCATCCATGTACAATCAAGTATTCATTTATTTATTGGAGTGATTGAATGTTAAAGATGAAAACTTTAAACACTCATTCACATTTAAATCTGATTAATTAGGATAATACAATTTAAGATCTATAACATGTTTTGGGAAGTTCTGCTGTTAGAAGCAGATCTTTTGTGAAGCTTGATATCAGATCTTCTTGAGCTTTACCCAGAATATATCAATATAAATCTTCTACAGACAGCCCTTGGATATTCAACATTGTCAATGACTACCATGAGTACACTCTTTCACATAAAAACGTAAAAAACAAAGGTAAAGTTAACAAGTATCTTAAATCATACCACATTTCCTACTGAAAAACAATAAATCCACAGGATAATTTTGTCTAAATGAATTTACTGCCCAGGAATTGTCTGGAAGTTGTTGTAATACTAATGGAACAGTACTGTAAATTCTTAATTTATGGCTATAATGCCTTTTGGATGAGTTGTCTTTATCATTTTAAGCACTGTAATCCCTATTTCTTGTTTTTAGGACAGAGTGTACGTTCAGCAAAATAATGTGGAGAATGTATACAACCTTGGCCTCATCATATTCAGAGACCAGGTAGTAAGATACGGCTGCATTCGAGACCACCTGCGACAGACGTTGCTGGACATGATTGCACGGGAGAGGAAAGGCGAGGTCGTAGACAGGTTTGCACGTTTTTCCTTTAATACCACACTTAAAGATTACAATGCCTGAAGAATTTGTTTATAAAGTGCTAATTTTTTTTTATTTTATTTTATTTTTTAAGAATAAATAGGAATGTATTTGTCAAACTGAAACTGTTTGCAGGCATATGACTAAATATCCTCTGACTGTTACAGGGGAGCCATCAGAAATGCCTCCCAGATGCTGATGATTCTTGGACTGGATGGCAGATCTGTGTATGAAGAGGACTTTGAGGGTCCTTTCTTAGAAATGTCAGCTGAGTTCTTCCAGGTAAGTCAATGCACTTTAAAAAAAATATTTTTTTTACCCTTAATGTTTTTATGATCTTTAAAGGCTAACATAATGCATTATGGGGTCTTTTCAGATGGAGAGCCAAAAGTTCCTAGCAGAAAACAGTGCCAGTGTTTACATTAAGAAAGTAGAAGCCAGAATCAATGAGGAGATTGAACGAGTTATGCATTGTCTGGACAAGTCTACAGAAGAGCCTATTGTGAAGGTGGTGGAGAGGGAACTGATTTCTAAACACATGAAAACAATTGTTGAGATGGAGAATTCTGGCCTGGTCCATATGCTCAAAAATAGCAAGACAGAAGGTACAATCTACTTTACTAATGACCCTTTAAAAAAATCAACACTACAACACATTTTCTAATGTTTTAATGGCTTCTTGTTGTCAGACCTGGCGTGCATGTATAAGCTGTTCAGTCGAGTGCCAAATGGCCTAAAAACAATGTGTGAGTGTATGAGCTCCTATCTAAGAGAACAAGGCAAGGCTCTTGTGTCAGAAGAAGGAGAGGGAAAAAACCCTGTCGACTACATCCAGGTATGTTGATTATTCAGTGTTTAGTAAAACACATCAAACCTCATTAAGACATAAATGCTTGCTTGCAAAGGATGTGCAAAATATATATATTTATTTCTCAACAGGGTCTGCTGGACTTGAAGACACGGTTTGATCACTTTCTCATTGAGTCTTTCAACAATGATAGACTTTTTAAGCAAACCATCGCTGGAGATTTTGAGTATTTCCTGAACCTCAACTCCCGCTCTCCAGAATATTTGTCACTCTTCATTGATGACAAGCTCAAGAAAGGAGTCAAAGGGGTATTTAACATTTAGATTGATGGAAATATGATTTTCTGGAATGGATGCATATCTTTAAATACTGGGCTGTTTTTGTTTTTGCTTCTAGTTGACCGAACAAGAAGTGGAGTCCATTCTTGACAAGGCCATGGTGTTGTTCAGGTTCATGCAGGAGAAGGATGTTTTTGAAAGGTACTATAAGCAGCATCTGGGCCGCCGGCTACTCAGCAACAAGAGTGTCTCTGATGATTCAGAGAAGAACATGATCTCTAAGCTAAAGGTGAAAAGGTTTTTCATTCTGGGTCCTGTATGTCGTTTGCACTATAAGCATGTTTTTGATCACATTTTTATACTTTTTAAGTATTGACTAGCAAAATCACATCTTTGCTTTGTGTTTTTTTCCTTTGCAGACAGAATGTGGCTGTCAGTTCACTTCCAAACTGGAAGGGATGTTCAGAGATATGAGCATCTCAAACACTACTATGGATGAGTTCAGGCAACACATACAAACGACATCGGTAAGGCTCATTGAAGAAAACAGCACCTAGAATTACATTAGCACATTATATATAATTCACACTGTGATAAATATGGAAGACATTGGTTTATATGCTTCTTTAAAGTTCCACTCAACTATATTTTTTTCTGCTTTAAAATCGTTCCCAGTGGTCTTTTAATTATGACTAAGTTGTTTTTAGCCAAAATAAAAAAGCCTATGTTGTTTTTTAAGACTTTTTTTTAAGGATATTTTCTGCACGTCAGCAGGAGCTCATAAGAATTTTGCCTTTTGAGTTGTGGGTGGGACTGTTGGTGAGGAAGTTAGCCTACATTATAATTCCAGCATGCCTTTGTTTACACGCCCTCTCGTTAGCTTACAGGTCCTCGCAAGCCCAAGCTAAAATTAGTGTAGCAAAAAAATCGCGAGCAATATCGAAGCTATTCAGCCCCACACTTTTCATCCAGATGTCTGCTCAGACTGGAAAAATGAAGACGTTAAAGGATTTATTTGTCTGCAAGTCGAGTATTTAGAATTTTAGTGAGAAGATGACCTGAAGATGGCGACCAATATTGAAGCTATCCAGTCATACAGTTTTGAGCCAGATGCCAGCTCAGACGAGGAATGGATCTATATTTTTGCAAGTGGATGCATCAAAATGGAGCAGAGTAGGGAGAATATTCCCCCTCCCATTTTAGTTGCTACGCCACAACTGAGAGCTTTTTCAAACGGCTGTTTTTTTTTGTTTTTTTTTTTTATCTGCTCCTGATTCACCACGATTTGAATAAAGAAATGCTCAGAAATACAGTTTTAATCTTAAATTCTTTTATATGTATGTCCTCCATCATGAAAAATGCTACAAGAATATGTTAAAAACACCAAAACATAATTTTCTTTGGAGAGCGTCTTTAAATGTTGCATTTCATGGAAATTGTATAAGCAAGACAGTAAAATTGTCTATTATTTTAGCCAGTTATAAGTTAGTAGATTGTAATTACTTTTTTTAATCTAAAGACTATGTAAACCACATTAAAGCAAACATTCAAAGTGTTGACAATTAACATGGAACACTGCCACTCAGTGTATGTAGAAATGACTGCAGTTCACATTCAAAATTGTGCAGATATAGCAGCAATTTTTCTTCTAAAAAAAGCCAAAACAAAACAATGATGGCAAATTTAAGGCTCTTTCACATACTGTTTGTTGATGATTAAATTTTTTTTATTCCTTGTGTCAATATTTATCTTTCAGGCATCTCTGAGTGGTGTGGACCTCACAGTGAGGGTCCTCACTACTGGCTACTGGCCCACACAATCTGCAACACCCAAATGCACAATCCCTCCCGCCCCGAGACATGCCTTTGAAGTCTTCAGAAGGTAATGCAATTTTCAAATCCAAATGTTTGCTGCTCAGTGAAGAAAAAAAGCGTACTTTTTTTTCACTGCATGTCTGTCTTTTCTTAAATTTCTCCAGGTTTTACCTTGCCAAGCACAGCGGAAGACAGCTGACGCTTCAGCATCACATGGGTGGAGCAGACTTAAATGCCACTTTCTATGGGGCTGTAAAAAAGGTAAATGTACGTTCATTTATCTTGAATACAAAAATTAAATGTTGCATTGAGTCAAGTTAATTTTCATATAAGATCTAGGGTACCAATTTTCTTTCTTTGAACTCTTATCTACCTACTTTACAGGAAGATGGTTCTGAGGTCGGTGTCGGAGGAGCCCAGGTAACAGGTTCCAATACCCGAAAACACATCTTGCAGGTCTCAACCTTCCAGATGACCATCCTCATGCTCTTCAACAACAGAGACAAGTTCAATTTTGAGGTGAACAACAATGCATCTCGTTCTTGTTTTTAGCAATTTTTTGCCAATGTTGTTCAGGAAAAACAGACTATGATGATCATTCTGTTTTCTTCTTATGCAAAACGACTCCAATTTTAACACATTGTGCAGGAGATTCAGCAGGAGACGGATATTCCAGAGAGGGAATTGGTGCGTGCTCTGCAGTCTTTAGCTTGTGGAAAACCCACACAGCGAGTTCTCACAAAGGAGCCAAAGTCTAAAGAGATCGAGAGCGGCCATGTTTTTACAGTCAACGATCAGTTCACTTCCAAACTGCACAGGGTCAAAATACAGACGGGTGAGTAAAGGGAGTGAATACTGTGCTGTTCTAATTTTATGTGTGAATTCTCTTAAACAGCCTCTTTTCTCCACAGTTGTCTATAACAATAAACAGTTAGGGGAAAAAAAAAATTCTTTATTTTTGCATAAACGGTGTTCACAAGCAGGAGGCACGGCACAAAGAAGATTAGTAGACAATGGCCCCAGCCAATCAGGACTCGGAACATCACAGAACAGTGCAATTTTTTTCTATTATAAAATAGTCTCCAGGGGTCTTTTATTTATGAATATGTAGTTTTTATCCAAAATCAAAAAGCCTTTGTCACTTTTTAAGACATATATTCTGCAGCATAGCAGGAGCTCATTAGAAATTTGCCTCTGGTTTGTGGGGAGGACTGTTGGCATGGAAGTAATCCTAGATTAATATCCCAGCATTCCTTTATTTACACTCTCTCCCGCTTGTCTACAGACCCTCACAAACCCAATCTAACATTAGCGTAGCAAAATGACAGCAAGCAATATTGGAAGTATGCAGCCATACAGTTTTGAGCCTGTTGGCTGCTCGGATGAGGAAAACAGAGACATGCATAGATCTATTTGTCTTCAAGTGGAGGATTTAGAGTTGGAGCAAAGCAGGGAGACTTTGGTCTGCCCATGGCAGTTGCTGCATCACAAACCTGAGCTTTTTCAAACTGTGGGTTTTCGTCTGATTCTGACTCATCACAGTTTGAATAAAAAATTGCTTCAAAACGTAGTGTTAATCTTTTCTGTATGTCCTCCATCATGAGAAAAATGCTTCAAGAATATGCTAAAAACAACAAAAGGTGATTTTTTTTTTTTTTTATTGGAATGGGTCTTTTAAAAAAAAAAAAAAAAACATTCAAAATCGCACTGAAAAAAATCAACAAGACTGCAAAAAGGGAACTGTGATATAGTGAAGCAACACTGTATGCTGAGATGTTTTCTCTCTGAGACAGCACAGATGAGCTTTTTTTTTTTGTTGCATCTTATTTTTTGTGTCAAGACTAATTTCCCCTATTTTTAAAATGAAAAGCTTTTGCAAGTTTATTTTACAGTAGGTTTTAAACCTTAATTTTTAATCTTTGAGAGCCTGTGTACATTTTGCTGTCATTGTAACAGTTGCTGCTAAACAAGGAGAATCTGACCCTGAACGGAAGGAGACGAGACAGAAAGTGGATGATGACCGAAAGCATGAAATTGAGGCCGCCATTGTTCGAATCATGAAATCTAGGAAGAAGATGCAGCACAATGTCTTGGTGGCAGAGGTATAAACCAACAAATCATCCCTTTTATTTAGATAACAGGAAGAAATTACTCAGTTTCTCAATTCAAGTCCTAATTCAAATATTTTGTTGCTGTCCCTTCAGGTGACTCAGCAGCTGCGAGCACGTTTTCTTCCCAGCCCTGTGGTTATCAAAAAACGGATAGAAGGACTAATAGAAAGAGAATACTTGGCAAGGACGCCAGAGGATCGTAAAGTCTACACCTATGTTGCATAAAAATGAACTCTTGAGAGTGGGAGAGACTGGAGGAAGTGGGAAAAGTTTTCTTTGACTCGTCATCATTGTTACGCATGGACTGAAGCTGTAAAGACAGCAGTGGGGATCGGTTTCATCATCCTTTGCAAAAAAAAAAAAAGAAAATATCTATTAAACACAGTAAACAAACATACACACGTGGGAAGGGAAACTGAGACGTGACTTGGAATGAGGCCCAGTCTTCCCTGTGAATTTTAACACGGATGGATCTGGCTTCAAGCTTTTCACTGTTTTACCCTTGTAAAGGCAGAACTTGCAAGGAATCCCTTGGGAAAATGTGAATGCACCACCTTATTTTTTTCCTTTAAAAAATGTATAATAAAATTATTAAACAGCAGATGTGGATTCTTACAAAAATAAAGGAGTATTGTTGCTCTGGTTTGTCTTAGAAATTTTCTGCTGAGCTCTGTTTTTCTGTATATTTTTTTTTTCTGAAGCTGAGAACACCTTCAGTTAGAAGTGAACAAAAGGGGAGTTTGTCATTGCAAAGCATCCATTTTTTGTTTTTATGAGGGTTGGGAATCATGATGCTCTAGAAGCTCCAAATATTCGTTCCTTTGCAACAGTGTTATTCAACCGTGGAGAGATTGTTTGCCTTAATTATCTGAGCAGCATTAAAACTCAAATTACCTGGTTGAATGTGTGGTGAGAACGTTGACAGTGCTTTGACGTTGAATAGATCCTTTTTTTTCAGATCTGTGTAGTTTAACTGAAATTAGGAACAGCTTGTCCCCTAGAAATACTAATTAATTTAACCATCCAAGATTTGTTTGACTTTAGGCTGCTGCCAGTCATATCAGAAAGATTTCTGAAGTGTTAAGTTGATCTAAATGGCTGCAGCTAGAATTCAGGGGAAAAAGTGCAGCAAAGTGTTTCTTCATTATTAGTTTATCTTCATTGTTTTATCTTTCAAACCAGATTGGAATGTAACATTTCATCTTCAAATAAAATTGTTAACCATCTTTTAAAGTCCGGAGTTCTATATTGTTAAGACTACAAGACTGTTACTTCTAGAAAGTTCAAGAGTAGATTGGGATGCAAAGCCTTTAGCTGTCAGACTCTTGTGAAACCAAGTTCCAACTTCAGTCCAGAGGGCAGGCTTCATCCATTTTTAACACAAGATTGCTTTCTCTTCATGTGTGGAGTCCCCCTAGCTTTCTCCCGAAGTCTAAAACCAGTGGGTGCAGTTTTATGTCTGCATGTAGACTGGTAACCAGGTCAGAGTGAGTTCTGTAACCCCTGTATGTTGAAATGGGTAAAGATCAGGGTTCTGCAACCTTTAAAGCTGAAAGAGCCATTTGGTCCAGTTGCTCACTGACCAAAATCTGACCACTGTTAAAAGAATACTCTTTCTTTCTTTCTGTGTTTATTTATTAAATGTACTGTTTAAATATTTAGAATAACTGACTCATAATTTTCTTTTTATAACAAGAATTACATTTTACTTTTAGTAGCAGCACATATCCCTTCAAAATAAATTACATTCTGTGTCAAAAGGGATCCTCCTGCTGCAGCACATCTTCTTAATTACTTTTTTTCCTTTTGCTATTAAATATAAATTTGACAACGGTGGTGAAGAATCTAATTTTAAATAAATTTATATGCGTTTTACGCTTATTCTAATTAAAAATCATTCCTACCACTATTGTTAAAATTCTAAATATAGATGACAATACTAAATTAACTAAAAGAAATTAACTACAAATCCTTTATTGTTTAAACATTTTAGCACGTTTCTTTACAGGCAAAGAGCTACAATGAGGGGGATAAAGAAACCATATGTGACTCTAGAGCCTCAGGTTGCAGATGCCTGGCATGGATAATGGATGGATTCATGTTCCTTTGTGAGACCATAGCTAAGCATTGCCTGGATGACCCTGAACCATGTATTTAATTCAACTGTTAACAAAAAATTACACCACTAAGTCTCTTTCTAGAACAGGGGTCCCCAACCTTTGACTCAAAAATGGCCATTTGTTCTAGAATGTGCTGTGGATTTACACATCTCCTTACTCTGTTCTCCTTAATCTCCACATATATACTGTATGTCTATGCCATGCAGTTTCTAGCTCATCTGTCTCATAAAAGATGCTTTTGTGTTTCCTCACAGTCTCCTCTTACGCCACCACAAACATTAAAAAGGCATTACCAAAGAAAACAGCTTAAGAAACTTCCTCTTATCCAGGTCAAAACTTGTTTGAGGTGTTGTCTCTTGAGAAATATGAAACCATGAAGTCCAGGTTTAATACCAGGGTCAATATTACACAACAGATAACACTATAACATCTCTGAGACCTTTTTAAACTGTTGCATTTTATCATCTTATTCATGATCAAGTCATGATCTTACAATCATTCATGTATTGACATTGTTGTTTTATGTATTATTTTTAATAATATTTTATTATTTCACATTTTGTATTAATTTATTTCTTTTGATGGTTGCATGATTATATTTTATGCTTGTCACCCGTGAGGACAAACCTCAAATTAAGTTGTGAAACAACTGAATTGTAATGCACTAAGTCCATCCATTCATCCAATCAAATGCTGTTGAAGGTTGAATTCCTTTTCAAATCAGTTTTTTTGTCATATTTTGTCATATTTGGATTTTAAGAACCTTACATAATGTCATTTATTCTCTGTTCCACATTGAGCTTTCCATGGTGTTGCATAATAAATGAAAAAACTGCATCAATACTGAAATTCAGATAGCAATCGTTGCAAACTGCATCAAAACTTTGTTCGTAAGTTTTGCCTCTCTTTTCTTCTTCATACCACATCAACCAATTTACTGGCTGCTTCTGGTCCGACACGCTGAAAACATCAACCACATCATGATGTTTTCTCATGACTGATCACACATACCGTTTGCACAGCAGACCCACTTAGATGCTCATACCAGCCTCCAGAAACTGCTTATTTTAGAGATGTTTTTAGCTCAAATCAGTTGTTTACACTTTAATCAGAAGTTGGTGACATTTTCAGATCAAACACAGTTGGGTTAACGGGTCGAATTAGACAAAATCTAAATTCAAAAATGCAAGTCATTTTTGGGCAGTAAATCAGAAGAAGCATAAAACTTAAAATGAGAACATTTTACAGTAAATCCCAATAATGTTTTTTTTTTTATTATTAATAACATGCAAATAGCATGATCTAGACAAACTGAGGTCTGCACAGGTCCATAGAATCTTAAAATTCTTCATCCAGCTTTGACTGAACAGCTTGGGCCAAAGTTTCCAGCTGAGTTATGAAAGTCTGAATCTCATGATTGGAACTGTGAGTGCAAGCCAGAGGAAGATGGGTCGGAACGGGCCTACGATCTGTAACGGAATCAGCCAGAAAGACAGGAATATGAGTTAAAAAATGAATAAAGTTCAAAGCAAATCCAAAGAGAAGCTGTGGGCTCATTCTTCCTTATTGCCAACATTTTTTTGTCTTGTTTACCTTGAAAAAACTGACCACTGCGTTTTCTAACAGCAGCTCTGGACAGAGCTAACCACACAACAGTGTCAGCTCCTTGTTCCGCAGTGCGCAGCCGGTCTTGCATCATCCGGTGAAACTCAGGCATTGATGAAGACACAGCTGGAAAAAACCCAACACAAGTGTATGGTAAGGGACTGTTGAGCAGCAGATAATCAGTCCACTAAATAATCCCAATAATTGTAAGCAATAAAATAGATCTTTACTTTTTTTGCACACAAAAACTTTTCTCCACTCAGTAAAATTTTTTAAGGGCAAAACATAAAATGATAAAATATTTTTCTGTTATTGGATAAAATAAGAAGGAATTGGATAAATACAAGCATAACAATATGACATTTTTATCAGTTAATTTGATGCTAAAAATTATTTATTAAATGAAAATAGAATTTTGGAAGGAAAAGCAAGCCTGTTGACACATCACCTGGTGTGTCAACCCATCCTGGATGCATGACAGAAAAGTGAATGACTGTGTTAGCTTGAGCCCAGTGTTCTGTCAGCACCACCTGCTGTCTCTGAAAAGAAACAACACCTCTGTGAGCCAGAAAACAACAAAAACAAAAGTTCTTAAGATAACTTGTTGGAGTAATAGCCATAAAAATTGAACTGACATCACAGATTCTTATTGATTTGACGGGAGATGTTTGCTAGGCCAGAAAATAATTTCATTTAGTCATGAGGTCAGCAATACTAAAGACTCGTGATAGCTGAGTCAGTCTGTCTGCCATAGTTATCACAGTCAGATTTTATAACTGACACTTTCTACTTAAGCACAATTACTTAAATTCTACATGAAGCCTGTAGATAAACTTTTGCAAAACAAATATCACGTGCAATCTTTAAAACCCTTCACTATACATTACCATCATCATCTAAATTAAGAGTACTTTGCTATTAACAGATTTCTTTTTCAAATAAAATTTGATTTGTCACATTTTTAGTGACGTTCACATCTTCCTTCTTTACCTTGTTTTGTGCATAAACCATGACACCATCAAAGCATCCCTTCTCTGACTGCAAGTCAACAACCCGGAGCTTCTGGACAAGCATGCCTCCAGAGGACACAGTGATCTAACAGGCAGGAAGATAACAACTACAGCAGTGAGCTAAAACAACAGCCAGTGCAGTATGCACAATAGTGCCATTATGCTGTCCATGTGATCCAGATGAAGACTTTTTTGTGGTTGTATGCATTATCATACCACTCTGGGGTCACGACTCTTCTGCAGAAATGGTACGAGGGTCTGAGTGAGAATGTACAACCCTAGAATGACAAAAAAAGCAACAAATGCATTACAAAATTACACAACATGACACTTCGTGGCTGCTAGGAGTAAATCTCACCCATGGTGTTGGTGGCAAAATTCTTCTCTAGGCCCACTGAATTGAGCTCTCTTTTGTGCACCATGCAACCTGCATTGTTTATCTGCAGCACATCCGGAATCTCAATTTTTATGACTAAAATTGCATTAGGGCTAGTAATTTGTATGTAAACAAAAAAAAAAGGTGATTATTGACACCTACCAAGACATGGAGTGATGTATGCTGCTGTTTGAAAGCTTCAGCAAACTCCAAGACTTTACGAGTCTGGCACATGTCCACAACATGAATGTGCACATCCTAGAAAAGCAAACAAATCTCTTTTTCTGATTCATCTGGTCATGTTTTCAGAGCCATCAATCAATGTCACGCACTCACCGTGTTCCCAGACTGAGAAATTATGTCCGACTGGGCCTCTTCTGCTCTTTCTTTATTTCTGCACACCATGTGGACCGTGCCGCCTGAACACAAATGACCTGTCTTTGACTTCAATCAGAGCGTGTTACAGTGGCATGACTCCAAAGCATGTACCTCTCTTGGCTATGGCCATGGCAACTGCTTTGCCAATTCCACTGTTGGCACCAGTAATCATAAAGGATCGCCCCACAACAGACACTTCCAAGTCCTTGGGCTCAAAGTTTTGAGCTGCTGCCTCGTACCCCTTCCTAGAAACAGATATTGACTACTTAGGAGAATTTCATAGACTAATTTCTGTATTTTATTATTTTTTGTTTACACATTTTAGCTCAGACACTAACTTGAATAGTTCTTAGGAAGCAAAAGCTGTCAATAGATATTTTGTGATTGTACTTGTATTGTGATTTTAGCATTATTTGTTGATAAACACAATGCATGCTAATCATTCTATTAATAACATTTTGCCAAAAAAGAAAGAAAATAAATCTTTTTTAAAAAAGACTGGAAAACGCATCTTATTTTTACAAATTGCAGAATAATATTTAAATAAATGGCAAACCTTGTGTAGTGATGGATCCCATTCAAAAACCAGATGGCATTTCGGTACAGAGACATGTTTGGAAATGATGGTCCCCCTGAAGGTTCAACACTTTCTTATCAAGCGCTGAGACAGATCAGTGTCACGTGCTGGAGGAGCGTTTGCTGCCCCCTACCGACGGAACACGGGAACTACACTCTAACCTTTAAAGTTGCTGTTCAGCCGGTTTACTCATTTACTAACGCAGAGGCTTCAGGTTGAAGCGTCAGGCATCCCGATACCTGAGCGCCGATGACGCGTCACTCCTCCGCCTGGCAGTGGGCGGAGTCAAATCATTTCACACTGACCGTCCGACCGCACTGGAGGAAGAGTAGACATGTGTTGAGCGGGGCTGCTTGACCCGCTGTGGGGGTAAAAGTGGTTGTTTGTGACTGTGTGTGGATTCTACGCCGCTTCGAAAATGGTAAGTCTTTGTTTTAGGATTTTTGTGCGCATGACTATTGTGTGGAAACGTCACACCACCGAGGCTGTTCACCTGTTGCACCTGCCGCTCCTGACAGGAAGCGGACTCCGAAACCCACATCTCCGGAATACTTCTCTTTCAACAGACGGGTGTCTTTAATTCTAAGAAAAGAAAAGGGGCAATAATGTATTTTGTAGCCTTTTGTTGAGGTTGTGTTGTCCAGTGTTGGGAAAAGTAGAAAGAAAGGTGTGCGTTTGTCGAACTGGTCCTTTAAGTAAAACAGGTTAAGTCGCTTTGTTCGAGTCCTGCCCTTCAGGAAGTTTAATACATCACATATTATTTGCCTGTGGCCTGACGTCATTGGACTCTTATTCTGAAAAGACGAGCTTTTTTTATTAATATATTTTTTTTTGTAAATAAAGTCTCCCCCAGGGCTCATCCTAGGTTCCAGACCCATCTGAAAATGTTAGTCCCTCATAACCTTTTGGGATGATTCCTTAAAGGTGTTTGATAAGGTCAATAACCAATCAAATAAATCAATTAAAAACCAATCAATTATTATTGTGATTAAAAAAAAACTATTGGTGAAAGGATTGCTTTTTTTAACTGAAGCATCTATTATATGGGTCTATAGGAGTAGAAAAATGTGGATTTAAAGTCTCACTCCATTCATATTTTGATCTATTTTCAAAGTGTTCGCAGTGTTCTTTTAATTATGACAAATCAGAAAACTTGTGTCGTTTTCTGGGACATCGTTTCTGCAAAGCTGCAGTTTTGATTAGAAATTTACCTCTGAATTGTGGGCGGTACTGTTGGCTTGGAAATAAGCCTCTGCTGATAATCCATCACCCCTGCTAGCTTACAGCCCCTTACAATCCCAAGCTAAAAGTAGCAGTGCAACAATTCATCTCGATTCATCTCGATTTAAATAAAGAAATACTCAGAAGAACAGTTTTCATCTCATTTATTCTTTTTTCTATGTCCTCTTTCATAAGAAAAATGCTACAAGAACATGTTAATAAACACCAATAACCTGATTTTCATTGGAGTGGATCTTTAAAGATGGCTGGTTCCTTATCTGAAAGATGCCCCAGATCACTTTTATAATTATTTTATTTTATTTTGTGCTTTCAGCTTGTTTTGAAATGTTACCTGTAAATGATTAGATGCAATGAAATGGGAAGCTGCTTTAAATTTAGCTGCATAGGAAGCTTAAACTTCTTTAAAGTGGTCATATTTGTCTGTTTTCTGTATATTTGTTAACAAAGCTCTTGTATCTTGTAAGCCATCGTTTTTGCTGTGTTTCCGTTTTTGCTCTAGCTGCCCCACAGTCTGGGTCTCCTCTGACTGTAATAAACCACAACTTGAGCTCTTTTGTGTGCTTCCTGCCTTTTGATTGGATTACTTTTAAGAGGTGGAGCCTATTTTTTCCCCCACAGAAAAGAAACAGAATAATAGAGAGATTTTACACAGAATTGATTTATCTCACTGCAGTTCCTGTTACACAGGTTTAAAATATGCTAGCCTGTATAGACTTTGGTGTCCATGAATTACATGAAAGACTGCACAATATATTAAAAAATCACAGTTTCTGAAACATTTTGTTGAGTATTTAAATGCTAAAGATAGCAGCGTTTTCTAATCTTCTTGAATAACATTATTTTCTGAAAAAAAATGTTTTTCTCAAAATTATGTTTGAGACTGTTGGGTTGCTATGAAACTAAGGAGGTTTATTACCAGCTTGTTTTTCATTGTCATTTAAGGCTGATAATTTCCCATCCCTTTAACCCACATTTCCCCTTTTCATGTACGTAAATTATATCATCAGGATATTTAAAAATGACTCCACATTTAAAGACAGAAATCCTTTTGTGGCCACAGAGTTAAATTCCCAAACCTCAACTTCACAACTCACAAACGTGATTACAAAATAAAACCCCCGTTTACACTAATGTCAGTAATTTTTAAAGAAAACTCTGTGTTGTTGCTACATATGTAATGTCCGGTACCTTTTAGATGGGGCTGCACAACACTAGGAAACCAAAAGAAATGCAAAAACATGAACTAATTTGAGAGGACAGACATGAAATTTCAATAACTGTTTTTTTTTTTCTTTCAGATTTTCTGAATGTTTCATTCCAACCTTCTAAATGCAATTGTTTAGCTTATTAAAGACTGAAAAAGTCATTCTTCTTGTCAGTGATTTAGGTTCATATTTTATTTATTTTTTTTAGGGGAGGGGCTGTTCAAGCATTGATTGTAGACAATGCAACTAAATCACACAAATATATCAGTCTCATTACAGAAATAATGACATACACTGATTTAAAAAATAAATAAATAAATAAATCATGCAAATATAAAAAGAAAATAACAGCGTCTCATTGTCATAAATTTATATTTTTGCAGATTTTTCATGATAGGATCACAAATACCATTCAGTTTTGTGTATTTGTGCAGATCTGTGGTTGGTTCTTTTTTTTTTAATTTTAAAACCTTGTGATACTTTATATGTGTTGATTTTATTTTTTTTTTATTTTTGAAGGTTTGATGGACAGGGAATTTGTTTTTGCATAAACATAATTAGAAGTTAAATAGTGTTAAATATACAAAGAAATCTTTGTTCTACAGATCACATGCAATAAATGGTAAAGCAACCAAAGGCCATAAACTATTGCTTGAGTGGATTGTCACGGCACGCCAACAGTCTGGAAGTATTTCATCCAAGCCGGCAGGATTGATCTCTCCGCTGACACTGCCTGTATTTTCAGATGCGTTTCCTGCTGCTCTTCAGTCGCCAGGGGAGACTGCGTCTGCAGAAGTGGTTCACGCCTGTGACTGAACGTGAAAAGAAGAAGATCATTAGGGATATGACTACCTTGGTGTTGGCACGGCAACCACGTAGCTGCAACTTCCTCCAATGGAAAGACCTTAAGATTATTTACAAGAGGTGAGTCACACCTCCACGTCCTTGCTGAAGTTGCTTTCATTTTTTTGTCTGTTTGTGTCAGAAAAGATCATCACAGTTTTTTAACAGTTAAAAAAGAAGCTAATCATTTCCTATGTCTCTACAGATATGCGAGCTTATATTTCTGCCTGGCCATAGAAAACCAGGAGAACGAGCTGTTAGCCTTGGAGGTGATTCATCGATATGTGGAGCTGCTGGACAAATACTTTGGCAATGTACATCAAACAATAAAATTATCCCTGCATATTTAAAAAATCAAGTCAAACTTTTTTTTATTATTATAATTATAAAAAAATACCAACATTTTGAATACAATGGTGGATATTTTTTTCCAGGTCTGTGAGTTGGACATCATCTTTAACTTTGAGAAGGCCTACTTTATCCTGGATGAGTTTTTAATGGGAGGAGAGATACAGGAGACCTCCAAGCAGATGGTGAATCGCTCCATCGAAGCCTCAGATATGTTACAGGAGGTGAGATGCACTGACACAAACGCACATGCGGACCTGTTGTGCTGTAGAGTGTGAATCTCAATGATATCACATATGGTACTTACTTGTGTCTTTGCTGGTGTGGGTATTTTAAAGCAATGAAGTATAACATGTGGGTATTTAGTGTTTTACTAAACAATAATAATTCTATGAGAACATAAGCTCATTGTGTGAGTGTGATGTAGTCATTGTCCATTAGTGAGTTGAGGTAATGGTGATGCTGCTGAATGTCCCTCATTCCTTTTGTCTTCCTCGTAGCTAACAGGCATGTGGCCGTTAGCCGTTCCTCCCTCTTTTATAAATTTGGTCTTGTGGTTCTGTTTGTCTTGCCTTTTCCTGCGTCCATATCCGTCTCTCCCTTGGCCCGCATTAATGCGAGGGAGAGACAGATTTTTTTTTCCCTGGTATTCGGCGTGAACTTGAGTGTTTGGCTGACGCTTCCAGCTCCCCCTTTAGGCTCATAGCTCTGTGTGGTACGGTAGTTTTACTGGGTGTGTTGTTCTTGTGCTTCAGAGGAGGGCTGACTAACACTTTGAACATGATCCAACGTTAGATTAATTGTAGTCTATCATTCATTCTGACCATTATCGCTCCAGGAGGACAGCAGTGAGTGGTATGAGGTGGAGCTGTTTGGATGACCTTGAATATGGACAGACAGGTTAGATGCTCTGCTTGTGATAGTGAACTTTTGGCGTGTTGGTGTGCTCAGCATTGTCAACAGGCGGTGTGTAGATGTGTGTCTGTAAATAACATTTGCACTTTTGAGGATTTTCTTTGCTGATGATTATGATGTTTTTTTCTGTGTGCCTTTTTTCAGACTCTGGAGGAGTACATGAGCAAACCTGCGTTTTAAAAAAAGACATAAGACACATCGAGGAGGAAAGTATGAGGCAGATGTACTGTATGTGTCAAAGAAGTTTCTGAGTATAAATTGGCTTCAAACAGGAAGAACTAAAATTTTGTGTGCCTTTGCAGCCTGCCTAAAGCTTTAGAGTGGGGTTTTTAATACTAAAGATTTTGGGTTAAAACAGTGTCTGGGGGATTTTAGATGTTCTATTATGTTGCGTACTGTCAGAGAATTAATTCACCCTCAAAGCATTCTAGTTCTGAAATTTTATTCTGAACTACACAAATTCTATTCATTCACACAAAAATAATATTATCCATTTGTCTCATCCACTTTTTCATCTTCATAATGTGGGTGGGATATTGTTGGTATTGGGAGAATATGACATTTTTTATATAATGTGCAATTTATTACATAATGATTAAAGTGTTTATTTTGATAAACTGTCTGCTCTGAGTTTTCTTCTTCCCATGTTCGGATAGGGATTAACGTGGATTATCTCCACTCAGACCTGTGACAGGTAACCCAGACTGGTTGTGCTGTTTTTGTGTGAGATGAATAAGGCAACACCACTCAGCAAGAAGAAAAATAATACATCTGATGCTTTATTTATCTGTCATCAATCACACATTGTTGAACATGTACAAAATGGTTTAAAAATGAGAATATAGAGCACAACCACTGTTAGGCCAACAATACAGAGCTTTGCAATATGAAAGGGTTAGAAGGCAGGCGACAGGCTGATATTTAGACCCTGGAGATAATAATTTGTGTTTAACAATAACTCAACCGACCCTGAATATATTACGAGCCACAACAACACTCGTCTTCTGCCCAGCAACAAAAAGTCCCTATAACAACATTCGTGGCATTCCCGCCATTACATTTCTCCATAAATTTGTCAAAGGTCCTGTCATAATTATAGTTCAGCATTTCCATGGATATTCACATATGTCATTGGATGGTTGAACACAGGAAAAATATTTTTCTCAAACACCACTTGGTTATATTTCAAAATATAGGGCTGTTTACAAACACCATTAATTGAAAACGAAGAACGTCACACAACTTTAATTTGTGAGATTTGAGTATAATTTAGTTTTAGGGATTATACTGAGCACTCACATCCACTCAGTGTTATGATGTTAATCTCCTGTGGTATCAATAAAATATCTCTAGAATGTTCTTGCAGCAAGTAGGGACTTCCATTGTTAAAATTCTATTATAAGATTGCTATAGTTAATCTTTGTTAGGGTGACATTATTACCAGCTATAGAAATCTGTAAACTAGATCACATCCACCAAACTATAAATACTAAATTCATAATGATGCTTCGTCTTGCAGGGGTTAGTTTACATCCCTGCCATGTTTTTTTCATGGTGCTCCTTCTCCTTTTCCTCGTTGACCTCTTGGGGAGGAGAGGTTTTGGCGGTCACCTCTTCTTTTCCTTGCATCTCTGTTGGGGCTACGTTTTCCTCCATGGCTACCTCGGTTTCCCTCTTGGCTACCGGCCTTTTCTCTTCATCTGCTCCCTCCATGTAGTCCTTCATGGCGCGCTCGTACAGCTCGTACGGGAACTGTCCCTTCAGCTGCGCCTGGGTTTCCCGCTTGGCAATGGTATTGGGGTACTCTGTGAGAATTTTAGCTGCAAGGTAGGTGGTCACCTCGTCTTCCACATCCCCGTCATCCTCGTCGTCGTCAGTGGCTCCATCGGCCTGGCGTTTCAGAGGCATTTTGTTGAGCTCGGACAAAAAGAGGTTCTCTCTGCGTCCGGAGGGAGGGGGGATCCTGATCGGACCTGTGTTGGTAGAAGGATTGGATGCTGTTGGGAGCCTGTCAGGAGTCTTCAAGGGTCTTTGCACGACGGGGTACTCGTTACTGATGGTCTCCACTCCAATGATGTCCAGAAAATCCTCCCTGTCCATGTCATCAGATGCAGGTTTGCTCTTCAGTGGTAGTCTGCGGCTGAAGTACCTGATCTTGGGGGTTTGGCCGGTGGTGTAGCGGGCTGCGGTTTGGGGATCACGGTGAAGCTTCCTGAGCTCTTCTGTAAGCAGCATATCGATTAGATCCTGGGGAGGCACGTGGAGCTTCAGAGACAGCTCCAACAATTCCTTCACTGTCCGGGGATCCACGATGGAGGGGCGGATCAGTCGTTTCTTCTGCTCCCCGGTTTGGTCCCTCTTCTGTGTCTGATCGCTCATCTCCAGGACCTTCAGTAGGTAGTAATCTACAAGTTTGGTGTCATCATCAGCATCATCTTGGTCCTGGCCGGCCCTGCGTTCTACCTCATCCCTTTCTGGTTCCTCCTGGTCGTTCAGGGCTCTTTCCATTTCTTCGTGACTCCTGTTCACCATCTCTTCTGTCTCTTCCCTCTCCTCCACGGGGACCCACTCCTCTCCTCCAGCCACATCCTCGTAAGCCTGGTTTCTTGGGCTGAAGGCATCATCCCCCTCTTCCTCATCATCAGCAAACTCGTTTCTCTTCTGGAGACCAGGCATTCTCTCCAACTCCTCAAAGATGGATCTTAAATTGGCCAGGCTCTGGGGCGTGTACTGTTCATCCAGGTCCTCTGTGGTTCGCTTGGCAGCGTCTGCATTCTCCTCATCTTCAAACATCAGCGGGTACTTCTTGTGGGCTCTAGGGAAGTTGCTGTAGTCTGCCGGAGCGCTCTCGTGCATCTCCGTGTCTTTGGTGCGGTGCCTGTGCAGCCGCCGCTCGTTCCTGACATCCGAGGTGGGGCTGAACCTCACTTGCTTCCCAGCTTGGTCCTGGAGAGTCTTGAGCATGGCTTTCATCAGCTGCTCGGCTGTAATGTCCTGTCTCTGCGTGTCGGGAGCAGGCTGGCGGTCCCCGGGATCTTCGTCCTGCTGCGAGGCGAGCTGAAGCAGGACTTTGAATTTCTCCACTTCGTCGTAATCCACGGGTTCAGCCCGACCCCCGTTTCGTTGTTTGAGGTTTTCAATGTACTCCAGGGCTTTGATCATGTCGGAGCTGGGCGCGTAGGGCGCGGGCTGCCCATCGCTCTCCCCGCCTCGGAGCCTGTAGTGACGGGGGAGAGTCTCCACGGCGCATCCATAAAGGAGCAGGGCGAGCAGGACCACAGCTCCTCCCGCGGGCAACTTGTGGTGGAAATGCAGCATTATAGGCAGGTTATCACCTGTAAAAACAAGAGTGGGTCACATTAACAACGCAAATGAAGAGGAATAACGTTCTGACGTCAGATTTCTGATTAAAATCGAGGCGTACTCCGGGGTTTGCTTTTACGCTTCGCAAACTGAATGATATGATGCTGCGCGTGGATGAGGAGATTCATGGATATCACTGGATGAGTCACTCCCGTCGTTGTTACGGGCAACCTCTACATCCAATTTATGTCATTACATATAGGCTAATTAATAACATCCTTATGTTTATATATATATATATATATATATATATATATATATTTCAGCAACCGCCTCTTGATTGCGGCGGAAACATTTCACCGCATCATTCCCTCCTGAAATAAAACTAAATAACACATGCAATCTAACGGATAAAAAAAGACAGGTAATTAGAAATACAATAACTATATGTTTTTTACCTTTGGTTAAAAAGTTCAGACTGTAGAAAGGGTGTAGGGCATCTCCACACGAGCGGCGCTGCTTCTCTTCTGTTTTCAGCACTTGGACAGCTCCCCTTGTTATATGAGGTAACACCTGACCAGCGCGTCATCACGCGGCACACGCAATAGCTGGCCCTAAAAATCCCATTTAAATGATTCAGATTTAGAATGCTGCGCATAAGGAGCCTGTTGTATTAAAATAGCCCCCCTGTGCTCCCTTTAGCCCTGGTCTGAAGAAGCTATTTTCTGGAAAGATCCAAAAGACAAGGATGTGTTTCACAGGCACCCAATTGTGGATTCGTTTTCTCTAAGGCGATAAAGGCGATTTATGCAAAGAAAAACGGTTTTATTTTTGAACCCATCGTCTTAATTGTGCTTTTATAA
The DNA here is from genome assembly GCA_036245035.1 of Adrianichthys oophorus. NCBI lineage: Eukaryota > Metazoa > Chordata > Actinopteri > Beloniformes > Adrianichthyidae > Adrianichthys > Adrianichthys oophorus. The sequence goes on from BSAI01000012.1 coordinate 40,616,059, forward strand.
TGGAAGGGTTGGCTACAACCTTCACTCTTGAAGCTATGTGGTTGTAATGTACAGAAAAAAAATAGTCTTAAATGTGTTTATGGTCGACAATAACAGTTGGAGAGACTTCAGCATGGCGGTACGCTAAGAGTTAAACCGTCCAGCGATGACTCACAGGCTCAAACCACCGAAGAGCTGCTGTCGCAGTTCAACCCCTCCTCTCTCTCTGCCTTGCTGACAGAGATGGTGATAAACACACCCCTGTCGGCTGGGGGCCAAAGCCCCGGCATTCCGCAGGTTGACAAGATAGAGGGGCCACAGCGAGCCAGCAAGCTGATTAAAGGTCATGGATGAGCGTTAAGAAAGATGATGGCAAGATCAAAAGCTTCCAAACTCTTCTATGGTCTGATCTATGGGGAACATCATAAAAACATGGCAGGGATAAAAGCAGAAATATGACCAATAAGGGTGTTTCTAAAGCAGCCTGGCAGCTCTTTGATGCAAGTGTCTCTTCATTTTTTTCAGAACTCATTAAGATGCACTACTAATTAGTACACTTTGTCCTCAGTGACAAGCATGTCAATGTGACAACCATGATGCAAATTATGTTAAGTTCTTTGCCAAATGTGTATCTATAAAAACAAAGAAAATATGTTGCTTATCGTGTTTTAAAAGCTATATAGAGGCTGCTGTAGACTTTATGATGGTGTTTCTTCAAACATGCCAGTATGAAAGCTGGCACCCAGTCATGAGAGGTGGGAATCTGTTACACATCTGTCAAGTCTCTTTGGTTGTCATACATGTGTGGGTGTCTGTTTTTGTTGTTGTTGTGTTACCCTCTAGGCGCAGTGATGATTGATGGATCAGGTTTCTCTAAATCCAAGTCTCGGCAGACTGCTGGTGGTGGGAGACTCACTGACTGAATCTTTGATTCCTCTCTCCAGGGCTCGTCATGCGTTGTCTGTGTGCATCACTCCATACAGGCTGTACAAGCTCATTAAAACAACACCAACATTTGAACTCCATCTGTCTTTGCCTGCATTTTATTGATGAGAATTACAGCCAGAACATTGGAAATTTATAGTAATTGAATAGTCACTCTCAAATGTGTTCTTTCCTGCTTCACATCATAATCTCCCATTAAAATACCTAAATGTTCAAACAACAAAAGAAAATGTCAGTCTTTGTTGCAAATTGGTTTAATATTTACCACTCTTTAAAAAACAAATATCTTACAGTGTGGATCATTATATTGAAGCTAAACGTTCGATTTATTTAAAAAGGAAAGCAGTCTTTTACAGCTGTGCTGCTGTTTAACAAGAGCCTACGTTAATTCAGAGAAGAGCAGAGCTCATTTTATTTCTGGAGCTGATGTTCTGGCAGCAGTGTGTTTTCTGCAGACTTTAAATGGCAAAACCTGGCAAGGTAATATGCATAGTACTGGCTGGCGGATAATCTAATTCATTTTTTTTTTAATGAAAGAGTTTGAGTGGAGAAGCTGAACAAACACACAACAAAGACAAAAGTTTGAAAAATTATGCCGCATGTTTGCCATAATATTTTATAAAAAGTATTTTATGCTTTAATTATAGGAATAGATTTGCAGAATTCTGTGTGTTTAGTCAATTCCTGAAAAATTCGTGTACATCTCCAAAATTAATGATAAGATTTTATTTTAATTCATGCCATCTCAGATTATTATTTTACAACAATGGTTGTGTAACAATATTTTTATTTGTGTCCTCCTGTAGCAGCAGTTTTTCATGATTCCTCTGCTGTTTTCTAACATGTCAGTCCAAGCGGTGGGGGAGAAAAAGACATCTAAGCAAAGGCACTCATGTGTCACTTGTTCGGCAGCAAACACGCATATATTTACATGTGCACAAATACACAAAATGTGCTGAAAAGCCGCTGCATGAGATGTGTTGCTTTAAAACTTCCAAACCAGCTCAAGGACCCATGACTCATCCGAGAGCCGAATCTGTAGACTTGCAAACACATTAATGTTTCAACCCTGACTTTTCCCTGAATAGTGCTGTGATGTTCTTATATAAACTCTTATAAAGCAGTTTTATTAAAGCTATATGACAAAAAGAGTGTGAGAAGGAGCTGCCTCCTTTTGATTGTTTTGTTTGTTTTCATCTCCATCACCCTCGCATTTCCACATCATGAGGCGGGGATCATGAAGCATGGCACACCCGTTGTCAAGGCTCACTTTCTTTTGAACCAGTGTCTCCATGGTGATGCTACCTCACCACCTTTCATCTATATTCAACTTCCAATCTTCTCTCTGGTCAGTTTCCTTGTCTCCTTCATTAGACCTTTTGCTTCTAAAACT
>BSAI01000012.1:40618385-40679411 GCA_036245035.1 Adrianichthys oophorus
AAAAAAAAAAAAAAGGAGACTAAAAAAACAAACCTGAAATAAGTGGAGGTGGAGCTTTTATACAGGCTTTTTGGAAAAGGGCACGTAATATCACAAACATTGAGCTGAGGATCATAAGGACGTATTAATCCACATTAATGAGACTTGCTTCTGCAGCAACACCTCCCTTCACTTTTTTAGATCATTTTTTTACTTTCTCTGTTTAAAGTGTACAGTTTGGAGAAAGCTATTTGAGGTTTTTAATCATATTTCCTCTTAGTTCAACATGAAAACATTTGACTAGTTCTCCTGGAGTTTAATAAACAGTCACTTCTTTTTTGTTCCATCAGATCAAGGACAGAAGGCTTTTCATTTCGGTGCAAAAATGATCATTTCAATCACTTGTTAAAGTTTTTGCTAGTATTTTGGAAACTTAATCTGTTTGAATGAAAATATCTTTCATTTTCTTTTTTCAAAACAGCTGAACTTTAATGTGAGTTGTGCTTGTATTTGTACATGTGGGCAGCTTTGATCGTCAGCAATCCTCCACAAAACAATCTCACTTTTTCTTCTAGTTATTTTTGTTTGGTCATAAGAGTCAAGTTCACATTTACCTTTGCAATGTTTCCAAAAGAGATGGGCATCTTGGATTGCTGAAGAGGCTAATCAGTTAATTACTTTGGGGCTCAAACTCTTGATTTTCTGGAAGTTCAAAGAGCTCCCTCATTATCCCTAAAATTACTGCTACAAGCTTTCTGATGGAAATGAAAGATTTCTCCAGTTTTAGCCTCTCTTTATTCGTTCAACTTTTCAAAACTTTTAATGACACAGCTCCATTTTTTTCTTGCATCATCCTTTCAATAAATAGTTCAGCTCTTAAATTGCAGCTTTACTCATTGTTCCAAGGATTTCTGAAGGTAGAAAGGAACTTTTGGGTATCATGTTCCATCCATCCAATCCATTTTCTAAACCCGTTTTTTTCCCTGACGGGGTCACAGGGAGAGCCTAACCAGGCTACTGTTGGGTGAAGGCAGGGTACACCCAGGAGAGGTTGCCAGTCTGTTGCAGGGCCACAATCACACACCTAGGGACAATTTAATTTGATTTAGGAGTTAACAATTAACCCATCTTCTTGTCTGCTGTGAGGCAAGAGTTCTAACCCCTGCACCACCATGTATCATGTTCCTCACATGAAAAACCAACTCCCAGTTTGTATTGGAAACAGTTCTCCTCTTTGACTGTACCATTGGGTCAAAGGCTTTTTTTTCTCATAAAACTTGTTGTACTGGTTTAGTTGGCTACAGAGCTTCTTGAGTTTATGCTGCTTCAGAGCTGCCATTCTTCCCTGAGCACCTCCTTCTGTTCCTGAGGTCATTAAACCTCTGTGTTCCTCCACTATAGATGGAAGTTTTCTCTCACTTTGCTTGTCTAACCACATCGCTTCATCTATTATTACTGTTTCTTGCTCGCTTGTAACCAATTTCTCTCAGAAAACTAAACTGGAATTAGGCTATTCTTCTGCTTTTTCACCTCTAGAAAAAGGACGTTTTTTTATCCCTGCTTTTCTATACACTGTCTTTAATGGATGTGTTAAGAGTCACAATATAATTTGCTTAGAATATTCATGTTTTATATAAAAAAGACACAAAATATAAAAAGCTAGATCACTAAACTGAATAGAATTTGTATTCTGTCTCTTCTAACTGTCAGCAAATAAAAATGCTGTGAAATACTTTCGAAAGTTAGACTGATATCTTTAGAGAAGATAATAAGTGTCAAAACAGTGGAGAGCTCAGTGACAAAATGTAATAACAGGGTAAAATTAAAGAAAAATCAAGTTGCTTATTGTATGAAGCAGCCAAACTCCCATCAAGCCTCAAATGTTGCTTAATATTCATTCATAACTGCAATAAAATCTAAAGTGGGTATATTTAGGACAAACTATATTAGTGATTCATCCTTCAGGGAGCAACTGCAACTGTTGCATGGATGATAACAAGGAAAAATTGAAATTCATCAATAGTGAAATACACATCTTTCAAAATAAATTATGAAAAAAGGGGGAACATAATTTTCTTTCAAGCGTTTTCCATCCCTGGCTCACCAAGCCTGTCACATTTAATTTTCCACAAAGATGTTCTGGATTGATTCTGATATTCTGGTGTCTCAGATGTGAATTTTTGCACAAGCATGAGCTGCCTTCATTTGCCTAATAAGGCACACAGCCCCCAGTCAATTGGCATGCTTTTAAATTTCCCCCATTTTTGTGATTTTATGTCCATTAAGAGAACTTCATTATAAATATGAAAAAACCTGCAACAAGTCCATTTCGTACATGAATCATTCCCTGTCCATTTGTCATCCCGTAATAAATCGGTATATTAATTTTCTTTGTCCAGACCAATCTCCCCATCTCTGTTGTTTAGTGGAGCTGCGTGATTAAAATCAAGAATGGGTTTCTTGCTAATGAAGGTCCTTAGAGTTAACAGTAATGACCACAAATCCCTAACACACCCACAGAAGACACGCAGTGGAGTTTAGTTTTCATCACTGCTCTGGAGCTCAACTTTCATCAGTTAAAACAAACAGATTGTTGTTTTTGTTCTGCAACCACCCACCTTTTTTTTTTCCATCTCTTCCGAGTTTCTCCTCAGCCTCTCCCCTCACCGCCGCCCACCACCCTGCAAACCAAAGATCTTTATATTCATTAAAAGAGCTGTTCACCTCCTGGCCTTTTATTGCCAGACTCATATTAATGCCAGTGACCGCTCTGAATCTTTCTCTAAGAGCCGATGCTGTCAGAGCACACATGCACAGACTGCATCATAGTCTATGGTTAAGGGATGCAGCTTGACGCACTGGCTGACGTCACTCCCAGCCAAGGCAAGAAGTGTTTATTGATGAAGATGGAAGGAGAAGTCTGGAGGAGCCAGATGTGCGCATGATGTGGAGCCAAACGCTGCAGAATGGAAAAGACAGTTTTGTCAAATGAGCTTTTTTCATAAACTAATCTTAATGAAAGAAACAACATTCATGTATTATTCAGCTAGTTTTTGAATGCCCTTTTGTTTTCACATTTAATGAAGTGCAACACTTTTTTCTGTTCTCTTCTACTGAATGTAGGTGTTTGAATGAGAGGCTGCAGAGAGGCACGTTTTCCCAACCGTGAGTCAGTAAACGTGTGGATGTTTGTACACTGGAGACAGATCTTCATTGTTTTACATGCCACATGTACAGATTGACATTTACGTAACAAGGAAAACAAGATTGGACTTAAAAATTTTAATCAAGAGCTCTTTTTCTCCCTTTTTCAACACATCCATCTCAGTGATGACCTTTGCACTTATCTTTTGTTTATCATAGCTCTTATCCTTTGTTTTACATCTCTATTTGTCTTCTTTCCCTCTGCCCCCTCTCCCTATTTTTTGCCTTTACTGACACTTTTATCTCCTCATCTTTTCCTTTACCACTCCATCAGCCGTGTGACATTACCCCCCCCCCCCCCCCTCCCCCCCCCCCCCCCCCCCCCCCCTCGCGCCCCCCCCCCCCCCCCCCCCCCCAGCGCCACCTCCCCAACTGGATGCCCCCCCCTTTTCCTTACTGATGCTATAAATACTCCACATCGGTGAGTCATCGCCCAGACGTATCAGTTGCCTCTCCCTCTCTTCCTCACCCAGCCTCCCACTGCCTGACTTACTCGCTATGAAGTGATTTTTGTGCCACCACACTGCAAACAAAAGTCACAGTTTTGAGATCAAATTTTCTTAATTGGCAAACTAAATGTAAAGTTTTAAGAATAAAACTTCATTTGCAAATAAAAATATGAAATATTTGCTTTCAAAAACTTTTTTTTATTGCTTTCAAAAAACTTTTGTGTTTGCAACACAAAAGTTTTCAGATGGGTTATCTTTCATCTCGCTTTCTCCCCGTCTTTGATTTTGTTCACGGCTTTCAGTTTAGCATAATAAATGAGCCTCATCAAACAACCAAAGCAAAACATTTTTGAAAGCAAAAACAGTTTTTTGAAAGCACGTTAAATATTTTTTACTTGCAAATTATGTGGAAAACGTTTCTTTTTTTTGTGCAATTTAGGCAATATTGATCTCAAAACTATGACTTTTGTTGCAATGTAGTGGCACAAAAATCACCTCATACTGCTCCAGCTTATTACCAGACATCACACATTTTCCCATCTGTAACTTGGCCCTTAAATCATGATAGACTCACGCTGAGAAAAGGCAGTGCCAGTGCCTGGCGTGGTGCAACCCAAGGTCGGTTCTGACATGTCACCGCCTTGAAAAACAAAACCAGCTGGAGGGAGAAAAGATGGGGAACCGTTGCAAACCAGAGAGAAAATCACATTTACTGAAGATCAAAGGGGACATGGCAAAAAGTAAAACGACTCATTTGCCTACTTAAAAAGTTTTAGTAGCTTTACAGACGAGACAAATATAGAACAGAATGCACACTTCTTAAAAACCAAAAGAGTCCGGTATTTTCAAAGTAAAACAAGTTTAATTTTGGAAACGAGGACAAAAAACTCCTAAAAATGTGATTAAAAATACAGGAAGTTTCAAAGGACACCAGATAAAAACTGGACTGTGGAAAGAAAAAAAGGGAAAAACTATTCCAGCATCGCATCATCTGTGATTTTTTTTTTCATAACTGCTGAAACAACAACTCCAAAACACTAGAAAGGGGTCTCTTGACCCAAATTTATGAGCAAACATTACCAAATAAATTGATTAAAACTATATTTGCTATCCCAAAAATATTAAAAATAATAGTTAGTAATTGTTTCTGCTTGTATTTATGAACAACTGGCTGCAATGTTTTCTCTTTAAACTGAAGTTTTGTACCTAAGGCATGACTTTTTTATCCTATGAGTTTGTAATTGTGCAACACACAAAGGTTTAAGCCTGAAAGGAAAACACACAACCAGCTCATTTATGGAACATTTTCAGACAAAAGATTTTTTGCATGCGTCTCTCCTGATCCACCCTCAGCTCCAAAACCTTTAATCCTTTTAGCTTATGTTGCCTAATGTTCATCGCATGCCTTACTTATCTGAATCCCTGTCTTGGCTGTAACACCATCTTTCAGGATCAGATCTAATTATTCAGACTTCTTATGGACACACCACCCACTACCTTTGCTGGGTTATTATGAAGCAGCCGATTCCACTCATCCTTGAGTAAACGCCAGAGTGGCATTGGCTCACAGAAGACTGTGTGCGCACAGAGATGAAAAAAGTTTTTACACACTTCTGACTCATGAGCAGAGAGGAAGAGGTGGTCAAGGGAAAGGAGGAAGTCAAGTTTGAATGGAGTGCCAGTGATCAATGAGAAGAGAATGAATACAAATGCACAGACAAACTTAACCGGTGCTGGACAAGCATCTTGCTGCTAGGTGATGGTGTCTGTGGCAGATCTGGTGTTTGTGTGCGTCAGAATCAGTGGACTAATGAAGGGAGTGTTATGAAGGGAGTGACTCACTCACTCATCCCAAAGGGGTTTGATGGAGGGAGTGAGGAGAAGGAGGCGCTACGTTAGAAATGCAAACAGAACCTAGAAATCAGAAGCAGAAACAATACTGGTCACAGCCTTTATGTTAACTATATCTGATTTAAACCACTGCTTTTTAATTAATTGACACATTTTCAGTTTAGATTCTTGTGAGATACTTTTTTTTCCACTGTTGTCAAATATTATATAGACTTATCAGAAGATTTGGGCATAAAAAAGTGAATCCAGTACACCAGCCTCTGTGTCTACAATAATAATTGTGTCACTGGTGGTTTCTTATTTTTCTTTTTTAAAATATTGTCTTTTCTTTTAGGAGAAAAACACAACATGCATTTTACTCGCCCTGACATCCAGAACTGCATGTTCTGTTTGCATTGAAGAGCCCAGCGTGCTCAGACACGCACAGCCTTGCTGGCCTTTGTTGCCATAGAAACTATAGTTTCAGCATGATTCCAATCAAGCCGCTGATCATCAGCCAAACGTTGAGCCCCACAGATCAAACGCAGATTTCAGGTGCAACAAAACCAACACAATCTTGTTTATTTGCTTTACATACGTTCCAAGGCCAAATAACAGATAAATAAGGAAGGAGACACTTGCAGTGGTATGACACCATACAAAACAAAGAAGCCCCTCCCAGTGAAAAAAAGAAAAGAAAGACATTCTTAAATATGTTTAAAGGAGGCTTTGCAGGGTGTACAGGAAGATTTGGATTCCCTCCTAACCTGTTTACAAAAAAAGGAGAAAAACAGGAATGGAAAAATGGCAGCACCTGCTGCCTTTGCCTTGTTGACTCACTTTCATTGGGATGCTAAAATGCAGGGAGCAGCTCAGACAGAAGCTTGTGGGTTAGAAGGCCACTAACCGCCTACAAACAGGCAAAAGAAAAAAAAACCAGAAAAATCAACAAAAACATCAAGGTGGAAGGTTTTTGATTATTAAAAAAAAGAAAATAGGAATTGGCCTCACATTTAATATGGTAAAACGTTAGTAAACTAAAGCTAGCAGAAGCCCCAAAGAAGGTTTTAAAGTAACTGAAAGTACCTTTAATAACTCAGTTTACCTCTGGTTTGGGTTGAGAAAAAATGACGGAAAAGAGACGTCCGCCTCACAACAAACCAAACAAGCATTTATTTCAATGAAGAAATAAAAATAAGTAACAGAGTCACTCCTTGTGCTGCCAGTCAGATCAACTCAGTAAATATCACAACACTGAAAACCTTCTTCCATCAACGTATGGTTTACAGGGGTTCAAATAACTAGCAGGTAATAGATTCCTGTAGTAGTGGAGACTTGTTTATATACATTGCACATATATTGTTATACACAAAAATCTGTTGAAATGTACAGACATGTTAGTTGATATCAGTGAGGTGATTTTTTTTCCTATCATTTAGACCTGGAGCACATCCACAACTATTTCTTCACTTGCTCAAGTGCAGTTTTCTCATCAGTACAGGTGCTTTGGTACAGTCGCACGCTTTTCATCATGCAAGCTTTACACAACCAAAAGAAGAAAAAATGCTTTTTTACCTCACATTTTTACAAACATCTAAAATGTTCTCATCAGTGTCTATTTACCTTTTTGCATCTGTGATCTCGCTTTTCTACAAAGCAACTACTTAATACAAGCAAGAGGCTTATATATGAACACACCACAGCAGAACTGTCGGCTTTAATTTCCTACATACGCACTTAAATTTGAGTATAAATATTGCACATTCATTTTCTATTTCGTATCTGCAAAAAACAAACAAAAAAAAAAAAAAAAGATCAAAGCAACAGTAACTAGATCTATGGTAAATAGAATGACATATGCAAGTGTCCCCTTAAGTTTCTGGAACAGCAGTTAAAGAAATACAGATCATTGTAACCATTTCACTACAGTAAACCAAGTTCCCTTAAAGACATTTATGTAGTTCATTGGTCTTAAATGGAGAAATGCATACCTGGTGTGGCAGGGCTTTTACAAGTCACTGATGCAACAATGTTCAGTCAATAAATATCTTTAGCCATCGATGTTTTCCCCACTGCAAGATGTGGAATTAAGAGAATCAAGTCAGTAAACATGAACTCAAATGAGCAAATTTGGGACATAAGAAAAATAAAATGAGAAGAAAACACAGCATATAAAAAAAACTTGTAAACAAAGAACAATTAGCATGACCAGAAAGAAATACAAAAGCATACAAAAGAAGAAAAACGAACTACAGTTTCAAAATGGTACGAAAATGAATTTCAGAATGAAATGAATTTCACAATCTCTCATGGCTTCGCAACACATCACAGAGAAATATTCCAAAATGGGTTCCAAAGCTGACGAACCCAACATGAAGAAAACAATACAACGCAGATATTAAAAAAAAAAGAGAAACACAATCAAGATCCCTGCAGAATCCAACCTGAAAGTCACTTCTGAGCCCTGAAGGGGTCCTCCTATCAGGCCCACACAACCAACATCCCTGCCGTGCTTCTGCACCTCATGTCCACAGCCGAGCTTTACATGGAGAAGTCTTCCGATAAGTGGAGGAAGAACTGATGCAATTTCTATCCTGGGATTCTCATTTCTTTGCGTCACAAAGTTCCAATGTCATGAGCCGCTTTGGTCATCACAGCGACTCAGAAGGCTAAATGCATCCAAGTTGTTAGAATGTCACAGAGGGATGACTGGCTCAGTTGATTGTGAATGTCCTCTCTGCCTCCTGGTCTTGAACTAAAGCATGAAGCTGCCTTCCTGATTATTGCACCTGCTTGGATGGTCGCTGATTACAGAGGAGATGAGGAACAGGAGTCTCTTACTTTCTAATAATCATGAATTTGTTTTACCTGTAACTAACATACAAGTCCTCTCAGGGAAGATCAGTTTGGATTGAGCTTTTTGTTTACATGCTCAAGTTGAATGTGCTTCTTATAGGGGATCTTTATTATTTCCCCCCGTACATTCTCTCTATGTCTTCCTGATAATGTGTTTTCAGCTCCTTTCGCTTCAGTTTGAAAGCATCTGTGACCAAGCCGGTCTCTGGTGTCCAGGGTTCGGCACTCAGACGGATCTTCTTAGGAATCTCAAATCGCTCCAGTTTACCTGGTTGGAAGACAGCAGAATGTCAGCCCGACAGAGACAGTAATGCTGGAGGAAAGAGGGGATTTTTTTTCTTGTTTTCTTTTACTGTAAGCAGTTTCTCTCTACCTGAGATGGCAGCCTCAGTAATGATGCGGAGGACTTCTTTCTCCATCTGTGGGTTGTTGCAGATCTCTTCCCATGTGCCTTTTATGTCCATTTGTTCCACCACCGCCATCAGCTGCTTATGGTTAGGCACCACAAAGCTAATCACATACGATTGGTCACTGCAAAACATAAAGATTTTATTTTGTAATCTTTAACCTTTAAAACCAAATACCAACTAATCCATAGGGAGTGTGAACATGACAATACCTGTTGGCGTAGGCACAGATATTGTCAATCAGTGGACAATTCTTCAGAACAGCCTCCACCTTTCCAAGGGAAACATATTCACCCGCCTGCAGTTTTACAAGGTCTTTCTTGCGATCTGCAGAAAGAAAATAAGAAATAAAACCCTGACAATTTGAACACTTGCAAACTTTCAAGCTCCTCTTGGAGAATTTCCTACCGATGATTTTGAGGCATCCATCCGGATGGAATTCTCCAATGTCTCCAGTGCAGAACCACCTCTGCCCGTTTGCATCCACAAAGAAGTCTCCTTGGTTCTTGCCGTCATATTTGTAGTAACCCATTGCAACATTGGGTCCGCCAATCAAAATCTCTCCTCTTGGGTTGGGTTTGTCTGTGCTGTAGTAACCACCTACAGAAGCAAATCCATTAATTATTAACTCCTCAAACGTATCGATATGTTCTTTACTCATAAGTATTCTACTGACCCTCTTCCCAGTCCTTCAGTTTGATCTCTGAGCAAACCAGTGGAGCGCCAACCCGTCCAGTGTTGTAGTCCCAAACTTCAAGTAAAAAACGTCAGAAAATCTGCCTCTTTTTAAAACCATAATGTAACATTTTGGTCTGACTTACTTTCACTGATGGTGCCAGCTCCACAGGTCTCCGTCAGACCATAGCCCTGCCCCACAGGGCAGCACATGCAGATGTTCATGAAGCGCTGTGTGGCAGCTGACAGTGGGGCTCCGCCGGAAAGCAGCACCCGTGTGTTTCCTCCCAACAGAGAACGCACTCGTTTGAAAACCAAACTGAAAGAAAAGAGACGGACAAGGAAACACAAACAGGATCCGAATTAGAGGTGCTGTTAAAATACCCAACATAGCATCCAGAGCAAATATTTCAGATCCGAGACTACCTTAATAAACTATGTAGAATAAGTTACATTTATTACTGACAAAAGTTAATGTTGACTTGTGTCACACAGGAGCGGTTGTGTGTATCACCTGTCACAGAGAGGCGTACTGTAACCTTTGGACATCTGCTCCATCTTGTAGTTGTAAGCCAACACAAAGAGCGTCTTTTGGAGTTTGCTCATTTCCTCCACTTTGGTCATCACATTTTTGTAAATTCGATCCATAATCTCCTACACGCAGATGAGAACATTGAACACATTAAAGTGAAGGCAGGAATGAAAAAAAGACAAAAGGGTATACCAAAGAACCAGACATACAAACACACTTACAGGTACAGAAGCCATGAGAGTGGGTCTCAGGACACTAGCATCCCCTTTGCTGCCTTTCTTAATCTTGGTGGACTGCAGCGAAACGAAAAACAAAACAAAATATATTATTTTAGCAGCAGTCTGGGTAAGTCTCTGATCACACAAGTCTAGGAAAGAAGCCAAAAAAACCCAGAATGAATTGCAAAAATCTGACTGAACTCACCTGATCAGCCAGAGTGTGAGGGGATGAATAACCGATACGACAACCGTGAGAAATGGAAACCAGCTCTGCACTGAGCTCCAAAACATGGGCCAGTGGTAGGTAGCCAATGTAGGTGTCTGTCTCACTAGTAGCACATACATTTAGAGATTCATTATTAACATTAATATTTTAAATAAACGCTGTGTTTACAAATGACCGAGGAATCAAAATGAAGTGGTAAGAACACACTGCAGATTAAAAAATCTAAGAGGAAATGCTGAAGAGTCAGCACAAACGGAAATCCTCATACTTGAGATTAGGGATCCGCTCTGCCATGCCTGTGATGCCAGCAATGAGGTTGCCATGGGAGATCATGACACCCTTGGGGATGCCTGTGGAGCCGCTGGTGTACATGATGACAGCGATGTCCGAAGGCTGAGGGTATCTGCGGTCCGCTGCGACTGGAGAGTATTGAGGAGATGGTTGAAATAAAAATACAACACTCCAAAACTACGTCATAGTGTGATAATAGGTTTAAAAAACCTAAATAAAAAACAAAAATACAAAAAAATGAAAATTTCCATTAAGAAACTATGCTGATGAAAATGGTGTTTCTGGTGTTTTTAACGTGTTCTTCTGCATTTTTCTCATGATGGACATTTACTAAGAAAAAAAATGTCATGCTAAATTACATTTCTAGTATTTCTTTATTCAAATTGTGGTGAATCAGGAGGAGACAAAAAAAAAAAAGCTTTTTGAAAATGCTTACAGCTTTGACGTACAAACTACAATTGGCAGACCACAAACTTTCTGCTCTGCTCCATTCTAATGCATCTACTTGCAGACAAATAGATCTGTGTATGTCTTTGTTTTCCTCATCCAAGCTGGTATCTGGCTCAGTTGTTGCATCGCTAATGTTAGGTTGGGGGTGTGAAGGGCTGTAAGCTAGCAGGACAGCATGTAAAAAGAAGGATGTTGGGAAGTAGAGGCAGGCTTACTCTGTGCCAACAGTCCCGCCTACAACTCAGAGCTACAACTACAACTCTGCAGAAACTCTGTTCTAGCAAACCACCGTTTTTTTTCTGCCTAAAGAAGACCACTGAGACCTAGAGGTGCAACGGATCACAAAAATCACGGTTTGGATCATGTCACGTCTTTAGAGTCACGGCTTGGATCAAAAACAACAGGAAAAATTACAAAATAAAAGTCTTCAGTTATTTTTTTAAAAGCTTCAAGATATATATTTCATAAAACATTTATAAAGTACTTCAAAACACACAAACATGGATCGCATCAAAATATTATATCATTGAGGCCTTTTTTTAAAGACAAAACATTAAATACATTTTTTAACTCAAGATATTCCTTTTTATAATACCCCCTCCCACTGTTACAGACAGAGCAGCGGCTTTCTCCTGCCATAGTGCGGGGCAGCTGTGCTCCTCACTGGGAGAACCTCTGAATAATTTCACGAAGACATGCAGCGATTCTTTTGAACAAGCCTTTAAAATAAATAAACCTGCTATCTCATCATCTGGGTGCTCCGTGATGAGGTGGAGACAATTTTTTGACGGAAGCTCCTCCCACATGCGTCAGGAGCTTAAGGTTAACACACCTTTGGACAAACGTCAAACAGGAACTTTGGAACATAAGAATTATATTTAAAAAAAAAAAATCAAAGCAGCATCAGAGTTCTGTTTAGTTCCATTTTTATCTTACCCAGTTTAAGGTTAACAGACACACTGTAACCGCATCACTTTCATATAAAAGTCTGCTTAAACTGCCACAGAAAACCACATCTACATCTGACTCACTGTGAATAAAAATATGCTGTTTGTTTATGTACACAAACTATTATAGCAGCTCATTGTGTTCACAGATGTTTCCAATTAGAGATCCTAGATAGCAAAAGAAAGCAGATGCCTGACTGAAAGATTGTTGTTTGAATGGATTAAGACTAAAACCTCAACAGGATCACTATTTGTCAAAGCTGAACTAAGTTTCTTCTGCTAACATCTTCATCCTGTAAACAGCCTGATGATTGATTTGGTTGTTATTTTGATCTGTATATGGAAACTAAAAGTAATAATGAATGCCATACGAGTACATGTGTGAACAGACTTCATGGTATCAGCTATTTATTCTGTCAAGATTCCCATTTCTAATCATTTTATCATAAAACTGAAAATTATTTCATACATTTTGAAGGTTTTTTTGTTGTTGTTTTAAGTAAAAAGTTGATCATTAGGACAGCCAACGATTGACAGGTGATGATCTCCTTTGAGCCACAGCACATCGCTCTAATTAAACATTCGGGTGCTGGCTTTGTTTTAAACCTCCATCAGTGTCCCTCCATGTCCCTGACAGAATTAGAAACCATTTCAATTAAATTGGAAAAAAACCCACTTACTATTTTGTGGTTTGGATCCCATCTCCTTCACAGCATCCATGTTGTAGACCATAATGCTCTTGGGGATGTCTGGCCAGCTTGAGGGTTTATGGTCCACTACAATGATGTACTGCAGTCTTGGTACATCACACAGAATGGCCTGGAAAGGGAAGTTGGATGCAAAAAGGAAAATACAAAACAAAAGGGAAGAATATGGTTGGTTGAACTCCCCTCTTCCTAATGAACAGCACTTTTATCATAAAGATAGACGATAGACTTGTACCTTCAGACGGCTCTGGAGTAGGTCCTTACTCGTGATGATGTGGGTCACTTCCGTCTCGTTGAGGCCGTGAGCAATGGCCTTGAGCCCCAAGGTGGCATAGAGCGTCACAACTGTGAAGTTCAGTTAAAATTAGACAGTACGACAAAGAACACTTCAATAAATTTTTAAGTTTGTCCTTCAAACACTCACGTGGAAAATTGTACATGAAACAGGCTTGCGCTGCCACAAGCCACTCTGCTCTAGTCTCACAGAAGATGGCGATGTTACACTGAGGTTGCTGATTCAGAGCTGCCAGACCACTGCCAAAGCACTTTGCTGCCAGGTAAGCTTCTTCATATGAAAGCCAGTTATAGTTCCCTAAAATTACCTGCAGGAGACAAAGAATATTGCAAGTTAAACATGACAACAGACAGAAGGAAATTTATGTGCTGATTCATGAAACTTCTGAACATTTTTCAGAAGCATCATAAGAATGAACAACGTCAATTCCAACACTGAAAGACAAAAAGAAACACTGTTGAGTAAAGAGCAATCAGCTTGAAAACAAGGTAACTTGCTCAGAGGACAAGAAGCAACATATTGATATGAGAAATGGGAGTAGTAGTATGATATAAAACATATTAATATAAAAGGACTTATAGAAGGACTTGTCACAACAACAAAAAAATACTGAATGGTTTCCATTAGTCTCTGTGTTCAAAATTTTGAGCAACAAGAAATATAATTTCCCAAACTATTCAAAAAATGCCACATTTTGGAAACACTGTAGTAATGTCTTCTTTGTTACACAGTCCATTACTGCCACCTACAGGACAGATGAGGGAAAGCAACTCTAACGCCGATATCTGTATTCCCTTAAAGCAGTGGTCCCTGACCACTTTTCAGGCCAACAACCAGTCTGTTCAAGGCTGAAGTGGGGGTCCAATTTTTTTAGTTTCCAGGTTCTCTTAACTTTTGATGGAAAAGTTTATCTTCATCCTCTGTTAAATATCTGCAACAGCTTTAAAATTTATTTGCACACTAGATTTCACGTAGGAACTATGAAAATAAGATTTAAAATATTAAAGTGGAAGCTAAAAAATTGGACGCCAACTTCGAGCTCATATGACTTTTTAGGGGCAAATGATAAATGCAAAAATACACTGGACTCCTAGTTTTTATCTGTTAAATGCAGATTTATTTTTTCTTCTTAGATAAAGGCGCTTCTTCTTTTTCCTCACTGGATCTTTTCTGCAAAAAGAAACTTTCCCAATCTATTTATTTTTTGTTTTGTTAACTTTCCTAGTTTGGGGGTTTCAACTTTGCGGTGGGTGCAGCCCCTGTAAGAAAGTAGCAGATTTACTTTCGACGCAACACCAATCGTCTTCACATGCACCAAGATTGAGTCAGATGTGATGGGGAGAATCCAGTAGTTTTCCAAAATAAAGCTTTCTTTGGAATCAGATTATAAATAGTACTGAAATTATGAAGGTGATGTTGGGGACCACTCGCTAACGCTAAAAGACGGCAGCATTTAATATATCAACAAAATCAAATCTCTCACCTTTTTGAAGACCTTGCCATTAGGTTGGAGCTCATCTTCCTCACTGAGAACCTCCCTGGTGCCCAAACAGTCTCTCATTGGAAATCTCCTCGCTGCATATTCAAACATCTTGTCCAGGGTGTTCACCCCCGGTTCCATCAACGCTACCAGCTTTTCTTGGCTGCTGATGGCTCTGTAAGGTCCGGCTGGGTGTCCGCTTACTGAACGTGCCTTGATCCGACGGGCTCGCTCCAAATTAGAGCCAGTTCCGGAAAAGAAGTACCAGGGGAGGAAGGTGATGACAGAGTAGACCCACACTACAGAGCGGAAGACATGTAGCAGCACTGGGTTGATGTCCTCCTTCATCTTCATCTTTCAAGCTGATTCTGAACACGAGCTCCAAAATCTTTTCTTTACAGAAATGTTTCACTGTTTTCAACAGTAAAGGCTGCAGGTTTCTGTTCTAGAAAAATGACCTGCAATCAAAAGAAATAAGTGAACTTTTAGCAGCAGTGTAACAGATGAAATCGGTGCTTCTTAAAAGATGAGGAAGTAGTGAATGTTAATGCCTCCAGGTAAATAAATCCAATCATTAACATAAACATACACACTGGTCATGAGGACGTGTGTCTTCAGAACTCTTGATATAAGTGACTAAGCGATATAACCTTGAATCAGGACATAGTTACTGCAAAAAAAGCAGTAATTCTGCAATATAGAGAGCTGAACATGGCACTGAAGAAAAACCAAGAAACATCTGACCTAGCAGAGCTAAGAATTGTGTTTGCCGACATCCAAGCTAAGCTAACTCCACTACTGGCATTGGAAGCTAAGCTGTCTCAATTGATGACACTGGAAGCTAAACTAACTCAACTGTTGGAACTAAATGCTAAGCTAACACCTCTGCTGCAACTTGCAGAAGGGCTGCAACAGCTTCGGTCGACAGCTTCGAGAGTCTAGTTGGATAATTTCTCACTTCTAGAGGGATTTCCTTGGATTTGAATAATAGTGAGATCTGCCACGTGCTTCCCAGGAGAAAGGAGTCAGATAAACCAGCAATCCTTATCAGGTTTTAAATCAAAAGCACAAGATAGCTCTGATGAAGCAAAGAAAACACCTGAAGAATCTTCTGTTTATCTTTAGCATCTCTCTGATCAGAGAGATAATAATAGATAATAATGCTGAACTGGCAAAGCACGCCAGACTCTTGAAGCAGAAAAATCAGATCCTGAGCACCTGGGTGCTGAATTCCAGGATCTACGTTAAACTGCTAGGTCCATCAGACCTGTCTAAGATGATTGTAATCACCAGCATGAGATACTTTGAGAAGTGTGTGGTCACGGACATCTGAGCCTCTTATTGATGAAAATAAGAGTCAAATATGATTTCAATAAAACATGGGGCCTAGGATCTCCCACTGTCTCTAAGATCAATTTTGACCCTGACTTGAAGCAGTGATTTCGGCCCTGAAGACAATTTGAGCTAAACTTACTTGTTATGATATCAGCTAAAGAACAATGGACTTTATGAACTTGGTTCAAACTTTAAGGACAGCTGTTAATCAGACAGCAGAAGAAGGAATACCATCTTGGACAAAGGCTCGAATCAAACCACTTGACTTTGTACCATAAAGTGTGATTTGTGACTAAGGGTCTTCCCAATGAAAATAATCTACAAATATTTTTGATTTCTATACCTGATTTAATTTCATTACCTAAAAAATAATCAACATATACTGATTATTTATACCTGATTTAAGTAAGTGACTTTTCAGATTAAAATAATCTGCATTTATTTATTATTTATTTTTTTTACTCACTTATGTAAATGTTTTTTTTTTAGATGTTAGAAACTTGCTCTTTATTGCTGAGTTTTTCTCATGAAAAATAATATACATTAGTGGATGTTTCAAACTTTCATCAGTGATTCTTTTTTCTGCATAAGCTTCAACCAAATTTAAAATAGTGTTATATCTACATACTTACTTAAGGATGCTTAATGACCTAAATTAATGTTGGTACGGTATTAATTTCTGATCATAAGTTACGAACCAAATGTTGATAACAAATATAAAGTAAATGGTGTGGTTGAGTCGGGGTGGGATTGCATAAATAAATTTGCTTCCTCCAACTCCCTTTCAAGCAATCTACAATTTGATGCCTAGTTATCCTGTGTTTGACATGTTTTTTATGGATGTAAAGCTCTGTTGATTATGTTACATATGTGTTATTCTTACCTGATTGCTTGAAATAAACAATTTCAAATCAAATCAAAGGCTTTGTTTGAAGTATAACTCATTTCTGAAGCTAATTTAATCTGTTTTAGGTCAGTACATGTTGGCTTTTGTATTAAGTGTGAAATATTGAATTTTAGTTTGCAAAAAAAAAATCCTTTCCTTTGCTTTTCTAATATAACATAAAACACTGTACAAAACTAACTGTCAGACAATATAACTAGGAATAATCGAGATTTTGTTTCTTTGACGTAACTGCTGACCCTACAATTTGACGTTTTCATCAACTGCCTAATTTTCTGGAACTATTTATTATTGGACCTGACCAGTTAATCTAGGCAACAAAAACCATGGGATCAACTCTGATCTTCTTTCTTAGAGCTACGCTTTTGGAAGGTTTGCTTAAGGACAGTCTGGAATTTTCAGTGCAGTCCTGTTACCAGTTAGGAAGACCATGTCAGAACAGGCTGAAACTGCTCATTCTGCAGCTGAAAAAGGAGTGGCCCAGAAAGTTAAGTTTGAGGTTAGCATTCTTTGGCTTTCTAAACTGACAACGTAACAAAGACTTTAACAGACTGAGGAGACGGAGGACACTCCTGGCCACTCATACACAAGAGTGCCACATGCCATTATCTGCAGTAAAATAAAAATATTTGTAAAAGCAATACAGTTCTCTAATTCTAATGAGACAGTTCTAAAAAAAAAGAAAGAAATTTTCAAGCAACTTATCACAATACCATACTAAACAGCTTCTCAGAAACATCATTATGACAGGTAAACAACACAAAACAGTTGTATTTGCTGAGGTCATCCAAAACATTAACGCTAACTAAACAAACAACAACAACAAAAAAAACCTGACATCTGACCCAGATGGAGTTGTAACTGTAGTTCTATATATCCAGTCATTGTGTACTTGTTATTTTAAACAAAGAAGACACATCTTCTTCTATTTACCATTTAAACAACGTTATGAAAGAGGATAAAAACAGGAGTGCTGCACAGCTACAGAGACCAACCAGAACTTTCCACTGTAGAGACAGCACTTCTATCAAAGTTTCAGTACTTTTAGCATGCTAGTTTGCTATAGCAGAACAAGAGGTTCATGTGCTTGCTATAAATACAATTACATAACCCAATAATTAGATCAACCTTTAATAAAGTTTTTTTTAATTATTTATTATATTTAAACAAACATATTTAATTACTTTATTTTCCTAAAAAAAGAATACATCACAACTGGAAAATAAAGGTGGTTGAATTAAGATACCTAGCTTACATAATAAAATATCAGAAAAAACACTTGTTAAAGGACATTTAAAGGCCCAGTAAAAATCGAGTATTCAATACCAATATGACACCAATCCTAAACACAACAGGGGTTGGGTATCACTTGAACAATGCTGAATCCGTTAACTTTAACAAATGAAAACAAAAGCAGGAATTACTTTTAAGGAAAATAAATTAACTGATTTTTTCCCCCCAAAACTTATCCTTACACACAAAGGCAGAACATTTTGAAGGTGCTTCAAATACATGACGACGATCAGTTAAGTACACAACAATGTTTGTTTGCTTTTTACTAGGAGTCATAACAAGGTCAATAGAATTCCGCGTTAAATGCTTTAATAAAAACCTAACATTAATGCGTTTTTATTAATAGTAATAACATTTTTTAGTATTGCATTATTTTATACTGTAGCGTGTTTTTTTTCTTTTCCGGTATCAGCATTTGCTTTTTCCAAAACAGATTTAAATAAATAAACAAAGTGTGCTATTACATAAAAACAGTACAGCACTAAAAGGAATAATCTTTTCAAGTAATATTCAGATAAAATTGATTTACCAGTTATAATATTTCAGGTCTGATGATCGCACAAACATAAGCAGTTTGTTCAAATACTAGCAGCTAATATTCCGTTTCAAGCTAGCTAAAGCAGCGGCTGTCGGGTCTGCGTATCGGCCCGCAGAACCGCTTTACTCATTCATAATTTCTCAATAATACAAACGCACGTGTACATTTGTAAACAAATGTAACAAACGTAAGATCCGTAATTCATTCATCTTGTGTAAATCTGGAGCTATTTTTTCATCACCTTTCGCTAACATCTGCAGAGCGCACACATCCTCACCTCTTTTTATAAAACCGCTATGTCTGCCTCCCGGTAGCATGGACTGGGGAATAATAATCCTTTTAAACACACCTTTGGAAATATATCGGCACTAAGTACAAGATTATAATTCAAGCGGACAATTTAAAAGTTACAAACCTAAACAAAACGAATGTCAAATCGTAAATCTGAGAATTACCGGGGCACTGCTGCCAGCCCGGAAGTCATTGTTTGACGTCACAGAGTTTTCGGTCAGTGATTGGAGGTTTGACGGTGGCGCGTGTTTGGGGAACTGGGACGTCAGTGGGGTTATTATCGGTCAAAGTTTTCTGGTTTGGTCATTCGGTGATGGTTCTGGAGAAACTGGCACTCTCGTTTTTAAAAACTGCTTTTATCCGGCTAATATTACATCGTGTATTTCATATATCAAGTACTTTTTCGAGATCATTTATCTGTTGTTTACATAATTAAACTGGAATAAAAAAAATTGAAGCCCAAACAATAATAACTAAATCTCTATTATTTTGGTTTCATTTTATTGTCTTAAAGACCCACTTCAACCATCTTTTGATCTACTTTCAAAGTGTTTCCAGTGATCTTTGGTTATGATTATGCCGTTTTAGCCAAAATAATAATACAAAAAAATCTATCTATCTTTTTAGGAAATTGTTTCTGCAGAGTGACGGTAGTCCATCAGAAATTTGCCTCTGAGCTGTGGACTGAACTGTTGGTGCAGAGTAAGCCTGCCCCAACATCCCATCATCCATCTGTTGATCATGCTCTCTTGCTAGCTTACAGTCCCTCACACCCCTAACCTAACATTAGCCGTATGGTTTTGAGCCAAATGTCAACTCAGACAAGTAAAATGACGTACATGAATCTATTTGTCTTCAATGGATGTATTGGACTGGAGCAAGACTGTAGCATCTTTGCACTACTCCAGGCTTTTTTCAACAGGATTTTTCATTTGTTGCTCTTGATTAACAACAATTTGAATAAAGAAATATTCATAAATGCAAATTTGAGCTTAATTTTCTTTAAATGTTTTCCATCATGAGAAAAATGCTTCAAGAACATTCTAAACACTAAAATCCCAATTTTCGTTGGAGTGGGATAAGACCCATTTTGTAAGTGAAAAAAATGCCTTGTTTGGGTTTGGTGTTAAACCTAGGTAAACAACAAGTTAATTTTTCAATTGAAATGATCAAATAGTGGGGCTGCACGGTGGCGCAGTGGTTAGCGCTCCTGCCTCACAGCAAGAAGGTTACCGGTTCAAGTCCTGGCTGGGGGACCTTTCTGTGTGGAGTTTGCATGTTCTCCCCGTGCATGCGTGGGTTTTCTCCGGGTACTCCGGCTTCCTCCCACCGTCCAAAAACATGCTTCACAGGTTGATTGGTTACTCTAAATTGTCCGTAGGTGTGAATGTGAGTGTGTATGGGTGTGTGATTGTAGCCCCTGCAACAGACTGGCGACCAGTCCAGGGGTGTACCCTGCCTTCGCCCATGAGTAGCCGGGTTAGGCTCCGGCAACCCCGTGACCCCGAAAGGGATAAAGCGGATTGGAAAATGAATGAATGAAATGATCAAATAATGACTTGTATAATTGATCTTGCATGGTTGTTTGTTTTTGGTTTAATGTATTGTTTCTTAAGTGACATAAACGGGGAGGAAGATGCTCTGGACTATTTGCTCAAGTGTGACCTAGTATATGAATGCATGCCTGTTGGCTGGTTTAGTCAAAAAATGATAAGAAAATCAATGGTTTTTGTGTTGATCCTCACTATAGTAGGATTGACAACCTACCTTCTGCTCTGGAGTCTCTGGAGCAGAGTGTAAAAAAATTAAAAGAGATGCTACAAAGTAATAATTTGAATTTCCTGTTCAACACAAGTGTCATGTCAGAGGTTTCTTTAAACTTGCCGGAGTACTGGTACTTCTTACCCATTATTATGACCTCCAAAGAGGACTGCAGTGATGACTAAGATGATGTTGAATTATTAATAAAATATGTTTTTCAATAGAACTTAAAAAACTGTGATTGATTGGACGAAAAACAATCAATACATATTAAATGAAAAAGCAAAAAAAAAAGTTTTTGCATCAAAATATTGTTTTTAATGTATTTTGCATTAATTAAGATGTCCAGTTGTATTTTAATAGCCATTTTTACCTTCCATTTTATTTATTTTGATGAGTCAAGTGAGCAGTGGGATTGTATTGCAGGGTATGATTGGTAAAGCTAACATTCATAATTGCAAAAGACAATAACTAAGCATACAGTAATTCTGTACTGGGTTAATGAACTACTGAGCTATTAATGAGCAACTGAGCAAGGATATTTCCAGAAACAAATAGGAAACAAACAATTTAAAAGTTGTTAGCTCCTACTAAGTAAAGCCACACGTCAATCCAAAGACTACACCTTTGCATCTGGTCTATTTGAATGTTTAAAATTAAAACAATATGATTAGGCATTAAAAACTTCACCTCCATGATGGTTGACATGGATTTTTCAACCCCAGAGATGTTAGATTGAAAGTTTACAAGTTATTACTATGTGTTGCCTGTCAGTGTTAACACATGGATTACTGCACTAAATATTTTAAATATCTTAGAAAGTAGTTAAAACTAAACCTTTAGATATTTACCCCAAAATTAAGATATTTGTTTGTTTTAATTAAATACTTTAAAGAAACGTGCTTAATTTGGTAATATATCTTAAGCAATTGTGGAGGGCAAGAAGAATCTTTGGGATAATCAGACCAAAGAGACCCAATGCTTAGGCATCAGCAAACAGCAAACTGCTCTTACAAGGTTTTTTTGAAAAAGCTGTTTTTCTGTGTTGAAAATGGAGACTAATAACCTACTGGAGGAAAGATTATATGATCTCTGTCTAGCTTTTACTACAAATTAAAGTAAATTTAAAAAAAAAGAAAAACCAGAATGATCAGGAGTTTTTCTATTGAAGTTTTTACTATGAGGTAAGAAAAATGCAGAAAAAACGTACATAAGTTTCTTTTTTTAAATTCTGCGCAGTCAGTACTGCACTCCTAGGCAAAGGTAGCTTGATCGCTGTGATGTAGTTTTGCAACCTTTTTAAAATTCTTTTCTTTTTTAAATAGATAAAAGTATTTATCTGACACGTTAATTCTTGAAAATTAAATGCTATGTATCCTCAAAAAAAAAAAAAAAAGAAAAAAAACGTAATTGTCACAGTTCTGTGTAATTAAGAAAGAGTGTTGCTTTTGACCCAGATTTTCCTGTTGGGGACCCAGTTGAAGGTTGGTGTGTACAAACATTCCTCATTTTGGTTTTTGACAGGTAAGTGTTTTTTGCAGGTAAAGATTTTCTTTTTCTCATTTTTACAGGTGTTTTTTTTTTACTTTTGCCAATGTTTAGCAGTTGCTGGAGCCTATACTAGCAACTGTTAGGCAAAGGCGGGGTACAATAATTGGGTTTTTCACAAATAATTAGGTTTTTGCAGCTGAGCCTTTTCTTTTCCCTGTTTTTACAACATTTTTAATATTTCCTTTTGTTTAGGGCAGGGGCTCCAGGATTCTTTCTCTGCTGTAGCTCAGAGGTTGCTCAGTGACTGTAAAGAGTTGGTAATATATTTTTAAGCAAAATTACATTTCTAAGAAGAAAAGTAACAGGAACGCATATTCTTACAATGCTAATTACTAACAGATTTAAATGTATCTTCTTGTCAAAAATGGTGGCCGCCATGCTGTGTGTTTTGCAGTGATCGTTAAGCTACGGTAACATCGAACGCAATTTGCGCATCAAATACATGTTGGCTAACTCTCCTTCGCCACATGGCGAATTGCTTCTCAACGACTGTCCCAAAAATGTATTTAGAAGAGTGAGATTCTCCTGGAGTACTGATATACTCCTGCTGCAGGAGCTGCATCTGAATGACAGCTCCTTCTGCAATGTTTACGTCTCTCTGTGAACCAGTTTGAAGACTTACTGTCTGACATTAACTTGAGAGGGGAATAAATAAAAACAAGATTAATATAAGGGTAGAAGACTTATTTTTATTATTGTCTGGTAAAAATAAGAAAAATATGATGAAGTTCAGGAGTTCTGAGCAGGCTTCCTCTCAAATGCTTCAGCTGCTTCACAGTCTCTGCTCGCCAGCCAGCGTCCCGGGGTCGGCGTAGCTGATAGTATGAGCTGATTGAGCCACTGAACCCATTACATGTCAAATGATGAGTCCTTTATTGGTAGATGCCACGCGACGACCTTGCCAAAGTTCAGATATTTGAACTCTTACTGCGCCACGCCACTCAAATTGCGCTGCTGCTGGACCGACACCTTGCACCTGGCGCTCAAATTGCTCAAATGTACCATTGGCTTAACGGTAAAACTGGGCGCTCCTGATGCGTGAATCGTGTTAGGTGTGAACGCAGTTTTGGGCTTTATATGTTTGGGATTGCTTTGCCAAGTCTTGCAATTTCTATGGCAACCCCAAGCCACCAACTGGTGCTGCCCGTGGTTTAGAGGTTGCTGAAGCCAAAGTGACCCCAAACGGGAATAATAAATGGGTCTAGAAAGTAAAGGATGGATGAACATTTTGTTGTCCCTGATAGAGAGAAGGTGTATGGCTAATGGGTGAAAGTGTAAGGACGGGCAAGATCTTTTTAGAAAATATCTTCTCCTTTTATGGCAAGGCTGTGTTTCTGGGTAGTTAATCATGTTTTTTTGCCTGCAGTCCCATTTTTAGACGCCAGAGGGAGTCTGTCCTTTTTTTAAACCTCTTTTTCCTGAGATAAAAAAAAATGTATTTCATGTGGTTTCAGGGCATTCACAATAGCAAAAATCAACAAGAATATACAAATTATTAAAAAATATATATGCATTAAGTAGGAAATTAAAACGCCATTTTTAGTGCTTCGTTGATAAATTTGTAATTGCAGAGAGAACAAACTGACTTTTTTAAAAAAGAGAAAAATATTTAAACAGTGGGGCTTTGTGTTTTCCTCCTGATGAGAGTAACAAAAACATGGACAAAGAAGATGAGAAAAGTCTGGAGTAATCTGGGGGGGCTTCTGAGCAAAAAAGGTGATGCTGCTCATTGGCAGCAACCTGTGGCAGAACAAGTGAAGGAAAAAGGTTTATAAACGGTTGTATTTTTGGTAAATAGAAACCCTGAACTTTTCATCTATTTAAAACTGTTGTTCATAAGTGCCCAGTAAGTCAATCACATTCTTCTTTCTTGATTAACATCAAGATTGTTTTAAAGAAATGTTTGCTTGTTTTTAAATTTAGCTTCATTTGTATTTGTGGCAAAAAGATGACCAACAGAGAGGAATGTCTTCTTCATTGTTGCCATATAGAAGTGAATTTCATCACTATCCTTTGGAGTTTTTCCACACTTTTTAGAGGAAGAGTCTCCACATAAACACATCGACAGAAACTGGAAGAAATGCACTTTTCTAACCTGTGTACATTTATGCATTTCCACAACATTTGGTCAAAGGACTGCTTAAGATTCAATCAGAGGGCTGATAATCGGTCTCCTCAGGCCATGTCTTTGAGGTCATGATTGGACAAAAACCATCAGAGGGCACATGTTACAAGCAAAAGGAAGACTTTAATCCTCTCTGTAAAATATGTGTCCAATCTGATAATGGCGCAACACTTTTTGTTATCACTTAAGGAGAGTTTCAGGAAAAGAGGAAATATTCTGCACCAGTCTCCTTCTAGATGTTCGCTCTGTGCTTCTAATGCTGCCATCCTGGAAGCACACTGAGGACTACACCTGTTTATGTGCGAGATGAAGTTGCCATAAATCAAAGCTAATAAACCTTCCACAAAATATGTCAAAATCTGTGTTGGTTTAACAATATTTATCCAAAGATAGGCAGGTAAAGTGAAAACTTAAGAACTTCAAGCTGACTTTAAAGTCTCTTGACATCTAATTGGACTTTTAGAAAGAAAAAAAAAGAGTTGGGGGTGGAGGTGATGGGGCTTCTGTGGGGATTAGTGAACAAAAGGATCATTCTCTGTAATCAAAGAGGATCTGTTCCCAACTCATCCTCTTTTCTGTGGAGGCAGCTTTTTTTATTTTCTGGGGAGAGATGGCTAGAGGGAGGAAGAAGGGTGGGAGATAGCCAGGAGTTTGATGGTAGGGGATGCATATTTCAAAGCAATCTTTAACTTTAAGCTCCACAGTCCCCATGAAATGAGCCCCTCTGTCACAGACACAGCGCTGGCTGTATTGCTCCCAGTGGAATCTCTTTCTTCCTTTTTTTTCTTCAGGCTTTTGTCATGGCAGCATTTAAGTGGTATTAGTCAATGAACAAATGCAGAGCTCCTTTTGATGGACCTCAAAGGGATGGACTTAAAGTCCTGAGACCACTGTCGCCTCTTAAAACAACTAAGTGTATATAAATACCCGCTGTGTAACTATAGAATTCATCAAACCCAAGCCAAATGGAGACATCCTCACTTAGATCTAGTGACTTGACAGCATTCTCATTTTATTAGCTGGAGGATAAAGGTAAATTATGTATTGCCGTATCCATTAACCAGCTTAAAAATAATTGCATACTCCACACTTTGCTCCCACCGCACCTGCTGGATCTTAAACAAACTGTAAATCATCAGATGATTGAGAACCCCATAGGAGGTCATCTGCACTTCTATTGTGTCATCACTTTACAACACTTTTTGCAAATTTTTGCCCCCAACCGGAAGTTGTTTCTCCTCTTGTGAGGACTCATGTCCCCTTTGGGTCAATGATGGGATCTCCTGCTGATCTGGATCACCGTGGGGAGTCATTGTAATCAAGGAGGCGGTCATGGAAGGGGCATGTTTAGTCTTAGGCACAGTAGGGCATATCATCACAAATGATTCTACCATTGAAAATGAGCTTAGGTCTGCTTTAAAAGTGAACTAAACATTAATTGTTGGAAAACCCAAAGAATGCAAAACCAAAGCTTGTCTTACTATTTTTGCAGATATCAGTTCTTTTAAAAAAATATATATATATCAACCATTTCTTTTTCATTCAATAATACGGTTCCTCTTTAGCCTTTTCAATATTATTTTGTAGAGTTGTAAATTAAAAATTTTTCTCACCGATTATCAACAAAATTCACAATTTTATGCACTTTTTGTTTAAATGAAAAGGTTTAATACTTTATAATTGTCTTTAAAACCGACTGCAATCATCTTTTGATCTTTTTTAAACATGTTCCCAGTGGTCTTTTAAACATGATTAGGCTGTTTATAGGTAAAATTAACAAAACCTGTATCATTTTCTATGACATAGTTTCTGTAGAGCGGCAGTAGTTCATTAGAAATTTGCCTTTGAGTTGTGGCCCGGGTTGTTGGCGTGGAGTAAGCCTGCCGGACCCATCTGTTTACACACTCTTCTGCTAGCTTACATCCTCTCACA
The DNA here is from genome assembly GCA_036245035.1 of Adrianichthys oophorus. Taxonomy (NCBI): domain Eukaryota; kingdom Metazoa; phylum Chordata; class Actinopteri; order Beloniformes; family Adrianichthyidae; genus Adrianichthys; species Adrianichthys oophorus. The sequence continues at coordinate 40,644,662 of BSAI01000012.1, forward strand.
CCCCCAACCTAACATCAGCAGTGCAACAAAAATGGCATCAGAGCTTTCCAGCTGTGCAGGTTTTGAGCCAGATGCCATCTTGGAGGAGGAAAATGGAGACGTACATGGATCTATTTGTTCTGCAAATTGATCGGAGCATGAAGTTTGTGCCCAACCGACAGAAGCATTTTTTTTGTCTGCTCCTGATTCACAATAATTTGAAAAAAACACCACTCAGAAAGGCAATTTTGAACTTATATTCTTAATATTTTTCCTCCATCATCAGAATAAATGCCACAAAACATGTTAAAAACACCACCTTAATCAGATCTTTAAATGATTAGAAACATGGTTGGAGTTTATCCTGCTCGTTTTATTTTTCTCCCTAAATATTTTGCAAAGTGTTTCTTTCTTTACAAATGTCATTTAATTGCCAACGTTGCTCAGTAAGTTTTTGCTTCCCATAAAGATCAAGGTTTTTGCTTAACATGTGCAAATGAATAGTACTGACACATCAGATAGTTAGTTTATATTTGCGTTTCTTTTCCCGACAAATTTCTTATAGCTTTTTGGACAAGAGCTTGATATTACATTTCGGATCTTCACATGAAAGGCATCAAATATGTCTAAATCAATTTTGATGAAATGTTTTAGCGGTGTGTCTATTTAAAACCATGTACAACAGATATTATCCTCTCACAAGGTTTTATGGTCCATTACATTTTGTTTGAAGTAGCAGTACATTCTTTTTTTTTTTTTTTGCAGAATGTTCATACATTTCAGGTCTCACTCAGTAGCGCGCGCAGTGGATGGATCACAGTCAAGCAGTTGTGAAGGAAGCTGCGCCTTGCGTGTCTGCTCTGTCCTTCAACACGCACAACAACCACATTAGAATAAGCGACAGCAGAGCCAGGATCCCTGCGACCAGCAAACAGACCGAGCCAAGAGGCAGCGTTGGCTTGTCAAAGTTGTGCAGAGTAATGAGGCCCAAAAACAAAAGCACAACAGTCCCCAGAAAGGAGAAATTGGCGCACACGCATCCGGCGGTGAACGCAACGTGTTTGCACGTCTCACAGCTTCTGTCGGAGTCCTGGGACGTCGAGGAGGAGCCGGGCGAAGCCGTCTGCTCCTCTCTTTCTGACGCATTCTGGTGGTTTTTATTGGGAAGCGCGTCGGTCAACGAAACGTTGTCTGGAAGGTTCTGGATCTGATACTCCCGAACCGGAGTCCTGTGGCGACAGACAGGACAACCGACTCTCCATCCCCGACCCTCCAGGGAATGCAGCTTCTCGAGACACTCCCGACAGAAGGTGTGGGAACAGCCTAGGAGCTTGGGAATGTGGCGGTCCAGGTCAAAGTAGTTGAAGCACACTTTGCACTCGAATTCTTCAGGGACAGGGGAGTCAAGCGAGGGTGGAGGAACAGACTCACATCCGCTCTGTGCGCCGACCGTCTCCGCCATGTTCACGCTCTGCGTGAAAGCCTTTTTATTTATTAATATAACCTGACCCCAATGCCCCAAACCTGATATTCAGCCAATGTGTATATGCTGTATTTCAAGAAAATATGTGAGTTGAACTGTGAGTTGATTTCACACGGCGTCACATGCTATCAAACGCCCGGAGCGAAACCAGGAACAAGGACAACCCAGAGACGTCCTCACGACCTTCCAACCAGAACTAACCGTTGAAGGAGAAGCGGTGGTCGGATGCCTCGAATTATTTCGTAATTTGCTCTGTCTCTTTGGTTGTTCTGTCACAAATGTGGGTCATGTGCACGAGATGCCCCCACAACTGGAAAATTACAAGTTGGCACATTAACTGTTACTTTAAAGCGTGAAAAAGAGTCCGTTTGAAGTTCAGCACCACGAGCCGTGGACAGCGCCAAACGCAGCAACTTTAAACTGCAGCCAGGAGCCGCTGTGGAACACAAACAATTCACACTTCTGCTTAAAAACCCCGCAAGATTTTTATTCCCACTATGAATTAAATCTAAAAAAAATGATCAAATTTTAATCCAAGTCAAAAAATTATTCAACTAAACAAAAGGTAAAGAAAACATTAACCTTAATTTAGCTTTAAAGTCTTAATTGATTTCCTGTAATCAGCAAATATGGTACAGCTGTGAGGTGGAATTAATTTTCTCAGCAAAGGAGCACTTTCACAGAACAATGTTTGAGACAAATGGTTATTTTGAGTTTGTTTAAAATGTTTCAGATCTTTGAGTTCATCGAATGACAAATGGGAGCAAAAACAGTGTTGCATTCATATTTTGATCGGTGGGTCATTGAACAGGTGTGTCCTATTTTTATTTATTTTTCGTGGGGTCTGGGGACTCAGAAAACCATTGGTATGACCACCATTTGCCTCATGTAGTTCAACACATTTCCTTTGCATAAAGTTGATCAGGTTGTGTTCGGTGGAATGTTGGGCCTCTCCTTTTCAATGGTTGTGAAAAGTTGCTGAATATTGGCATGAATTGGAACATGCTGTCGTAAACGCCAATCCAGAGCATCCCAAACATGCTCAATGGAAAACATTTCTGGCGAGTATGCTGGCCATGCAGGATTGTTTCCAGTTCCCAAGAACTGTGTTTAGATCCTTGCAACACGGGGCCGTGGATGATCATACGATGTTCTTGGATGTACGGCACAACAACGGGAATATCGTCACGGTATCTTCTTGCGTTCAAAATGCCATCAATAAAAAGCACCAGTGTTCTTCATCCATGAAGTATGCTTGCCCATACCATAACCCATCATCATTATTATTATGGGCTATACTCAACTACCAGATTAACTGTGCAAAGGAGATGTGTTGCACAGCATGAGGTGGATGATGGCTACACCAGATACTGCCCAGTTTTCAAATTCCCCAGACCACCCCTGTAAAACAAAACAGCATGTCTCAGAGTGGCCTTTTATTGTGGCCCATCTAAGACACACCTGTTAAATAATCATGCTGATAATCAGTATCTTGATAGGGCACACCTGTGAGGTTGAAGGGATTATCTCAGCAAAGGAGAAGTGCTTACTGTCACAGATTTAGACAGAATTGTGAACAATGTTTGAGAGAAAATGTTATTTTGTGTTTGTATAAAATGCTTCAGATCTTTATGTTCATCTCATGACAAATTGAAGCAAAATTAAATTAAATTACAGAAATAAACATATTTATAAATAATTCCATCCCATTGTGTTTTACTGAAATTACATACATAATTACCGAGATGTAAGACAAGAAATCTATGTATTTATTTATAATGTATCACTTCAAGTGTGGATTACTTATTGGAATACATATTAATATCAAGTTGCAAAAATAGGTCGAACGGACGGTCAGACAGTCAGATAGAAATGGCAGCATTGTGCCCTCGTGTGGCTCAAGTTAGAAATGCATGATTTTGTAGTTCGACTAGTTTGAGGAAGTTCATGGATGAAGTTATTCATATTTTTTTACATGTAAAGAAATAAAGAAAATTCATAAATCAGAAAAAAATAAGCTCATATTTATTTTGATACGTTTTTTTTTACAGAGTATACTGACAGTGGCATACATCTTTTTAACTTGTGCAATGTTTTAGTGTTTAAACTAGTTTTGAAAACATGCTAAATTACATGAGTGCCACAGATTTTCATTATATGTTAAGTTTTCAAATTTGGGGTTGAAAGACAGTATCTTTTCATTCAACCCATAAACACTTTCTGCTGAAAATGACCAGTTGCTGTAGCATTACATTTTTCAGATCCTTAGACATTTCTTAAAGACAATGAAGACATTGGATCATGAAAATACTGGATTGAGACGTTTCAGTGATAGGGGGATCGTCACCCATCAGACATGAAAAAAGCACAGGTAACACAACTTTTCCACCTCTAATTAAACACAGATAAAATCTCAGTAAAGGCGCTTCCTCTTGAGACCACAGAGTTTTAGCGCTGTTGTTTTGTGTCTACATTTGTTGACGTATGAAATCTAGCCTGCATGCCCTGCAGACTCATGTTTAACAAATGCTCATCTTTTCTGTTTTGCTTCTCTCTTTCATAAGCTCACCTTGCTGCTCTTTGTTGTAATAAATTCATTCAGTTACGCTTCCCACTTGTGGATCCTACTGATAAAATCAGAAACATCAGAATTACAGCTCTCTTTGATGGTGTGTTGAAACACTAATGCTAGAATGAAAATGAATGTCTATTGTCACTGCAACCTCTAACATGTTTGTTTATTTGATGACTTGATCACCATTTTTTAATGAAAAGTTTTTGTTCTTTTTTGAGTAAAGTTGAGGTTTTTTTTTTTTGCTCACACAGAGCTCGAGTAAAATAAGCAAACAAAAACAACAACAAAAACAAACATGCAAGAAGGGAATTACTGTTATTTTTAAAAAGCAAAAAAGCTTTTTTTTTTTTTAAACTTTTGCTTTCAGTCTTCACTTTGCAATAAATCTATTACAGAATTCATCAACACTTTGTTAAAAGAAAACTTTTTGTGTAACTGTGTAGACAGGCATTTTTTTCATAAAGACCTTAAGTAAAGCTGATAAACATTCAAATTATATTTACTCACATTTGTGTTTTTTTTCAATAAAGAAAGCGTGATGGGAGTGATTTGAGGAGTTTTTTTCTTGCAGCTTTTAGCTTGAAACTTCCGTCTAACAGTTTGGCCCTCAACAGCACAAATACAAAAAAACAAACAAACAAAAAAAAAAGTAGAGGCTTTTAAAGATTTTTCCACACTGGCTCGAGTAGTAAACTTACATTTTACATTTTTATGCATTTTAAACAAATTTGAACCATGTCACTATAAGAGCTGAAAGCATGTTCAAACTTCTAATGTGAATAAGCTGTTGGCCTAAGTTACTTTCAGCAATGGCATGACAAATACCTCTTTAAATATGTTTGTGAGTCAGATATAAAACCCTTAAAATACTCAGCTTGTCCTGTGTCCGTGTATCCAAATATACATAACAACCAGTTTCTCTTCAGGGATATGCTTTATTTTGAAGCATTTTGTCCACTCTAGTGCAGTTCTGCCACAGCTTACCACTCTAATTGATTTGACATGCTTGATCCAATATCCTTTTCATGACAGTTAAACTTTAGTATGATAACGTTTTGTGGCCCCACTTCTTGCTTTTTATGGAGGTATAATGTTTCCACATGTCCTGTTCCTTTTTTCCCCCTGCACGTCTGTACAGGGAAAAAAAAGAAGTTAAAAAACACTGAAGTGTGTGCACTGCAGTGGAAAGATGTTAGACAGGAATTAAACATTTGTTTGCTCCTTCAAAGAATGTGTGTTTACTTTGCTTACTGGACAAGTAAACTTTTCCCCTACAGAGCATTTAAAGGAAGCTAACAGAGCAGATAAAAACTTGTCTAAATATTTGGGTGCATTTAAAGTGACTTTTTCTGGATTATTATATGTTGAAAGTGCTGATTTGACAGTTATGCAAAAATGATATAATGTTAATAGATTTTCTTTGAAGAGGTCACGACCAAACTCTCGTTTAAGGTATGCGCTGAGAGCCTGTAAAATGAATTAGGAGTATGGCAGGAGCCTTCAGACCAGCTCCTCAAGGAGGGAGGGGGGTAAAACGTACTGGTCTATTAAACACGCCTGATTACTACAATTATCACATCTCTACAAGCTTCAGAAAAGTCAAGTGATCCCTCATGTGGCCTGCTTATCAGCAATGGAACATTTGCACGGATGTGTTAAACCTCGGTGTGGCCAGACCACGCGCGTCCGCGCAGCATCTTTTGTTAAATTGGAGCAACTAGTCGATCACGCATAGTTTTTTTTTTTTTTTTTTTTTTTTTTTTGCGTGGGTCGCACTGGAACTCAGGAAAAAGAATAGATCCTTTTCTCCACGCTCAGCATCCCCCTCATCAACAGCAGTTTTCCCCCCTGCTCACCTCTATTGTGTGCTGCAGCCACTCAAGGCTCGTGCTCTGCAGCACTTGTTCCTCCCGATGATTAATAAAGATTTACGCTTTATTTTTTAACCCACAACTACTTGATTTCATGCAGGTTTGCAAGGGGAAACAAACGAGATAGTATTTAAACCCTTTTGATCAATCAGTACAAAAACAACATATTTAAAATGATAAATAACGTAGCATTTTATTTTTTATAATTTATTTGTAGTAATATTTATTAAGAGATAATGCATTTTTTAAATAAAATTGTCCACATGTTTGATTTCTTTATTTATAAACTAAAATTAGGATTATTGTTATTTATTATAAATAAAAATATTAAACAATGATATTTTGAGGTAGTTGTTTGACAAATCAACTCTCCAACAAGATTTTAAAAAGCCTTTTATATTTTGGAAACTTTTTTTTCTAAAATTTGAACTTTTTTTTCCTTCACATCCATGCATGTACCTAAAATAAATAAAGTTGGGGGAAAAAGTGCATAATCAATAAAAAAAAAACGATTACTTTTATTTGTCGAAACAATTTTATCTTGAAAAAACTTAGTCAAAAATTAATTTGAATGCACATGTTATTTAGTGGTTTACACTTCTTTGGGCCACATTTACAGTTTCAAGGCCACATTTGACAAACTTTACGCATATGATTTAGTTTTTTCAAGTTTTCAGTAGAGGAGTTTACTGATCATAATAAATGTGAATAAAAAAATAACTTCAAAAACTTTATAATTAACGTAACTGACTTTTTGTTTAAGTGTTGGTCCTCATCTAGGCCCTCTTCCACAGAAGCCTTTGACATGACAATATGAACTAGTGAGGTCAATTCAAGCGAACTGAACTCCTGCTCTCCAAACGCAATGCTCCTCCTCTCCACAAATGTCCGGATGTGGAACCAATCAGCGCACGCAGCGCGGAGACAGAGGGGGACAGCGACCAGAGATAAAATGTTTGACTTGCATACATCGTCTCAGAGCATCTTCTAATCTTTCCAGCACTGTCAGAATCACATCTGCACGTTCATCTGAACTCACCGCCCACTCACACCCACCAACAGTCAACAAGCCCTCCGAGGCCCCGGCGCACTTTTCCTCTTGCGGACCAACCTGTTACTCAAGCAAAAGGAGACTGACTGCATGCGCCGCAGCCGCAGCGCGCTCAGCTGCAAAGCCAAACACTTTGTGTAGAGGGAAGGCGCATCTATTCCTGGAAGGAATCTGGAATAATGACTGCGCTTGCAGGAGGTTTGCCGAGAATGATGAGACCAAGTCCCCATCAGAACTACCCGCGGGGAGGATACTCCTTGGAAGGTAAGAAGAGAAAAAAAAAAACTCTGCAAAGCTGCCAAACTCGCTCCAAGTGAGTCTCCATGACCGCGTAGAAAAAAAAAAAACTTGTGCTTTTAGAAAATCTTTCCTTGAAGACGAAAAGTTTATCAGAACGTTTTAGCCTACACACGTAAAATTTAAATGAACAAACATGTTATACGGGAATTGTCACGCAGCTTTTACAGTTTTTTGCGCTTAAATTGTGCGTCAGATCTGTAACACAAATGGCTTAAAGTTACACGTTACATTTTAATATTTGATGTCCCAGATAAACCAAAGTATCTGCGTTATTCTGGCTCAAACCCGTGTCTTCACAGTCTCCACGCCGCTCGGACAAGGTCGAGTCAACCAGCTCGGTGGAGTCTTCATAAACGGCAGACCTCTGCCCAATCATATCCGACATAAGATCGTGGAGATGGCGCATCACGGCATCCGGCCGTGCGTCATCTCCCGCCAGCTGCGAGTTTCCCACGGCTGCGTCTCCAAGATCCTGTGCCGGTACCAGGAGACGGGCTCCATCAGGCCGGGAGCCATCGGCGGGAGCAAGCCAAAGGTGAGGAACCGAGCGCACTCCGAGGCCACTGCGAGTGTTCCAACTCACAGTGAATCTGTTTTCTTTCTTTTTTTTTGAGAAATGTTATATTTTTGCCTGATAAAAAATAAAGGAAAAATATCGAATTTGCAACAAAATAAACTTGAAATGTTGCTGAAATATGAAACAGTTTACGCATGATTCAAGTAGCACCTTTACTCATTATTTGACCCTTTAGTAAAACAAATGTTGTTGTGCAATTTTAAAGAAACAAAAAAGTTTAAATGAAAAGATTCTAACTCTAAAATGTCAAATTTAACAGAGCAGAAAGAGCAACTTTGTCACATCATCTTAAAGTTTATGGCTTGCATTTTCTTTTTCTTAACTAACCTTTTTCTTTACCTAATTGTAGCAAACCACTTCGCCAGAAATAGACAAGAAAATCGAGGAGTACAAGAGAGAAAGCCCCGGAATGTTCAGCTGGGAAATCAGGGACAAATTACTGAAAGATGGGGTCTGCGACAGGAACAACGTCCCTTCAGGTTGGCGCACAGTTCAAGTTACAGGAAGGAAAAAACATCTTTAGGCAATTAAAAAAAACTATGTTATTTTAGTATTTCAATTTCTAATTTAGACAAAATGTAAACAAAATAATTGTATTTTTCAGGTTTTAATTTTTTAAATCCACAAAACAATTGTCTTATTTTGAATTCTAGTGAGCGCCATCAGTCGCATTATGCGCTCCAAGTTCGGCGGAGCTGGTGAAGATGAGGAGGAAGAGGATGAAGTGGACAAGAGGATGGAGGAAAACGAACCCCGGACTAAACACAGCATTGACGGCATTCTGGGGGACAGATGTAAGTTCTGCTTTTAGAATTGAAAGGCTTTATAGGCAACTCAGATAACCCAGATATAAATGTGAAAGGGGGAGAACATTTTCCTGATGGTTCGGAGCCGTTCCGCTTTAACTGACACTGGATTAATAATAATAATAATAATAATAATAATAATAATAATGATGATGACTAAAAATGATTGCATTTATGGATTTAATCGCTAAAAGTGAGTTTTCCCTTCAAAAGGTTTACCCTTTTGCGTCTTTACGCATGCGTGTTGTCCTTTTAACTGTTAGTAACTATGTAGAGCTATTCTTAAATCAAACATTTATCTTCCAAGCCTGAGAAACTTTTCTCTTCGCCCCCCCTCACTCCCTTACACCTAATCGGACACTTGAGGATGAACTTCAGGGGACAAAGCATGGAGAGTCCATTGAACCTCACACCTTAGTTGGACGCGCACAAAAGCCAAACTCAGTGGTGTACAAAAAGAAGCCAGAGCTTTTCAAAATGGAGAAAGAAAGGGAGAGAAAAACGGCGCTGACAAAAGACGGAGAGAAGACATTATGAACCGGCAATGAGTGATGAATTATTCAGGGACACCAATAGACCCAGTGGGTCCTGCTTTATAGATTTCGTGCATAAATAAAAGTTGTTTTTATTTTTATTTAAGCTTTGGGAAAAAAGGCTTCGAGAAATCCGAAATGAGACTTCAGGACAAACACCTGTTGATTTTATGACCTGTTGATGACTGAGAAGGTGGACGCTCTTCAGGAAATAGTGATAAACGATTCGTTGTTTAGATTAACCTGAAGTTTATATGAAATCTATATATTTTTAATCATAGAATTGCCAGATTGAACGGTTCCGTCACTTTTGCGCGCAGAGCTTTTTCATGACGACCTTTTTTTTGTCTTTGCGCAGCGACCGAGACGCCTTCAGCCAATGAGCGCAGGGGAAATCTTCTCCTCACTAGATTAAATCCAAAGCCTTTATTTCTCTCCACTTTCATCTCATTCAAAGTCCACCCCTTTTCCCTTTCGCCCTGGGCGCACACATTAATGCGGTAACTGTGCGGGGCATTTACCTCTGCCGTGGCAGGAAACTGCAGAAAATTATTTTTAAAAGGATAAACGTATATTCGGATTCATTTTTAGACAACCAATTTTGCTTATTTGCTGTGTTTTAGGAGAACAAAGTCATTTTTTGAGGGAAAAAACACATTTTTCTGATTAACAAATTAAAGCGAACTTTTTTAAGGATCTGGATAACATTAACTGACTTCATACAAATAGGGAAGAGTCTTTTCCCCACACTGATACACAGAACAGTCTTACTTCTTGTGTCTCTTTGTGCAAGTGCTTGTTGTTTTTCTCCTTTATAGCAGTTCATTAGAATGTGAAAAGGGTGGTTTGGGGACCAAGAGAGTGTCTTCTGGCCAAATATTGATTAAGTAGGTGTTTGCTGAGGCCATTGTTGTGGTGGGGAGAGGCCTGTTGCTCTCAGCCCCTTTCTCCTCTACCACTATTGTTGGCGTCCCTTAAGTGCTAAGATCAAAGCTGACTCATTTAGATTTATTTGTCTGGGAAAAAAAAGAACTGCTAAGGTTTGTGGGATAAAGTAGAGTGGATGGCGCTACGGTAGTGAACAAGGCCTAAACAGGCATGATGGGTTTTTGGAACTTCACAAATTGACTTTTAAAGGAGGAAAAACTGTTGCGGTTTAGAAATGTCAAACATTTTTTCAAAAATAATAATATAACCCACAAATCAACATTTAATAAAGTTACTTTTTTCAAGATAAAACAAACACTTAAAAAAAAGCTGCAATATTGTCCGACCATTAGCAGGCCTTATTGATAACATCCTCTATTTATTTAAAGTTAGCACCTCAGCCTTTAGCCTCATTTAACTAATTAAAGTTACCAAAGTCATGAAAGGAGGCTAGCCACTCTTGCAGGATCTATTTATGGCAAGAGGGGGTGAAAGGCAGAGAGAAAAAGAAAGCTCAGAAATACAAACAGTCAAAGGGAGAACTTTTCTCCAAAAGGAGTCCTGCGGTGCCCAAATGAATGCAGCCAGTTCTTTCAAACCTGCCATGGTGAACGCAGTCAACATGTAATAATTGGTTTCATTGAGGTGCATTCCAACAATCTGCTGCCATTCTCCTGCCTCTATTGTCCAGAGGCAGGCAAATAGCCAGAGGGACAGGAGGAATCAAGAGCTGACAAAACATGAAAGATTTAGCTCCTTTACTCAAAGGAACTGTGGAGGACCTTGTTTGTGTAAATAAACTGGGTTAGTGACTCTTTGGGATTTTGGCTTAAGACTGAGGAATATTTTTAGGAGAGCAGAAAGAATAGTTTTAGAATGTGATTTGTTTTTTATTTATAAAAATAGATAGATAGATAGATAGATAGATAGATAGATAGATAGATATACAGACATTTTTCCCTTTAATCTTCCTCTAAAAGATGAAAAAAATCAACACAGGCTAATCTGCAATTGAATGCAAACTCTATGCTTCATTAAAGCGTCTTTCTGTGTTGGCATTCACATTGTGATCCCCCAATATTAATTCAAAGAACAATTAATGAATGCCGGGCACCTTTGAAGTAACGGGCCTCGGTCCTGCCCCGAGTCGGCCCCTCGACGCTGATGTACTCTTTACATTCTCCCGAGACACTGAGAAGTAACTGAAAGAGAAGCAGCGAGCAAAAGAAGGTCAAGGAGAGGTGCCCTGGCTGGAAAAGAGCTCTCTATACCCTTGGAAGTATTAGGCAAGGAAAACGGTGATAGGAAGGATAAAAGATTGCAATGAGAAAAAAGGGGTCGGAGGCGAGAGGACTTCTCATAGAGGGGCACAAAAGGATGGTTAATTGAGTAATGCCAGACAGCGTTGTCAATCACTTAACTTTGTTTAGCCTCTGTTGTTGTGGAGCACTTTCCTTTAGCACATTTCTGCTCTGCTGCTATTTACACAAAAACATGCCTGGAAAGCTAAAATTAAGAAATTAAGCCTTAATAAATATGTTAAAAATAGTCAATTTAAAATGATCTGGTAACAAAATGTGTTAAAATCATTGATAAAATATGAAAAATAGCCCATAAATCAGTGCTTATTATTTGACAGTGTGGAATGCGGTGATGGTTTTTCTCTCTGTGGAGTGTCTGTGATGTTTGTGGGGGCAGCAGCAAAGCTGTTTCCACTGCTGCACTGATCGGTTGCTGTGAAAAGGTCAGGGGCCAACTTAGGGTCACTTGACTGTTAAAACTATCAGGCCCCAGGAAAAAGAGGTTACGATAATGTTTGGGAAAACGTGTCAAAGAAGAAACTATTATCAGGATGTCACACCAAGAAGTCAACATGGCTCTGATAGATTTCATTTATGTCGGTTTTTGTTACCGTTTGACTCAAACTGAGTGTTCTGGGTTTGCTTGTTGGGTTGTTGGTTTTTCCCCTGAAGGAGCCAAAGCTGATGAAGCGCTTTGCTGGTTAGTCTCTGTTCGACTGGAACGTGCAGCAGTCTGGTCTGTTGCTGCAGCCCCGCGTGGGTTCTGTGAAGATGCTTTGTCCCAGCCCTGAGGGTGGAAATGCCACCGTGAAACTCTCACCTAACTGCACCGCAGTGGAACTAAATAATAACCACCTCACAATGGGCTCACATAATAGCCACGCAGAGCCATTTGTGGCTTCCTGTCACCCCACCAGTATTAGCCAGATACATCTTTCAATTTCATATTGCTAGCTGCTTCTTTGTCCTTAAAGTGTCAGCCTCCTTTGCGCACTTGTGTCATTTTCGTCTGTCCATCACATTATTATCATTACATTCCTTTTTTGTCACCCCCCCCCATTACCCCAGCAGCTGCAGGTTCCTGGGGTCTCTTTAGCAAGTCAAGTAAGCAGCCCACTCGCTCCTTTTCCTTTAACTGTTAACTCCAGCTGAGTCCATAAGCTGTCAGTTAACCATTCTTTTGCTCCCGTGCATCTGTTCGCTCTGGCTCTATATGTCATGCCACTGTTTTATTCAGTGGCCCACTCGCGCTGTGCTTTGTGGCCTGAAAGGGCCAGATCTACTTCCCTGGGTAAATAGCTAGTTCATTTGTCTCTTCTGCCCTTTGTTTTGGGTTGCGAACACATGTTACAAGCTCGATTACCTTCACTATTTAACAGCCCTCGGAGGACAGGGAAGCCAACTCCCACCAAGACAAGGCTAAAAACTGCCCCATGTGTTTTTATTTCCTTTTTCTGTGGCTGTTCATCCTAAGTTTTGTTTCTTCCATTTTTTTTAAATTAATTAGAATTTTAATTTCATTTCTAAAAACTGTTTGTGAGACACTGTCATTTTTTAAATTTAATTTTAGTTTTTAACAAACCTGTGGAAAACCAAAATGTAAAAATAGCAAACATCACAGTAAAGGGTTAAAAATATTATGGTACACTTTCTGCTTCTTAGACACAATGGGACACTTATAAAAATTTCAATATTGAATTATGACTATCCTCATCTAAAGTTGACTAACAATGAAATAATAGTTGTAATGTTTTTGTTCAGCATTGGATGGGAAGTGATTTAAAATGTTGTTTTGTCACCATCAACCATGCATTTGTCAATTTTGCAACAGCTTCATGATGAAAACATGTAGCTGTGTTACATTTTGCCTGTAAATCTTAGCCGTACAGCATGAACATTTTTTGTCAATCTTTGAACATAATGGGAAGTTTTACTGGAAGCAAAGTTTTGGCTCATTTTATTTCAAGGTGGATGTTTGTGTGCAACAGTTTTGTAGATCAGAAAGTGTAGTCTATGATCGTTCTTGAGCTCTTATTGTGAAAAAACCTACAGTTTGCAGGAATTCACACAGGTGTCAAACATTTGGGTGGGAGTCTGCATTGGCGTCTGCATGTCTTGTCACATTAACATCTCTTGGAGCAGTGTGCAAGAGTGAAAGCTTGCCAATATGAGTCCTGGCTGCGGTAGTCTAAGCAATAAACAAACGCGGTCTTCATCCCTACAGTCTTCTCCTTTGTCTTTGCTATTAGACTCACTGCTGCCGCAGGTGAAGCTAATGCAAGCAGACATTCTCCAGGTTCACATCTGAAGCCCTCTTGAGTTTATCTTTCCTGCCTGTCAGTCTCCTCTCCAGCACTAAATGGTTGTGTTTATGCAGTCGTGACCCTTTGTAGTGCTGAATTTCCCATTCTGATTTCAAGGAATTTCAATTATGTTTTTCTTGTAATTGTCTAAATGCATTTGTTTGATTTTTTTTTTTTTTTTTTTTTAGAGGAACCTGTTGAAATCATTTGTTGAACTGTGCTAAATGTCTCTATGTCCACCCTAACCTGTGTCCATTTGTTTTCATGCATCTTTATTTTGTTTTAAAACAACCCTTCCAGAGATCAATTTTTAGCAGGTTGCGTTTCTGCTTGAAGGAAAATGATCTATTTTTTTCCTTTGGGATTCTTGTCACAGCCTAACTGTGAGCACGAGTCGAGTATTTTCAACTCCCCAGCGCTTTAGCTGCAGCGTAAAATTTGATTTGAGTCTTTAAGTAAGGAGGTCGAGGCCTGCCTTTGTGCGGTGAGTGTCCTCCTCTGTCATTGTGGAAACTGTGGGAAGAAAACAGGTTCCTGCATCATCTTGATTTAAACTGATTCACAGCAATGAGTGAAAGTGTGGAAGATGTGGATGTATTGATTGGTGGACGTACAGTATGGGGGCAGGTGAGTGGATGAGACAGAAGGGACAGGCCCCATTTCAGTGAGTGTTTAACACCAGCGTTTCTCTAAGCTAGCCCTCGTCTCATGCATCTTCTCCAGGTACCTTCAGCTTCTCTCCATGTCAGCCCATCGCCTCCCCATCCCCCAGTCTTTTGGCCCCCAGGCCATGGAAGGAGGGAATGAAGGGGCACTCCCCTGCTGTGCCCCTCCACGGCCCCCAGTGGCCCTTCTCTGGATCCTTTTGTGCCCTCTCTCCCTCCTACTCTTCATTCCCCCACTCAGCCCCTGGCTCTACAGCCTCCTTCCTACCCTATACCCCCCCCTTTCCTCCCAACTCCCCTGCTGGGCAGGTGACAGGCCCCTGAATGCAGGCCCGGGCGTCCCTGATGGCTCCTACAGATGGAGCGTGGTAATCGGTCCAATGGAGCCCTGCCACGGGCTTTTCCCTGCTAAGATACAAAAGCCTGGCCTCTCACACTCAGAAAAAGTAAAAGAGGGAGTGTGAGAGGATGATATAAAAAGGAAAGAGCCGGCCATAGGATGACAAAAGCAACATTGTCATTTGCCATTAAGGAAGAGTCTGTGACGGAGAGTTTTCTCTGTAGTTACAAATAATAAAAAGAGTGGGGAAAAAGGAAAAGACAAAAACAAAAGAGGCAGTTGACAAAGTTCCACCCCCAGACTCTTTTGGTTACAGTACAAATAGAAGCTTTAGAGTTAATGAGTTCTTCCGATTTTCTTATTTTTGTTCAGTTTCTTTAGGTTTAAAGTGGTCTCAACATTGCATTTTACTTTCTTTGCATTTTCCTTCCACGTTCCAGGAGTATGAAAGCTCTCAACCAATCCCCAAAGAGCCAAAATGCCTGCGTGGCACCCTTGGTTTAAATGTAATGAAGAGCTCTACTCAGCATCAGAATCTTGTTTGCTGGCGGTCCTTCGCACAGCGGCATTCCCAGAGGCCAAATCCGTGTGTAATGCCTGGTCAGACACACACTGGCAACCAGCGCAAACATTTCCTGCTTGGCTCCAGTGGCTCCAGAGGCAAGGGGAGATCCTTGTGCCCCTCCCTCCATGTCTGACTTGGCACTTTTTAATTAAAGCTTTAAATCTGGGGGGCAGAGGGCAAATTGGTAGGCTGGGGCAAACAGAAAAGACACAGTTGAAGCTTTTTACTAGCTTACACCTGCCTCTCTTGAACCTCTTGGTGCCTCTGCCTTAGCTTAGGTGTTTGCTGTGAACTCTGAGTGTGGAAAAGGTGCAGTGAACCCTCTTGGCGAGGTCACGTTTGGTTGGACTTGGGAATGGATTCTAACTCGTAGCTTTTTTAGTCTGCCTGTGTTTGTCACATTGTCTTAGACTATATTGACTGACTGAAAGTTCAGACGCAGCAGATGCATATTTGTGAGTGTGCACGTGAGAATGAGAAGGGGGATTGAGCACGTATCGGCGGACAATGGGCGGCTGTCACGCTAGTTTGCGGAGCCTAATCATTTTTTAATAGATGGCCAACCTCACCCTGAATGCAGGAATAGTTCTCTGTCTTCAGCTTCAGGCCTTCATTGATTCCCTTCTTCTGCTGAATTAGATCCCTAAAGCTGTCTCCCAGTTACCCACTAGCTCTCCCCTGCCCTCAAACTGAACAAACAGATTAGGATGCACCTGCAAAAAGGCAGGCTTTTCTGCAGCTTGCAATGCTATAGCGAAGCCACACAGCATGGCTAAAACTGGGAGAGACACAGTGTCCCAGGAAATAGAAGCCCCGGAGGGATCTTGTGCCCTTTAATCCATGTTCAAGCAGGCTCTGGCTTTTGATCCCTTCAAGAACCACTGAGGAGTTTAAGTGAACAGGGGGACACAATCTAAAGTGGATCTACACCATGTGCTATACTCAGCATTATCAGTTGTCTTGAATCTGGCTTTTGTGTCACAGATTAGGGCCCATAACAATGTTTCATTGTACGCCAGTCTTGTGAATGAGGAAGTGACCGTGTGTTTGTTTTGCAATCACAGCCAGTCACTCGGACGAGGGTTCTGATGTGGACTCCGAGCCAGGTCTGCCTTTGAAGAGGAAGCAGCGGCGGAGTCGCACCACCTTCACGGCGGAGCAGCTGGAGGAGCTGGAGAGGGCCTTTGAGCGCACGCACTACCCGGACATCTACACACGAGAGGAGCTGGCTCAACGGGCCAAGCTGACAGAAGCCCGAGTTCAGGTTAGAAGCATATTTTTTAAAGATAAAAAAGTTGAAAAATTTAAAGTCCCATTAGCTGTCACGCACCTAGTTATGTGAAGTTTGCTCTCTGCATGTGACCCCTGGGGGAGCAGTAAACTGTAGACACAGCCGCACGCAAGTTCCATTTGGTAGTTTAACCCCCAAATCCAACCCCTCAATGCTAAGTATCAAGCAGAAGACATTGGGTCTCATTTTTGGAGTCTTTGGGATTACTCAACCACAGATTTGAATTCAAGACCATCCAGTCTCAGGGCAGACACTCTACCACAAGGCCATAGGGTTGGTTTCAAATAAACCTGAATGTCTGTGCGACCGATCGTTCAGATTGCTGTCCTTCTGTCTTTGATCTGTTATGGAAATAAAATTGGATGAGGGTGTTGCCACATATTATTGACTTTCATTCAACAATCTCTCTTTTTTTGTCAAACATTTTTTTAAAAACACCAATAGAAAAAAAAAAATCTTAAAGTGACTGCTTGATTTAGACAGCTGCCTAAAATAGACCCTAACAGCCATGACAGCCCTCAGGCGCTATGTGATCTCTGTGACTTGCAGTAGCGCACAAAGATGTGGTTTCATTTCAATCTACAAACATTAAGATCTTTATCAGTTCAGCTCCCTGTAATGTGGCAGAGAAGGCTCTCACACATTCAGATTCACTGACCTGGTACAGAGCACGCACAGAAAAGCACGTAATCACATCACGAGTGAAAGTTATACTAGTACATTTTAGAAGTGGAGAACCCATTTGGTTTAATCTTGTTTCAGGTGTGGTTCAGCAACAGGAGGGCCCGATGGAGGAAACAAGCAGGAGCCAATCAACTGATGGCTTTCAACCACCTCATACCAAGTGGTTTCCCTCCATCGGCTATGCCAGGCCTTCAGCCTTATCAACTGTCAGACAGTCCTTATCCTCCAACTTCCATCGCCCAGGGTGAGACGGTTTTTGGTCTCACACTGAAACGAAATTTCATAAATGTGCTTTTCTTGATGACTGATTTCATGTACGTTGAATCTGAACTATAATGTTTTTTCTTCGGCAGCCTCCGAGCAGACCAGCACGGTCCACCGGCCGCAGCCCCTGCCACCCACCTCTGTCCACCAGAGTGGGCTCAGCTCATCAGCATCTTCTCAGGATGGGAACTCTGCATACTGCCTGTCGTCTGGGCGACACAGCTTCCCTGGATACTCGGACAGCTTTGGGCCCCCGACGGGACACAACAGCGCTGTCAACCCCACCATCAGCAACAGCCTCTCCCCCCAGGTTGACTTGTGTTTTAAAATTTGAAGCACATACAAAAACACGTACTTTTACAAAATGTGAGGAAAAACTCACACTTTCGTATAAATTAGTGTTAGATCAGGAAGGGGAAGGCCAGCTGTGTTTCACTGTTTATCTAAAATGCACCGTATGCTTAGATAATAACACACACAAACCTGTCTGTGTGACCCATTTAGTGTCATTGTGGTAACATTGATAAAACCTTGTTAGGCAAAAGAACTTGGTAGCTTTTCATTTCTGTTTTTCGTGATGGAGAGTTTGATGAATTTAAAATGTGGCAAACGTCAGTCTTTGGAAAGGCAGAAAGGACTAAACACGGGGAAGGATGTACGGATGTCAGATGATGACACAAATCAAAACTGAAAAGACAATTATGGTCGATTACACAGTCATCAGTGTCCATCAGTGGCTCCCTACTAGTCTAGAAGATGGACTAACAGGCGTAAAACGAGCTTTTAACCGCCACAAAGGGTGGCTGGCCCTCCTGCAAAGCATCCTGGGTACTAATTCCCATGAGAGACAATCTCAGACTCCTGTTATGCACAGATAAAAAACTGCCTCGGGGAGGTTTGTTACTGCGAGTGTGCCTGAAGATGTATATAGTTTGAAATAATGACGAGCTTTGTAGCAGCTGCCAAGGTGTACAGTCAAAAACTAAAGCTATAATTGGCGACTTTGAAGCATGAGCATGAGTACAGAACACATTATTCATAAAAGTTCTTTTGTTCCTCACTCCCTAACTTTATCCCCAGTTTCAACACGTTAAGCAAACAGAAAGAGAACATTAGTAATGGTTTAAACATTCTAATTATTTTTTACTTTAAATAACTACGATCTTGAGGCATTTGGTCTGGATAGTGACTAGTATTTGGGTGCTGGTGTGAATTTACACCAGTATAGGATCACCAAGGGACAGTCTAGTAAAGAGGCCAAAGGTGGTGTGGTCTCATGGATGGTTTTGACATTAACCTCAGTGGCCAACAGAATGAACAGTACGAACATCTCCTCTTGCAAATTGGCCGGCATGCCTTGAATGTTTTCTCCGTCTGGGATTGCAAT
Organism: Adrianichthys oophorus; assembly: GCA_036245035.1. Lineage (NCBI taxonomy): Eukaryota > Metazoa > Chordata > Actinopteri > Beloniformes > Adrianichthyidae > Adrianichthys > Adrianichthys oophorus. Next base: position 40,663,564 of record BSAI01000012.1, read on the forward strand.
CACTGAATGTTCCAGTGTCTTAATTGATTGGAATGAAGTAATCTATCCCCTCCTAACAAAGTGTGTAATTTATGCAAATGAATCACTTTGTTGACTAATTTGTTTTAATTCATGTGTTCACTGCAGCTGTTTGAATGTATATTGCAATGCAGTTTTCTCCATTTCAAACTGAGATAGAATTAATTTCCTGATTTTAAGTTAATAAGGGAGAGGAAATGAGAAGTGATTAAATTCTGTGACATTGATAGTACACGAGGACCTCTTCACACTTTACAAAAACTTCACCTCTTCAGTTAATTAGCTGGCTTAGCCAGCTTGATTTTGAACTAAATCCCCTCTGAAATTGTGTTGCTATGTTATCTGGACTCAAAATTTGTCTATACAAGCTACCGTGCTCCACCTACTATGCTGTATCCGGCACAAGATAACTCCAAGACCAGATATGGTCACATCAGAGCAGCCCAGAGTTTTGATGTAGATAAGATCGGCTTTAGATCGCCTAAGTTCTGGTTGGAGCGGATCACTCCGCATCGATTGCTCTCCCCATCACTGGCGTCTCTGAGTTGATCTGGTGCATACCACAGCAACCCTTTCTCACCAATGAAGCAAGCGGCTAGGATTTGCACCCCCCTGAGACATAATCTCCGGAACAACCTCAAAACAGACACTCTATCAAGAACTGCTGCTGTTTCAGTTGTAGAGATGTGAGCAGATCAAATCCTAACACACTTTTGAAGCTACAAAAGGCCTTACTCCACTTTAACAGGAGAAAAACTCTAATAAATCTACAATTGTTTAAATAGTTTGAACATAGTTTCAACTGAAAGTGTTTATTGTTATAAATATTAAATAAATGCCTACAAAAATAAAAACATTTTGTAGATTTTCCAATTTATTATGCCCAAAATACAAATTAAATCGAATGTCTTAATAATTTTCAATCTGCATGCCAGTTGACTGTCATTTGGGAAAACTATTACTAGCACTTTATTTTTACACATTTTTCAAAAAATATTTTCTCAACTTAGCTTCTCACGCAATCCCTGGTGCAGCTGTTCACAATGTATCACCGATACCCCTGCAGCTCTGACAACAGAGCAGAAATCCTCACTACACATGCACGTGCATGCACAATTCCACAGGCGAGGTAGATCTAACACACACAAACACACCCCACCCCACGTTCCCTTTGACCTCCTTATCCTAGCTTCATCAGGAGACCCAGAGTGTGAGTGAGCAACTGAAAAACTGTAAAAGTCATCAAAATTATTGATTGTAAAACAAAATAAAGGTGCTCATGTGCTCTCAGAATGAGAATTCAATTGTTTTCATGAGCTGTGCTCATAGTTTTGACCACTCTCAGGCAGAATCTTTCTTTGGGATGGAAAAACTACAAGACCACAACTGTCACAACAAGGAAGCACCAAAAATAATCCTGTGCTTTAATCTGATTCCACAAATATGACAGAAGGACTCTTGCAGAAACTTCTGGCGTGGTAGAAGAATCAGCTCACCGGCCTCTGTCAGCTCCACAGTCAGTGAAGCAGAGTAAAGAGAACCACATGTGTGAGGAAAGCCAGTGGTAATATATTCCTGACTGGAAATAAGGAACGTGCCTGCGCTGAAGCCCACCTGAGTAGAGGGGAAAAGATGGCTGATTTTTGCAACACAAGATTCAACCAAAGAATGAAAAGAAGTAATGATGGTGATGGTTTTCAGCAGTTCTTTTTGTATTTACCTTTGCCTCACTTGTGTTTCATTTCAGGTTATGGGCCTGTTGAACCCCAGTGGAGTATCACATCAATCCCAGAGTGATTTTGCCCTCTCTCCTCTGACTGGAGGTCTGGAGCCCAATGGAGCTATGGCAGCTAGCTGTCATGGTTCCCAGCGACTGGAGGCTCTTCCAACTCTCACCAGCATGCCCACTTTGCCCAGTACCCAGTCTTACTGCCCATCATCCTACACTTCACCAGCTTACCCTGTAGACCACCACCCTACCTACCAATATGGACAATACAGCCAGAGCAAGGTACACTTTCAGGATTTGCTTCAAGGATCTTTTCATTCAGACTCACACAGACTTTCAAATTGATTGTTTAAAGAAGGTACTTATCACACACTGACCCCTGGTCTTTCAGTGTGATTTGGTTTAGATTTTAACCCACAATCCAAGTTAATTGCACAGACCCCTCTGATGACTGAGCTTCTCAAGTCACCCGTGCTGCTCTGAAATTACATTCATGTTAAGGAGCACTGTCGGCCAACTTACCTCAGTTTACATTACCATCATCCGACTGTCCACGTGGCTTCATGCTTATCCCAACACACACAGATTCCCTCACTGTCCTTTCATGACCTTCTATGATGAGCTGGCCCATCAAGTCTGTGGTGCAGCTCACCAAGCCATGTAATGACCTCTGTGTAATGAGGAGAGCCGCCCAAATGAAAAGGGCTGCGTCCTAAAGTGTGTTTGACAGGAGGGAGCGGAGTGTGTGATTTGAGCAGTGTGCTGTTGAAGGCCCATGTGAAGTACACAACCACATGCTGACCAGCCCATCAGTGGCAACATCTTGATGTTATTAATTTAGCCAAACCCAGAGGAGATTGTCATGCAGCTGTAGGGGGTTTGTGTTTATGTGTACGTGCCAGTGAATGTCTGCGGTGTGTACAAGAGGAGGGTAAAGGGCTCTTTAACAGAGGGCAATTATGGCCCTTGGCAGGTCAGGATTAGAACCATGTGTCCCACTACAGATCACATTTAGAGCTGTTATTGATCAGCCAAGCAGTAAAGTTACTGTAAAGTTAGTTTGACTGAGCAAGTTCTGAGAAATTCTGGAGACATTTTCAACATATTTGACTTTTAGGTTTTATTATTTATTATGTGATTCTTGCTTTTATATCTGCTCTCTGCATCACAGGCCTTCTTGTCTCTTTTAACCTCTGTCACCTCATCTACATTTGATCATCTAGACTGAACTTTGAAGGGAATAACATGCCTTTAAATTCTCTTTCTTTTCCCCTCCTGTGCTTTGCAGGTGCCTTTCATCATATGAAGCCCTAAAGAGGGCTCAAAGGCCTGTATGGTTGCTCCGACATTCATTCCTGGAGACCACTGCAGCTGTCCGAATTTACCAACATCCCTGGACCTAAAAGCGACACAATGAGGGGAAAGAGTTTAGATGTTGGTAATCAGCAGAACAAGCTGCTCGTCTGGACTGAGGAGGTCATTTCAGCGGTGGGATTGAATGTTCTGACTAAGGACCAAAAGTAGTCTCCTCTGGTAACTGGTGCTCTCTTCTGTGTCCGGCTTTTCTCCAAGGACCAAACAAAGTGGTTTATGTCAGATGAGCATAAAGAATTTACTTTTTGTCTTTTTTTTTAAGTGGCAGAGATGCATGTGGAGACGGACTTTATCAGCCCAGCTGCTTACACCTGCTAGGAGTGTTTTTTTCAGCACTACGTCTTAAAGCGGTGCTATCAACCGGCAATGGGATGCATCTGTTTTTGGACAATGACTTGTGGGGTCATTAGAAAAAAGGAAAAAAAACTGAAGCCAAGTGGATGCAGTGAATCCACTGAACCCAAAGAAAGTGCAATACATTCATACCTCATGTGCTGTAGTTTGAGAACGATCAGATGTCTTTCACTATAGCCTCAAAACCTGCTCTCTCTTTTCATTGTTTTGGGTTGTCTAAAGTGATTAATCAGGGGAAATATTGAACAAAAAAAGATAAGTCCCAAGTAAAAAAAAAAAAAAAAGCGGAAAGAAGCTGCAGCTCTGGCAGTGAATACATTATTCAGTCAGCATCATTTTTATACTTGCTTTTGTTTATTTGCATGCTGACTTAGCTATAAACAGGAGCTTGAAGATTCTTGTTCCATTTCTTATTTATTTAGTGTTCAAGTGTATTTTTGTACGGCCCATGTCACCACGCCTCTGTGCTTCACTAAGTCTTACTGTTTTTATTTGTCACTTTTTATGTTTTTTTTTCATTTATTTTGATGTGAAATAAAGATGTTGTAAGAAACTGTGTGTATAATATAGCACTATTACTATTTATAATAAAAAATGTGAAAATTTTTAAAATGTGGTTTATTCTCTGTGTGACAAAGCTAAAAAAAGAAAATCAATAAAAAATTCATTTTTTGCTAATTTAATTTTGTATCAAAGGTTATTGTGGCATCCAGAGTTCAGCTACTCAACAAACAAATACCATAATAATTACAATGTTTTAGGGAATTGCTCTAAAATTGAAAATATTTATTTCCCTGAACATTTTCAACGTCATCGTTAAATTATTATTTGTGGTAAATTTGCTTCTAAGGCAAACAAAAGTGCAAAAAAAATGTTGTTTTTTTTGTTAATAAAACAAGTTTGTGCTGTTTGTGAGAATGTTTTACAAAAGTTGTGTTCTTTTCACAATCATCTTGTAAATTAGTTAAGTTAAACTAAATTTGTTGACATTTTGATAAATTCTTACAAGATTTTAGATTTTAAAAAGTATACTTATCTTACTTGTACATTGTTTTGGGCTTTTGATATACAATTTAAAATCAGTTTAAAAATATCAACTGCTTTTAAATTGTTCCTTTATTTGTGTCATGAGTGTGCAATATCCCTGTGTAATGTATAAGCAAAAATCTCAAGTAAGTACATTTGCTAAGATTTAGAATTACTATTTGTCAACAGTTACCCATCCATCTTCCAAACCTGCTCGATCCCTTTTGACATCAGAGGGTTGCTGAAGCCTATCCTGGCTACTGAGGGCAATATGGAATACACCCAGAACGGCTCGCAGTCTGCCAAAGTGCCACACAATCACACTCCTAGGGAAAATTTTGTTTTGGAATTATGGGAGGTAGCTGAAGTGCCCAGAAACAATCCACGCACGCACGGGGAGAACAAGCTAACACCTCAAAGGATGGTCGCTGCTGGGATTTGAACCAGGGTCTTCCAGCTGTGAGGTGAGAGTGTTAACCACTACACCACCTGTTGAAAGTTATCTATCCCTAAAATAACTTTTTTTAGTCAAGAGTAAGTAAAGTTTTAAATACTGATCCAGAATTTTTAAAGTCTAATGTTGAAAACGGGAAACATTTCAGTTTTCATCAAGTTTCAGTAAAAACTTTTTTTTTGCTTAAAATCCAGAATTTTCTGACACTCACTAAAAGCTCTAAAAGTTAAAGTTAAAAATATAAAAATTTCTCTAAAGTTTTTATTAATATTTTCTTGTTTATGACACCTCAACCGTGTAAAATTGTCAACAAAACATCAAATCAATTTTGAATCTGTCTTTGTGTATTTTTGAGCTTGGGATTTTGGATTGTTGAACATTTACCAAAATGTAGGTACATTTTCATAAAATTATGAAAGTTAAGGAAATGATATTATCTTTTAGGTATTTAACAGAAAGGGGTTGACATTTTCTTTCTTTCTTTATTTTGAACAAACTTTTAAACAAAAGTAAACTTGGAGCAAACAAAACCAAACTTTTCAAAGTTCAAAAAACCCTTTGTCATTTACTTAAACATTAACACTTTCACACCATTTTAATAGGATTTCAACAATGACCTGTAACACAGAAAAAAAAAGTGTATTTGTAGAAGTAGTAAACAAAATAAAAACAATTACTGCACTGCAGGTAATAAAAATATCAATATTTATTCATTCATTCACACATGCTTGTGCGCACACTCTTGCAGCACTAAATCATATATATGTCCTCTTTCATAAATTGTCCATTTTGGACATATTCCAGCTCTCTGGCGACTCCTTCACACCGCTTAATGACTAAAGCAGAGCTGCTGTAAATTACAGAAGCCCAGCGGCTCTCAGACACACTGGAACATCCGTCACTGACACGGCTGCACAGGCCTCAGACTGTTTTTGGTGCTGGCTGCCAAACAGACACAAAAGTACATATCCCCCACTGGGTGAATTGTGTTTATTTTTTTTCCCAAGTCTTCACAAACTTACACAAAACACCAGTACATAGTTATCATTCTTTGTGCCTTGCTGATGGAGGTTTAAGGATCAAGGTTGCAGCTGTCCATGCCATTCACAATAAAAGTCTAAGGTCTTTCTGTGTTGTTTGTGCTTCTTTTTGTTCGTTTGCATTTCTTTAGGATCTGGCACTATTTTCTTTAATTCAACAAACAAATATATATATATTTTTTTGCAAGTGCTCGACTGGTAAGATGGAATGACTGAAAAAGCCAAAGGGCTCGCTTAAGAACAAAGTGTCAGTCAAGCAGCAACACACTGGAGACAACTTAACCTCTGACCCCGACACTCTTTGAAATGAGTAGACTACTTGACCGGAGCTGACAACAATCCAAATGTCTTTGCAGCTTCCAACTCCCAAACTGAACATGAAGGGAAGAGTACAAAGAAAATGAGCAGAAAAAGGACTTTTAGATGGAATGGAGGAGAAAGAAAGTTAGAAAGGGGGCACACAGGGTCAGAATAGTCTTTTGACAATCTGACTTATTGCATTTTCCAATAAAAATCTCCCCAATTTACACAGCAAAGTATTTGATACAAAGATTTAAAAACCTTCTTTTTAAACTTAAAGACGTTATAGCAGGTTTTAAGTTGCTTTAACTTCACTGTGCTCTACACCTATCCAAGCTTTTCTAAAAATCAGTCCAGAATTTTTTTGTCTCATAGAGAGCTAAGATCGAGAAATAAGGAAATTATTATTATTATTATGAGTCCAAATTATTTTTCTCCATGGTCTAGATAATGAAAAAACTTAAGATTCAAAAACCAAATTGCTTGATTTAAGAAATCTTCAGATATCTAAAGATATTATGGAAACAAGCATTTAAATGTATTTTATGAGGATCTATTATGAAAGGGCTGACTTGTACCAAAATTACACTAGTTTTTGTCACTGTATTCAGAAAAAACTGCAGTAAAACTAAAAAACACAAAATATTTGTTTAGAAGAAGCAAAAAGTACTTATTCTTGAGCTGTAAAACATTTAATTTTACATAAGTCTGTCTAACAGCTACCTTTCTTTAGCCTATTTTTCCATTTTTTAATGCTTGTGTGGAAGTAGATTTTTCTACATTTTTATTTCTTTTGAGATTTCTTGTTAAGTAAAACACTTGCTGCATGGGCAATTTATTTTACTGTCTTCTAGTGATATTCTTGTCATTTTCCTATATTTAGGCTAACTCTTTTTGCAGTGTAGTAAAAGTTTTTGAAGTCCTCAAAACTGGGTGGTGGTTGTGCTTTCCTAACGTTTTGTCTGAGACAGAAAGGAAGGGCAGGTCTTTATCACTGAAATGCCCCTTATCAAGTCTTGCAAAGAGGGAGTGGGTAGCTTGCAGCATGCCTTTCCAAAAGTGGCGATCCGTGCTTGCTTTTCATGCAGTCAATACTGGTCTAGTTGCCTTGACTCCTTTTTTTTTGTTTCCCTCATCAATTTTGTGGCTGATTTTGTTATAAAGATCATGAACCGGACACTCCTGTTTTTTCTTCTTGCCAGATGCCAGCAGATTCTCAAAGACACAGATTTCAACAGTAGTCAGTTCCAAATAGACGGGACTATTTCCAACACCACAGTGAGTTCTCTATCCAACAGCACTCGAGATTTCTCCACATCCTCCCCCAGAGAGACCTATGACAATGCTTACTTCTACATCGTGTTTGTGATGGTCTTCTACTCCGTCCTCGCCCTGACACTTTTTAAGTGCTTTGCAGGCAGCGATGAAGCAAAGAAGGATCCTCATGAGGAGTTCACAGGCTCTGGGCAGACATCAACACAAACTTTCAATGCAGGCCACATGGCAGAAAAGTTTTACTTTGAAGAGGAGAGCAGCCTCTGAGCTGCAGGAGAAAGGGGAGGAGGGTAAGGATCCGTATGGGGGATGTTTTGACAGTCACCAAGCCAGAAAAACGTCAGTGCAGCTTACTTAGACAAGACCTGCTAGTGATTTTGCAAACCTGCTGTAAGTTTATTCCTTCCACCCCTCCCTCCACTCCTATTTGACAATCAGAAATCTCCTGCGAGCGGGCCAGCTGACAGGCAGGAGGAGATGAGGTCCTCTGATGTTCTGAGAGAAGGGTGGAAACGAGAAGTGTGGGTCAATGGCAGGCCGGAATCTCCTCCTGTGAGGCCCAATCAGGATCAATAACAGCGGGGCCCTCGACATGCATACACCACAGGGATCCAGGGATACATCTGCAGGCTGACGGGGTGGACAACACAGACTCTTGTGTGTTTGACTGCATGGTTTCTAAAAGGGGCACTTGGGCATGCTCTGACCTGCTGTTTCACCGCCAAACTGTAAATAAAGAATGCACAATAAGTACACATTTTTTCCTTACTACTGTATTAGAGAATAAATAAAGAACATGTTTGAACTCATGTAGCCTACTTGTAAACATTAGTGATAAATCATGCATTTCTGTCACTTTACATTAACCGGCATGTTTCTGAATAAACCAAAAAGACATGTCAGTTTCAAATTGGCTCTAATTAGAGCCAAAGCTCCATGCAATGGTCAGGACTGAGCAGCATTCCTTTGCCATTACATTGTAACTGATATTTGGCGAGTCGCCATGCAGCTACAGGCCGCTACAACCTCTCATTGACCCTGTGTGATCCCAGTTTGCAAAGCTGTGGTGAAACATGAGCCCAGGACTCCCTCTGCAATATTAACTTCTATTGCACAGCAAGATATTGTAAAGAGGATATCACAGGGAATGCACACGTCTACATTTTGCCTCTCAAACCTAACTTCGGCCAGGGAGGGAAGGTGATTTTAAACTATAGACAATGGAGACTGGACAGGTGACGGACCACCTCTTGCAAAAGCACAGCCTTATACAAAAAAAAAAAAAAAAAAAAAAAAAATCAGTTTTCTGTAGTAAAACTTAAATCTCGGGGGTCAAAGGTTGTTCTGGGCTAACAATACTGGTTTAATTGGAACTATTTGCTCCTGCCGGTCCCTAAGGCCGTGTGGAGCTGTTTCCCCTTCATCTTAATTAAATTTTCATCTCATCCTCCTTCTGTGAGTTGCTGGGGTCACTACATGTACACCATACCATGCCAAACACTTTACATTTGTATTTGGAGCAAGCCTGACAATGTCAAACCTCAACAGACTTTTTCCTTTTCACAGGCAATTCTGTAGCCAAACTGTTGATCCAACTGGCAGAAAAGCAGGATTTATCATTTCTTTTCTCAAATGGTTTTCACATCTGCAGTGAGAAAAACACAAGACTAGACAAATATAAATACAAACGTTCATGTTTGACTAATTATTCAGATGAAAACATGTACAATTGTCTTTTTTTTTTTACCATTTACTCAAACATAAAACACATAATATAAAGCTATTTAATTGCAAAAATAGTCAGACCTGTGAAGGTGAAATTATACTGTATTTCCACACAATTTTAAATCGACCTAAGAAACTTTGAGAAGACTTCCATTTTCAATGAGAAATTTGGATTTGCTGCCCTCTTGTGGTACAGAATGTGAACGTAGTTAAGTGATTTGTCCAGAACTTTCAGAAAATCTGGGGTGTGTGACAAAGCCAAAATGGATTCAGTGCATTGCTAGCTATGAAATAATTCATACTCAGTCTGAAAATTATCTTCAGTAGTAGTGTAGATGAAACAAAGGACTCCTTTGGGAGATGGTTTGACTCTCATACAGATTTAATCTAAAATGTGCTTTTCCGAGATTTTTTTTCAAGGAATGTCAAAGAAAAAGTTTTAATTCCAGGTTATGATCTAATGTTCTTCCTCTGAACTGCTCTTTGATTAGGGAAATAAAAAAAAATAAATCAGTGGATATGGAAAATATTGTTCATAAAATGATTTAGAAGAATCATGTGGTTTTAAAAAGACAGTGGACATACTGTGGCTTTTTCCCTGCAACACCTGATAGAAGTTCCTACATTAAACTCTTTTTACAGCTTAAAGAGTACACACACCTGATTTAAATCACTCTAAATTTAGATTTAGGGGACTCTAAAAGCTATTACCCACATCTATTTGATTACAGAAACAGTGTGCTTTTTGTTGTGACCACATGTTAAACGTTGCTGGACTACAAATCAACCATGCACCAACTCTTTCAGAAAGTATTTCTTATAAGGTATATAACCCAAAGAAAATGTTAAGTTAGAAAGAGCGATGACATTCTCTTACAAACTCCAATTTAACTTCCTGCCAAATTGAGTGAAACCCCTTAATTCCAAGCAGAGAGCTCTGGTATTTGTTTGCATCTGATCAGTTTGATGTAAAATGCGTGCTCTAATTTGTGTTTTTGGGTATTTTATCCTTTTTAACTTTTAAAATTTTTGAATGTTCTAGAAATTTTCAGGTTCAGTCTCTCTGGTTTCTGTGTTGTTTTTCATCTGTAAATCACTTTGAATTTGCTTACTTAGTTTAGAATCTTTAAGGCTGACCTGATGAGTGAACTCTTTTGTGAACGGAACGTTAGAAGTTATGCCATTTGTTTGTTAAACTGATTAAAAAAATGTATATGACTTATTTTTGAGAGTTTTACTTAACTAGTAAAAAGGATAAAATGGAAAGAAACATATTCATATAAAAACTTTTTTTTTTCAAAAATGGGTAACAGCTCAAATTTGTCAATGGATTCTTAAAACCCATTGGATTATTTATGAAGCTCTTGATTACTAAATACATTGGATTGCTTCTTTTGATTAATTTTGGCCAAAACATAGCCAAATAACTACTGATCTAGATGTTTTTTGTATGATCAACAACTGCAGCAGTTCTTCTCACTGATGTCATAAATAAGGAGGAGCCTGGTTCAAAAGCCCCAGAAAAGTTCCTCTTTATTAATATGTATGCATCTTCTTTAGTTACTTTTAAAGTTTAAGGGTTTGATCGATATTAACAAATCAAACATTACATCAAACTAAAACCTTAATCGTTTTTTAGAGCCGTCCCGTGTGCTTTTAGCCGTGCAGTTGCGCCCCCCACTGGCTGAATTAAATATAGCTCCTCAAGTGATGCATCTGATTGAGAAAGTGCAGCGCTCATTGTTTTTCTGCATTAGGATCTGAAACAGAAACTAAAAGGACATGCACAAATGATCCATGCCCCAAACATTTGTGATTTTGATATTGCAGGCCATTGGGCTGAGTGCACTTTCAACTGACAGTGCCGCAGAAATCTCATCTTCCTCTTGGCCATTGGGAGAGTAAAATAGATGCTTTAAAGTGAAGTGTTACTGTTTGAAAAACTAAAGAGAGCAGATGAGTCAATTACATGGAAACCACAGTGGAAACTGCTGAATCTATTTGATGTACCTTTTTCTGAGATGCTGGTCAATTCTGCATTTTTGGTGGGACTGCCCCCTGCTGGTGAAGAATAGGTAGTACCTGAATCTGGAGCACCTTCAGATATTCTTCCTGCAAGAACAACATTTATTACAAGTTTGGATTTTTATGTGCAGTCCAATCAAAGTGCACTTCTTAAATTTCTCCAAAAATACTACAAACATACTTCAAAGCTTTTAATTTTGTGAGAAGTCATATTTATCTTAAAGATGAGCATATACATTAGGAAAAATTGTTTAGTTATGTCCCAGGGAGAAAAAAAAAGAACCTTTCATTTACCATTTTAGTCAAGAGACTTTATTCAATCTCTAAAAAAGTAAAACACACAGAATGTAATGCATTTTTTGTACACCTAAAAAACAAAGCAATATGGTGGTTCATCTTTTTCTCTTCAAGAAAAAGAAACGGCTTCCCATTTCTGAAAAATGTTGGCTGGTTTACTGAGGGAAACTTTTCCTATTTGACTAACTTTGAAAAATATTCCTTAATTCTGTTAAAGATTCTCGTTCATAGACATTCCTCGGTTGCAAAACACTAGCTTTACCAACAGTATTCATGCTTTCAAACCACATCAATCTAACATTAAGTCCCATGTTATTCCATTTGGGGTCAGGGATGATGAAGGGCACTGACAGGATGTAACCCCAACGCTGAACAAGTCACCCCAGTCGATCAGCAAGACAACAAACATGGAGCTTTGACTTGAGCCATCTTCTTTGGCCCTGTGACATGAGTTTTTCTGTGTTCTGACAGAATCCTCATTCATTCCGCTCATTTCCAACCCTTTTTACATCAACAGAAGCAATGGTGTTCAGAAAAACAAGAGGTTTGAGTCCAACAAAGCATGTACATTAGAACAAGAGATAGGTTCAAATTAATGTTCTATACCATGTTTTCCCAATTTCTAAAATAAAATAACAGGTCAGAGTTAAGGGATTATGCTTGAACTGCAATACAAATCTTACTGTCCAACCAAGTCTGTTAAAAAAAAAAAAAACAATTGTAAGATGCAGAAACATTTTGGACTAAAGGGTTTGCTGAGGACCTGAACGAGTCTTCACCGACCTAACAGTTTAGTTGTTCTCCTGTGTTCAGAGCTTACAGAGTACACTTACCTTACTGGAGCTGCTTCTATGATGCTGGTCCACCTTGCTAGGACAAAGTCAAGTTACACATAACTAAAACTTTCTAATGAATGAGGTTTCAACCTATCCTGGGTATTAATAGCTGTCAAAATCTCTGCAGCTGGGACCCTCCAAGTATTGAACATTGGACTGAGAACATTGGAAGTTAGATGGAAGAATTGTAGGGGGGCCAGGAACACCCTACCTTTGATTTCCTTGGTGGTGGGGTATTATGAGGGTAGATCTAGGCCCAACACTGACCTATTTCATAATCTGTTTGGGAAAGGGAGAGGAATGAAGAAGTTGGTAGGGCGATTTATTAGGACTTTTGTGAGGTGAAGAAGGTCCACTGTCCTAGTTGTCAGTGCAAGAAGGTTAGGGCCAAGTAAACATCCTTTTTTTCCTTGAATCTCTTGGTGGGGGCAGATGTAGCAGGTCTTCTGGGATTCTGTTCAGATTTAGTCTTTTGCAGAATACTGTTGCAGGACAAAGAAAAAACACTTGTGCACTCCTAATGAACAACTTGATTAAACACTGAGCTGTGGGAGAAAGTTGGAGGGAAAAACAAAATGCAAGCTCTACACAGACATGACCCAGGCATTCAAACCAGAACCTTCTTGCTTTCAGATGATGGCCAACCAGAGTTATAAAGAGTACCTGAAAACTATACTTGAGTTAAAGTACAGATACCTTACTGTAAAAATTACTCCATTACAAGTTACCAATACCAAAAAGACTTAAAGTATGCGATTTTAAATGAACTTTAGTATTTTACTCATACTGAATGTGGGCTCCAAGAACACCAAGAAATTTGACCAACCATGAAGTTTTATTTCCTAATATTTATAGAAATTAAAACATTTCAAAATGACAGAACAAGTAGTGTTGCAATTAAATGTTCAATTTGTTTCTTCATTAAATTTATGCACCACCAAGTTTCCAGGCTTGAGTGCAATGTTGCCATTGTCTTTTCAATCCAAGCTACAAATCAACTGTTCTGGTACAGTTACATTTTAGGAATATTTAATTTTGATTTTAAATATTTAAAAAAAAAAAAAAAAAAAAAAGTTAACAGACAGGTAGCTTAAACTGAACAAAGGACTTCTTCACTTGGAAGAAGTTAGTCCCAGAGCAAAGTTGGGACAAAAACAAACCCATCAGGAGAAAAGAATAGAAGTCATGCTTTGTTTTTTTCTCCTTAAATTTTATTTCCATTTCAGGCATTCGTTAGTCACAGAACATTTTCAAAAAGCTTTGTACAACTTACAAGATCCAACTTTACAAGTAATTGTTGGAAAAAAAAAAAATGACAGTAAAAGTTAGCACAAAGTTGACTAACTTGAAAGGCAAAGCTTTTAAAATCTTGTTGGGGAGGGAATAAATAAACCCATGGTTTAATGAGATCTCACTGCGACACTAACAGGAAGTGAATAAGAAATGGCAGCACAGCTCAACAACTTTGATTACAGCACAAGATTTAGCCAACAGAACTAGCATTTTGTAAACAGTCGTGACACTACTGGCCAGAAATGTTATGTCGCAGTTATCCCAGATTTTGAAAACTTACACTCCCCAACTTTCACCAAACTCTTCAATACTCATTGCTGTAGACCCATCTGGCTTAACCTTGTCATTCCACTTTCTGCCATCAAAGTTTCCACACAGGCCCTCAACTTTTTTTCTATAAATAGTTGGCAAAATGATCACAGAAAAAAAAAAAAAAAAAATGGGTGGGGGGGGGGGGGGGGGGGGGGGCATTTTAAATATTCAAATCAGAGAAGTACCTGTTTTGCATTGTCCATTAAATTCCACTGAGAGACCAAAGTCTGTCTTTAAGTAGATTCTAGAAGAATGCTCCTGGATGGTGAGGCCAGTGGTTGGCGAGGCAGGAGTTTTAGTCCCACTTCCATCCACCTGCAGACAGAACATGACTTTCAGTGCAAAAATCATTGGTGGGGGCAAAAAAAAAAAAAAAAAAAAGAGAGAAGAAAGTTGCCGGTGTCATTATCTTCCAAGATGCATTCTGTTGAAATCTAGCCTTTATCAAACAGGATTTATAAACGTCATACTTACAAATATTTTTCGATTTCTCTTCAGCTCCACGGTATGATTGTACACTTTAACTTTGACTTGTTGCATTTTCTGAAGCTCAGAGTCACTGCTGCCATCTTCTTCACTACTACTATCATCGTCATCTTCATCTTGACTACTAATAGTGCATGCATTGGTTATCTCAATATAAATTTGTGGAATGTTTCTAGGCAGTTTTTTGGTCCTAACTAGCACATAAGAGCGTTTCCCCTCAAACCCATGCTTCATTCCATCGAATGTTCTGTATTCAGGATCTCCCTGGATTGTGCACTCACTAAAACCTGTTTAGAGAGGGAGGAGGAAAAAAAAAAAAAAAAAGTATAGAGTCATCATATTCTGTGCAATTACAGTTTATCTAGTTTTATACAATACCTGTAGACTGGCAGAAATAGCCCATCTCATTTGGAAGGCAAACAGCATCCTCGCATTCCTCATCATTACAAACCACTTTCCCAGTTCCATCCTCATCTTCACATTCACATTTCTGACTGCAGTGATTTGTATACCACACTTCCTTGAACTGAAGAGAAAATAGTCAGATTAGAGAACAATGACCTGCTCTTAAATTGAGAGATCTTAAAGTTGTGTACAGTTTTGAAAACTTACTTTGTGTATGAAGCCATTTGTGTCCTGACATCCACACTTCTGTACAGGAACACAACCCTGTTCATTCTGTACAAAACCATCATCACAGACACATCCTGGGATGCATCCCTTTTCCTTGCAGCCTGGTGAGCCATTGAGATGTGTGCAAGTTGGACTGCATGGAGGGATGCAAGTAGCGTAATGACTGTGCTTTGCACAAGTTGGTGCTAAAAAGGAAAAGAGAAAAATAATTTAGTTGATCATGCAATATGAGAAACAAAAAAAAATGCACATTACCTTTTGATGATTGTTGGGTTGTTTTAATTTGAGGTCTAAACACGGTTTGAAGTTGAGGTTTACGTATACTTGTTGCGGGTAGATGAGGCGGCATCGTTTCTTTGACCTGTGAAGTAGTTTTAGGCTTTAGCATAGCTGCCGTTTGAGGTCTAGTCGTGGCTGGTGTAGTTGTCGCATTTCTGTGGGCAGTCTGAGGTTTTGGTCTGGCTGTAGTTGGCAATGGAGTTTCAGTTGTAAATTTCTGTGTGGGAATAGTAGTAAACTCCTGAGAAACTGTACTACCTTTTATGGTTGCAGGTTTTGGCTCAGCAGTGATTGGGAGGAAATTTGTAGATGGTTTTGTCATTGAGAACTGTGGTACTGCTGTTGCATTACCAAAATTAGTTGAAGTTTGTGCCTTTGTTGTGGTATAAGAC
>BSAI01000012.1:40680157-40756248 GCA_036245035.1 Adrianichthys oophorus
TGAAGGTAGCTGTGGACCAGCTGGTGTATAGCTGCGATTGGTCAGAGGTTGCTTAGCTGAAATGTTAGGAGTTGACAGTGATGCAAAAGTTGTAGGTTGCTGTGGGATTGCTGTTGGCTTAGTCCCTGTGGTCACAGGCTGAGGAACAGTTCTTGTTGCAGCATCTGGTGCAGACGTAGAAGGTAGCTGTGGAACAGCTGGTGGATTACCTTGTTTATTTAGAGGTATGGTGGTTTGAGGAAGTGTCTTAGTTGTAGATTCTGGTGCAACAGTTGAAGGTGCTTGTGGGGTTGCCGTTACATACTGTGGTTTATCTGTTGGTTGAAGTGAGACTGCAGTTTCTTTAGACCTTGTGGTTGGAGGTTGGGTCTGTACAACTTGTAGTTTTGGTGTCAATGGTACTTCAACCTTTTGCTGAAGTTGATATTGATGAATTGCAGTTTTTGATGTTCCAAGTGTCACAGCAGAATTTTGGGGTTGTTTTGAAGAAGCTAGTTTTGGCATCCCAGCAATGCTTACTTGAGGTAGCCCAGAACCTTGCATGACATGTTGATTTAGTGATTGCTCATTAAAGTCTGAAATATTTAAACACAATTCAATTGTTGACATGTCACAGTTGGCCATTACCCATATTTCATAACATTACCTGCACAAAATCCTCTATGGAGAGAGATGTCATCAATGGCCACTGACTGATCTGAACCTCTGCCTTCAATGATCATCTAGGACAAAAATGCATGGACATTTTTTTTTTTAAATTCAGCAACGTTTTATTTGCAGATTTGTCACTTGATTCATACTTTCATCTAAAACAATGGATTACTAACCTGAAATGCTCCAGTTGTTACAAAGTTCACTTGACCCAGATGCCACACAATGCCTTGTCCTTCCCTCTTCCTCCATATTGCATCAGTGTTTCCATCCTTGAGCAAGTATATGTCAAGACTAGCTTCCTCAGCTGAATTGAGCATCAAGTACCAGAATTGCAGACAGTGAGGTCCAGTGACAGAACATTCTGAACTAATGAGACGAGCAGATTCTCCAAATGGCACACTCTTTGCTTCAATGTAGATGAAGTGGGAACCTAGTTGAAGAGGACATTTTCCATTTACATTTTGTTTAGCAATTTCTGACATGTAGTTCTACTGCAGAAATATGACATGGTCATAGCTTAATCTTTTAACAAGTATTCATTTCACTTCTAAGGTGCACGGATTGAAGCTAAAGCTGTTTTGGAGGACGTTTACCTTGTTTTGAGTTGTATGAAGCAGGGATAGTACTTTGAGTGGAGCCACTGTGCCTTTTCCAGTCAAAGATGTCTAGCTGTTGAGTCCAGTGGCATAAATCTTGCTCAAAGTCACAGTTCAACTGGCATCCTGGAAGAGTGCATTTTAATCAGAAATATGAAGCAATATATGCTGAAATACCTTCAGTGGCATCATTACCATCAGCTGGATGAGTGGTCATTTCCTTTGCAGGGAATTTGTTCATTGGAGACAGAGTCTGTGAAGGGGCACTCTGTAGCTCTACTGGATTAAAGTATCCTGGTGGAAGGACCTCAGTGGTCATGCTCAAGTCTGTAATAAAGTGATTCAAGCTTTCTCAAACATTTAAATAAAAGGGGAAGAAGTGTTTTAAGTAATTACCTGAGCATCGAAGATGAAGCAGCTTTATTTCATCTATTGCCACAACTGACTGATCACTGGATTCCCTTTGCCCTTCAATGAGTATCTGAAACATTAATTTGAACTTTGTACATGAATGGGGCAAGGGAATGGGGGGGGGGGGGGGGGGGGGGGGGGGGGGGGGGGGGGGTCCTTCAGAGAAGTCTGGATATTACCTGGAACCTTGTTGTAGCATAGAAGTCCACCTGAGCCAAATGCCAATCATTGCCTTGATCATGTCTTTTCCACCAAACTGTCTCAGTTGCTTGGTTCTGGAGCAAATAAACACTGAGGCCCATTGGATCGGCTGAACCATGGATGTGGTACCAAAACTGTAGGCAGTGAGGCCCACTAGCAGAACACTCTGGACTAATGAGACGAGCTGGATTGCCATCCACCACGCCTTTAGTCTCAATACAGAGATAACTTCCACCTACAGAAAAGAGACCAATGATTACATTCACTTTACAGAGATTTCAAACTTAAACTCCTTCCATTACCGCTTGTGGGGTCAGAAGGCCTGCTGATGATCTGAGTGGGAGCATATTTGTTCCAGGTCCAGTCAAAAGAATCTGTGGCCATCTTACTCCAACTACACAGACTGCCATCAAAGCTACAGTTGACACTGCAAACTAAACAGACAATCCTCAAGTACAATTTCATTTTTTTTTCTTAGATTGCAACAGTTAATGTTACCATTTAATCATGCAGAAGCTACCCAAACCAGACAATACTTTACCATGCTTACTTGGATATGATGGTGTAATTTCTGCAGTTGCTGATTGAGCAGTTTCATCTGCAAACTTTGAGATGACTTCTTAAAAAAAAAAAAAAAAAAAATAAATGATTGTTGTTGTGTAAGCTGGGGGGGGGGGGGGGGGGGCTGACTTCTCTCAACTCATGTAAATATTGACAGTTACCTGAGCATGTGCCAAAACTAATGGAGATGTCATCCAGTGCCACATCAGACTGATCAGAAGAACCTTGGATTCCTTCAATAATTATCTAAGAACAAAAAAATAAAAATAAAAAAAAAAGTTTGGCACAAGCTTCTTGCATTTGTTGATTTCTTGTGGTCAACCTTACTTGAAAAGAACCAGAAACTCTGAGATCAACACTTCCCAAATGCCATTCTGGTCCCTGGTTGTTAACCACGGACCAAAGCTTGACTGCTTTGTTGTCTTTAAGCAGATATATGTTAAGGGTCATCCCAACAGCTGAGCCGTACAAGTAGTACCAAAAATGTAAGCATAAGGGTCCACTAGCAAAGCATAGTGAGCTCAGCAAACGTGCAGAGTTCTCCTGGGAGACACCATTAGTCTCAAGGTACAAGTAGAAGCCACCTGCAAGAAGAGTTAAAATTGTGTTGTGGAAAATTTTTTAAAAACTGCATAGATTATGAATTTCCTTCGATTTACCTCCAGAGGTGTGATCTTGGTTTGGACTAGTTAGATTTGATGATGTTGGGCCAGAATGTCTTGTCCAGTCACAACTGCCCAGAATTACTTGTTCCCATCCACAAAGATTTTCATCAAAATTGCAGTTCATGTGACAGACTATTTGAGAAGAGAAAATGGAAAAAAAAAAATAAATAAAAAAATAAAGAAATCCACTGTACTCCCAAATCCTGGGCAAGCACTTCTAGACAATGTCTTATTTTAGAACGCTACCAGATTTTCTTCAGTCATCCAACGCATCATGCATGTCAAAATGTTTGACAACTTTCCTTTAGCCAACTCTGAATGTCTGTTGGCTGGTAATTATGGCTAAACTAACTGAGACGAGTAAAGTTAACTACAAACGTTTTAAGATCATCTTTAGACAAGATGAATGCAGGTGGGGAAACAGAAGAGGTTGCAGCTTCAAATTCAAAGAAAGCTGCATTTCAGACAAAATCCAAATGAGATACAGGTTCTTGTGGAAGTTATTCCCATGCATCAAGCCTGCGCTGCATAATAAAAGGGGACTGGGCTCTAATGTTACAACATATGCTGCTGATAAAGTTGGATGTAGTGGATTCATTTTCTTTGAATGGTTTTTAAATGCCAGTTGTTTAATTGTTAGTGCATGGGTGAATGGGAGTGATTTTAAATCACTTTGGGCCTTCTTAGAAGGTAAAAGAGTGCTATGCAAGTATTTGCCATTTAATTTTGCCCTTTGCAGTCGATATAAAAAAAATAGACAACTCTCCATAGTGGTAAAGAGGGAAAAAGAAACAAGGTGCCATTGATTTAAAATAAAAAAGAACGTTAAAGTAATCTTACGAGTCGGTTCTAGAGTTGAAGGGCTTGAAGCTGGAGTCACAAATTTATCTGTAAACAACGTGGGTGAAATTAATCAACTTAAAAATTAAATGCAAAATATTTTAACAATTTCTGCTTGTGGAAATATCTATATAGCACAAGCATGACGTTTAGTTTCTCAGCAGTTTAGAGCTCCTGACTTACCACAGGCTGTTCCGGGCTCCCAGTTAGGAAGCTTCACCCCTGCAATCTGGCATGCTGCTGCATAAGACTTCAGAGACTCACACAGTGTGTGCTGGTCACCACTGGTGGCGCAGTAGTCAGAAACACAACTATTGAGGTAGATACTTGGGTGTACATGCTCATGGCAGGCAGAAAATTCATCCTTTAACAGCATGGAACACTCCGTGTAAGCAATGTTCTCACTGTCACATTGTCTGGGGTGAGAAGGATCTGCAATGCACCTAAGGAATATTTACAGTTTGTTATCCAACAGTGAATTCAAATGCTCAATTTAAGCCAGACTTTTCTGCTCAAATCATACATTTAAGAAAGTAAGTCAGTTTTTGGAGGATTAAACTACTCACCCATTGTGCAGTTGCCAACCATTTCCAAATTCAGATGCCTCAATGGCTGCCTTCCCCTCTGGCATGTAATAGTCGTCACTCTGGAACCCAGAGTAAGTTCCACACAGTCCACAGAGATTATACTTGTAGTGCTCATCCACCTGCAGGAATAGTCTGCCCTGCCCATCAATAATGACTTTTAAACCAAAAGATGCCTTCAAGATGATGCAATTTTCTTCCTTATAGATCCAGACTGCTCCATATGTACCACTGACAAAGTGTGGAAGCCTGATAAGGTTGTCATGTACCTAGAGAGAAAATTTAAGTTTACAAGGATGTGTGAGCCTTCAATTCTAGCAGCCACCAATACAGTGGTAAACCAAGGAAAATTTAATGTAAAATTTTTCATGAATTACTTTTCAATCATGTGTCATCTTAATTTATTTACTTACATAGACTTCTCCGCTTTGATTCAAGGAACACTTCAGATCATCAACTTCAAGAGAGACACTGTCAAGTTTTGACCTGGTGAAGTTCTGAATGGGATGATGTGTAGTGTGGCCAATCACAGTAAAGCGCACTGATCGTGTGTCACCACATGTTGTGGTCAGTATGTAACTACAGCCCCCTTGAAAGTTGTAGGCCAAGTTGTCAAAGGTGATATAATGGGAATCGCCATAGACACTGCAGGTTGCTGGTTTGAAAGGGAAGCAGCCTCTGACTCCATCCATTTCTTTACATAGTTTGTTGTTGGAACACTGCATCTTTGTGCATTCCAGGACATCATTACCCATGCATTGGCACTGTTGCATGCAGTTCTCCCCAACAAACTGCTCTCCTTTCTAGCAAAGAGGAGGAGAAAAGTTAACATTGAGACATCCTTTTAAAAAAAAAAAAAAAAATTTAAAAACCCCCATGCTTTCTTACCCCATAATATTTTCCATCATACAGACATCCACAGTCTTCTGCTGGTATGCACTTATTCCTGCTGAGTTTGAATCCAGCATCACACTCACACCTTTGCTCACAGCTTCCACAGCTAGTTTTGTTTTGACTGAAGCATGCCTTTGGGCAGCCATCAGCACAGGCATTGTAGTGGCTGTTACTGCCACAGTTCAGGGCTAGAAGAGGGATCATATGACATTGAGAAACTGCAGCCTCAAATTTCCCATAATCCAGAATCAGAACTTACGACAAAAAGCTGAGTTCCTCCACGTGGGCAAAGCAGCTCCTGCATCTTGGCAAACACTGGCATAGAGCTG
Organism: Adrianichthys oophorus; assembly: GCA_036245035.1. NCBI lineage: Eukaryota > Metazoa > Chordata > Actinopteri > Beloniformes > Adrianichthyidae > Adrianichthys > Adrianichthys oophorus. Next base: position 40,685,893 of record BSAI01000012.1, read on the forward strand.
TAATGTCTCACACAGCACTGCTTGGTCACCATGATCAGAGCACATGTGTGAGACACAGGCCTTGAAGTAGCTCTCAGCTTTTACAACTGATGAGCAGTTCGCAAAAGGCCCACTACCAGAGAAAAGTATTCCACAGTACATTTCACTGGCATATTCTTCCTCCTCCAGTGGGCCACACTTTGGAGACACCAAAGCACTTTTACAGGTAGAGTTACTTTTCCTCGTCTGCCAGCTCTCTGTTAAAGCCACCACATTTTCTGCCATTGTACCGTTAGCCATGAGGAAGTCATCTCTGTGGATATGGTTGAAGTTGCCACACAAACCACACACTTTATCAGAGAAGTTTGATGGCAGGATAACACTGACAGCTCCAGCATGGTCGTAGGAAAGAGCCAGGCCAGAACTTGCTTCCAGTACTGTACCAGCAGAGTCACTTCGGATTTGAATGTTAATGCTTGTGTTGATACTGAAGGGAAGGCTCCTCCAGATGCCATTCACCTAAACACAAACCAGCATTGGCATCAGGCTTGCTTAGATGATTGAATGCAAAAGTTAAGATTATGGTAAAGCTTCTGGTAGATTCCTATGCAGTTAGTCTCATTTTCACGAGTGAGCCGATGGCCCAAGTTTGCCAAGCAGGCTAAAATGCCAAATGCACAAAATTCTGGTGTAGACAGAAAATTTGTACCATTTTTTAAAATGAGCCACCTTGATCAAGTTCCTATTGTGGGATGAATGCAGTTCCATTTATTGAAAGGTTCAATACTGCATTAATGAATGTTAAATGAATGTGAGCCTTTTAGTCAAATACTGCAAATCTGATAAGACATATTTGGTAATTGCCAAACAAAAACTAGGTTTTACCTTGCTCTTGTACAAGTCTAAAAATAGTTACATTAACAAATACAATAAACTCACCACAACTTTGTCCCTCTGCATTTCTATCAGAGACACCCTGATGTTGCTTAAAGTCATAACAATCCCCTTGACCATTGGCGTTGATGAATTGCCAGTCTGTTCATTGACTACCTCAACACTGAACTCTTCTGCGTGTTCTGTGCAAGACTTTGTCAGCACATAGCTGCAAGGGGCCATGGACCGGAACATCACGCCGTCAAAGGTGCTGTACTCTGTGTGACCACTTATGGAACAAATCCCTGATGTGGAAAACCTATTGGAGCCCGTTTGAAATCCACAGATTTGGTCTTTAGGGCAGTTTGATGGAACGCACAAGAGCATGCCAACAGAACACAGGCAATGAGTACGGTCATCAGGCCACAAGTCTGTGTCTGAGTCACACTGGTTTCCTGTGAGAAAAATTTCAAGTGTCAAGCATAAGTTAAACGTCTAAAGTGATTTAGAGCCTTACGTGAAATAAAATTACATTTCATTTTGTAACCTGATGAAACAAAACTTTCAAACAAAAGCAATACTTACCACACGAACCTCTTCTCACCCCTACTTGTCTTAAAGTGGTTTGATCCTGTATGGACACTGGTTGGATGGCTTCAAATACAACCTTAAAGAGATTGGTCCATTGAACACTTAGAACCAGAGAGATTTAAAAAAAAGGAAAAAAAAAAAAAAAAAAAAAAAAAAGGCAAACCTACCTGAGCGTCTGGTTCAGTGATATTCAAGTTAACCAAAATTTGTCTCCATGCATTTCTTTTCAGGACAGGAGAGAACCAGATTTTCTCCAAGCTACCATTACTTTTAAGCTGAACTGTAACCTCAGACCCAGTAGCTGCAACTGGAACCAGAAACCAGAACTCCAAACAGGCATTTCCCTCAATGCCCAGTGAAGGACTTTCCAAAATATTCACTGTTGCACCCTTTAGAGCTGAAAGAGATTTACCTTAATTATGGGTATAAACTCAACATTAAATTTCATGCATTTTAAACATTTTTGGTTTTATGGCAGAAAAAAATAAAAATAAAAAATAAAATAAAAACAAATGGAAATTTCTGTACCTGATTGTTGGCTTTTTGTCCAGTCACAAACCACAGCCCCATGTCTTTTGTTAAAGCACTGAGTAACATATTCTACAAAAAAAAAAAAAAAAAAAAAAAAAAAAAAAAAAAAAAAAAAAAACCGTTAAAGTAGTGTGACACATGTATCAAAAATACTCCTTTAAGTGTGGCAGTACCTGAAGTTGCCTGCCATCCTGGTAAAGTGACTGATGAGAAGTCTTTTTCAGCTCTGAAAGATCAGATTTATCTTTATCATCTTAGCTCTAGAAGACACAGGTTGTATATAATTAGGCAACATTTTAAAGCTAAAAGGTTAATACAGACCTGCTCCGAATCCCCGTTTGCATTAGTAGCAAAGCCACAATGAGCAGCAAATCCATGTCTGTGCATCCAAGGACAGTCCTGCAACTGCTGCCAGTAGTGATGTAGAAACCAGCTTTTGAGAAGAAGGCACAATGAGGAGGTCCTGTGAAAACAAATTAACTTTTATCCACCAATGCACAACTAAACAGGCTTAAGGTATTCTCAGAAAGGCAGGTTAAGCACATTTATTCTCCCCAGCCAGGTAGCCACATGGGAGGAAAAAAAAAAAAAAAAAAAAAAGGCTGGACTTTCTGTGGGGCAGATGACATCATAAAGTCAATATCTTCAGTGAATTAGTGGCAAGGCTTACATTATTATAGAAGGCACTTAAAAAAATGACTACTGTGTTTTCAAATAATTGAAAACAACTCTTTAAACAAAAAAAAGCTACTAAAGAAGAAAAAAAAAAAGCCTAAAATACCACATATTGTTCTTCACATTTATGGCAACCTATTCACAACTTATTGGAATAACAGCCAGTGGTGGAGCCACACTTTGTAACTCACCCCTACAAACACAGGCTCCGTAGGTTAGCTTGCAGCTTGAGCACGTCTGATTTTAGGAGATGCTGCCTCGTGAGGCTTCATTCATGCCCAATGACAAACTTGATCATTCATTTAAAACAGGTGGGCTGGAGGAATAAACTATATCACAAGTTCTGCCTTAAAAAAAAATAGAGAAACTTCTCTAACAAATACAGATTTATTGGTGTGTGAAGTCTTGTGTCTGTTTTGATGCAATGAAAATCACAAATCACATAAAAATAGACAAATGCAAATTATTTTGAAAGGACATTTTGAAGTGTGTTTTGAAGTGACTTTTTCTCTGTTTCAGACAAATCTGTTAAGATATGTTTAAAACAAAAGCTTTAAGGTAACATTTTGAATTAGTACACCACTATGCAGATTTAAAGTATAATTTAAGACAAAAATTAAGATGGTTTATGTTTAACCTCAAAAACTTACATTTTAAACTTCCCCTAAATGATGAATGGGCAAGTCTTTTAATTTTTCTCCTGGAACTGAAATCTCTGATTTCTTAGAAAGATATGTTAATACACCAGCCATGGGGAGTCAACTTGTCCAATACATAAAGCTACAGAAGGCATATTTACTTTGTGACCTGGAGATGTAAAAACCAGCTTCAGCTTTTGTTTGCCAAAGAACATTAAGTTAGGGTCAGCCAGATAGCATGCCACAGAGCAAGAACAGATTGAAAAAGAAAATAGAAAAAAGAGATAAGGAAAAGACACTTTGTGGGCAGTGCTGTTTGAGCACTTTAATGTGACATTCCTGAAGAATGTATCAGTAGTAGGTGGTCCAAACCATCAAAGCTTCTTTGTAATTGTCCAGAGGAAGTTTATTTACGGAACAGGGACTATGTCAGTATTGTCCACAGAGGAAATGTTTTCTTAGCACCAAAGCCTAACTTTTAGAGCTAATTTCAAAGTGCAATATATCACATTCAAGAAAAAAAGGTAGTCTTTAAGAATATATAAAAAATTACGTACAGGATTTGTACTGGGTACATGAAGAGCCTTACCCATCTGCAAAACTGACAGTAAATTTGTTTTTCCATGGTAACAGCAAGGTACCAATTTAACGTTCAGTCACTGTGTAAAAAATATCTTCCTTTGGACTTTTTTTTAAAATGCTTTTTAAAATAATTTGAAGTATCTTCCCTTTTACTCACAATTGAAAAACGGAAAACTTTTCAAAGCTGTAAAGTTGATAAGATTATACTAGAAATCCCCATCAATAACTTACTGAAAACTTTTGATCATGTGGAACGTGACAATATCACATCTTAGGAAATCTGCTATCTTGGCTTTTTTTTAAATCCCCTTGTGACTTATTGCAGAAAGAAAGTCACAACTAGTGAATTTGACTCCACAGAAAGTTGCAAAATCAAGGGCAAGTATTAAAAAACTGTGGTTTTACAAAGGGTCACAGTACACTGCAGATGATCCATGACTAACTATTAATGAATCCACGTTTGATATTTTGCTTGGTCGTGTGGCCATGCAGTATTACAAAAATAGAACACTGCAGTTAGTGGACACAAAATGTGACAAAAATCATATAAGTCCCATTTGCACACAGATTTCAGTGAGGTGGAGCAGTCTCTTGCACCACATATTGTTCTTAAGTAATTCATTAAAAATATCTAATCAAATAATATCTAATAAATATCTAAATATCTAATCTAAGCATGTCTCAAATGACACAGTTCAGTCAGCTGATAAACACCATGGTGCAACCTAATGCCTGACAGGTGACTTTCCTTCTTCAGAAAATATCCTTCAGAAAAGTGGTTTCAGGTCATGGATTTGAGGTAAAAGGTCTGAACAATTAGGAGTTAAGGGGTCAGCATTCTTCCTCACAATTAATAACCGACAGGTGAATGATCTAGCAGCAGTGAAGCAGTTTGGTAACTTTCCACTTGTCACAAAGATTTTCCAGGTAGTCTGTAAAGGTGCAAAACTTGAATTTTCTTCATTTTTTTCATGTAATTGTCCAGCAAATCCTTTTCCATAGCATACACCACAGACACAGACTGGGAGCTTTATTTAGAAGCACATAACCCAATATTTAACTCTGCAGTTTTTTGTTAGAGCTTTTAAGTTTTCATTGGAGATAATCTGCCAGACTTCTGAATGGACAATGGACTACATCCTGGGACATGGTGCAGCAGCTGAACAGCATGAGGGACAAACAAAGACTTAAAAATCTGTGTGTTATTAAAACAACAAACATTTTGTGGAAGGCAAATTTCACACATAAGATGTACAAATGGGAATATCCAAAACAATCATGAAACAATTGCAATGTATAAGCTGTAAAAACCAAAAAAAGATGTATTTCAATAATTAGCGAATGTTAAAAAAAACAAAACAAAACATGAAAAATGGTCAATAAAACACTTTAAATGTTTAAATTACTAAAGTATTTATCTGTAAATGAAAACAAAACTTTTTTCACAGTACAATCACATGGTAAATAAAGCAAATAAAAAAAATAAAATAAAAAGCACTAAGCAGACCATCTTGCTACTAATTAGGTTAAATAACAGCAGGTTAAATAATTATCAGGAATCTGTGACGTAAATAACTGCTTGAGATTAGGTACACTTCCAGAAATCAGTCTACAGCTAGCTGTGCCGCTAACAATTGCAAGTTCACGCTCTGTCATGTGAAAAACAAAACATATGTGAATGTGATCCAGAAATGCTGCCATCAAATCTCGTTTAAAGTGGATTGAGGCAAAGTGGCAAGCTGCCTTGTTGGATGAAATTAGAAATTACTTTTGGAAACCATAACTGCTTTTCCTAGGGGCCATTGGCTGTTTTCTTCTCTGTCCATACATCTTCTAATTCTGCTTCATCCTGTGCAGTCGCTGGGGTTGCTGGAGCCTTTCCCAGATACTTCAGGGTCAAAGCAAGGCACACCCTGGGCAGTTTGCGAGTCCAACGCAGGGCCAGACACTATGAAATGTGTTTTTGGATTATGGTGACAGAGTGCTAAGAGCAAAGTTAATTTAGGGAGAGAAGAATCTCCGTTCCACTGGGATTTGAACCAGTGGCAGCGATGCTAACCACAGCACCATGCAGCTTTTTCCTGTTTTCCTATCTTTAAACTCAAAAGATGGGACAGTTGATGGTATGAAAATGCAGTAATGTCTCTGAAGATACATTCACTCTGCCAAACGTGTGTTCAAGCGACCGCTTCTAATGAAAAGTCTATGTAATCCTCGTGAATATGATAGCACAAGAAAAAGAAGAAGACTTCCCTCCCTGCTTGTCGGGTGTAAACACCATGGACTAAATGCTTATTCAAGAATGCACTTTTAACATGTGCTTAAAACTTCAAACGACCTGTGTGAGTGTCGCATCTGTTTGCACATCTGGGAGAGAAACTCAACGCTAACATGTAGGCTAAGTTCAACTTTAGCATGAAAGAAGAAAATATATCTGCTAAGGTAATATAAATGCATGTGCGTGGAAGTGGAAGACAAAAATGAACTCAATAAACAAAATAACTAAAGTTGAAATGATAATTTTGAAGATGATTCAATGTTTCATCATTTAGTTTTTTTTTAAATTGACAGAAACTCTTAAAAATGCTAAAATAACATGAACAAACTTCCTGTAAGATGATCAAAATGAATAATCCCAGCTGCTATAACTCATAGTTTAAACTTCCTGCCAAAAAAGAAAATAATAGGAGGAAACAATGTCCACACCACACACAATGTCATCCACCTTTCATCTTCTGTTGAAGACCACAGAGTGAAGAAGGAGGAGGCAGGGCTGGCTGGTTGGAGGGACCCGCCCAAAACAAACAGCTGACAGTGATGAGGTCCAGCTGTATCAAACTTTCTGAGGAAGCCTGCAGCCCAAACACTTCCAGGTAAATACCAACATTTCACAGCCATTTTGTTAGTTAAACAAGGATTTATAAAAAGAAAAAAAAGGGGCAAAAAGTAACATGTCATCATGAGAAGTTAAGAAGTTTTATGCTAGTTGAAAAAAAATGTATCTTTATTTAAATAAAACTTTTTTATTGTACAGTAAAGGTAAAATAAAACTGGTTTTGCCTTTTCAGGATTTGTTTTGTTTGAGGTAACTTAGTTTTACTTTTCCTTTTTGTTACATTCACCTCTCCTATTGTTCCAGCAGCATGTAGTCATTATCTCCCTCTGCCTCTTTGCTGCTGCTGACTCTGAGTTAATTGCTGTAATAGGCTGCATCTTATAAAGGCTGCCTGGAGTGGCCTTCATGGACTGCTTCTTTCTGCAGAAAGGTCCCTTTTTTGATTTGGTTTTAACAGCTTCAAAACCTTTTTTTAGTTGTTATTAAGTCACTTTAATGCTGCTGCTCACAAGTTGGAAACAGACTGCATTTAACAGTTTCTTGATCATTTTCTGAGTTGATATTTTTAAGCATTTTTCCAAGGCACCAACATTTTCCCCCTAATTTTACATTTTAAGAAACTGAGATATGCAAATCACTTTTTCATTTTTTGACTTTAGATATTTCTATGTGCCCTAACTTACTAATGATCTGCACCTTTTATTGGTGTCTAAAAAACATTATAAAAGTTTGTTTTGCTACAAAGTTTTTCCCTGTGGTCTCAAGAAACTGATTTAAAAGTACCTCTTTGACCCATTTTTTTACGGTTAGTTTTGCCTGACCTTTCCCAGTGGTCACTTCTGCTGGAGGAAAATAAAAATCAATCTACAACACAGCTTTTCTTTTACGTATTTCAGCTCAGTGCCGTTTCAAAATGCTGGCTTTTTTTTTTTACTCAAAATCTGTGGAGATGTCCTCAAGTGGAGGAGCATCAGGCCAAGGCTAAACTGGATAGAAGTCAAGTTGGGCCACGCACATTTTTTTTCTTTTTCCATCCTAATGTCAGCTTCCGCACGCCTACCTTGAAACTCTAATTCATGGACTTCCTGCACCAGTGACAGAAGTCAGAAGATAATTGGGATCACACAGTTGTTGCTTTTGGTTTTGGACAGATTGTAAATTTGAAAAGTATAAAAATGGGTCACGAAAGAACCTGTTCCCATAAATCTAATAAATTCTGAGAAGCACCTTTGAGTTGTTGCAAAAATTACCCATTTCAGCTGCATAAGGAATGTAAATGGAACACTTTTCAGGTTTGAAGCACAAGTAGACAGTTTGGCATTTGAAATTCAGCACAATTTCTTCTCTTCTTCAAATTTGCATTTCTCAGTACTATAGCCTGTAAAAGCCAGAGAATTCTGAGTGTCAGTGAATCTCTCTGATTATAATAATAGCATAAAGCTACGTCAGGATCTTTGGACCAACTGTTTAACTGAGTCTACAACATTAAAATTCCATGCCTTTATGTAGGTGCTTTTAAGAGAAACTCATTTATTATCTGCTGGAAAATGACCTATTTGCTGCAGTCTCGAAAACGAACAATTTATAGGGCTGAGCAAAAGAAGCTGAAGGGTAATTTGTAGAATGTAAAGTTGGCATGTAAGTTAGTTTGTAGGAGTATTTATATTCTGAAACAAAGCTACACGTTTTATTCCCATTTGGGGATTGTTTGACTTTCAAAAGATTTCTTAATTTCACAGGAATGAGGCATGTTTTCAATATTTCACCCTCAAATGTCTAAAACCTAACAGGTTTCAAAGGTAGTAAAGAAAATTGACCTTGTTTCCTATACTTTTAATTAAAGATTTGCTTCATCTTAAGATTTTCTTTATTTTCTACACCCTTCATTTTATTTTTTCTTGAGACAAGGTCACAAGTTGTCTTCCCTTCCTGCTGTCATGCTCCATTGAGGATTTCCCAGTTAATATTGCAGGTGTTTCGTTTCTTATGTTGTTTCTTCTTGCAAACACTGCAAGGTTACTAAACAGGCTGTTTTAATGAATACAGGTGCTGTGGTTCTGCTCTGCCTATCAGGGAGACATGATCAATACTGTAGGCAAGCTGCAATTAATTGTCCTCTGTCAGAACTGAGAGACAAGGAGAAGAAAAACATCTCCACCCTATCTCACCATTCCACTTCACTTCAGCAGCCATTTTTTCAATGCTTTGTTTTGGAATTTGATGCATTTAAAACAATCCCAAAGGTTATTAGAAAATATTTGTTAAAAGCTGGACATTTAATAGCACTTTGAATGTAATTATCTTTTATTCAACATATCTCACAGTTGTTGAATTATATATATATATATATATTTTTGCTTTGTTTCTCACCTTGAATAATCCCATAAAACTCAGCTTCCTTTTTCTTTTGTCTGTAACCCACATTCATGAAGACCTTTCTGGGAGAACCTGTCTGATCATTTGATCCCTCCACCAGAAGGTGGCACTTTATCTCTTTCTGAAATTCACTGAGCTTTACTTCCAGAACTTACTCAGTTTCTGAACATCACCCATTACTAGTCACATCATGGAATGAAAACCACACCTATGTTTTTTCACCAGCAATGGTTTATGAGTCTATAATAATAAACAGTCACACATGCTTTGAGGGAATGCAGTTCTATACGATTAAAAATAACAAAGCTCTATTTGGATGCAGATTACTCGAATGCAGCTGGAAGTTGTGAAGTTCTGCCAAGGCTGTGATCCTGACCTAGAAAACAGATAATGAGAATATGAAATTAATTAATACAAAAATTTATCTTCCCATCTAGCCTGTTAAAGCAGAGTAATTCTCATTTTGGAAGGTCTGATAAGGATTTTTTTTCTAGAGTCAGTAATTGTCTCACTGATAAACCTGGTGTGCCCAGCTAGAACACTGCAGCAGACAGTGGCCCAGTGTCCTATTTCCCCTCAATTAACTTCAAACTGCTCTCTATTACACGCAACAATGAAACGTGCAATTTCATTACCTCACACAGACCTATCAGAGCTTCTAATTGTTTTTCTTTCCATTTTCAGCATCCCCCTTTTTCCTGGAAGAGGGTGCGAAGATATCCCCACGTTCATAACCACGGAGAGATGCAGGGGTCTGGAGGAGAGAAAAAAAGGTACCAGCGTGAGCCAGACAGATTCTAGCTCTCTGGAGTGCTTGCTGTTATTGGTTCAGGAGTGAAAGGACCTGCAGAGTTAGTATATATAACCTTCAAAGGCCAGGAACACGAAGCACTCAGAGACACTTAATTCCCAATCAGCAAAAGGTCAACACTGACACACAACGGGAGCTGCTGTATTCCACAGAGCTAACTAACCACTGTCTGAGTGGCTACACTTTCTGTCCTTAAAACACAACAAATCATCAGTTGTGCTTTGTTTCCATTTAGAAGTGCAGCCATTGCACTCCAGGCAATGTAAGAGATGCTTGAGTGCAAGCTGAACGCAATTCCCTCAAAAAAAAAAAAAAAAAACGGTGAGCACCCAACGGACACAAGTCCAAACAGTGATTTATTTACTGATCAAACATCTTCAACTGGAAAGATTGAAGAAATTATTTTTTTTCCCTCAGGTGTACCAAATATCACAACAGCTTTTCCAAAACCAGCTTGTGGTTTTTTTTCTAAATAAAGTTTGTGCTTTTCCATAACACGTCTTGTATCAAACTAAAATTGTTCTATAATTTGTAATTTTTTTCTTTTTTACTCAAAAGTTTGTGGGTTACTTATGTGCATTAAGCAGTAATTTATGAATATGCACAAGCACGAAGAACCATTAGTTCCTTAAAGTTGTATTTTTCCTCATTTGTTCCTCTTCAAGCTGCATGTTATTCCTAAAGTCTGGCAAAAAATGAATGATTACTTTCCCCAGCCACTTTTTAACTGTCAAATCTGTAAAGGAAATTGATTTTTTTGTTTTGTTTTTTGGCTTTTGTTTGTTTTGCTTTTTTCCTTCAAAAATAGCAGCTTTTCTAAAAGTGGAAGCCATGAAGGAAGACAAACTAGAATGAATCATGGAATGATAAAGTACTAAGTCGGCCGTGGAAGCAAGCGATCATTTTCTGCTTGTTGTTATGATCAACACCTCTTACACAATGTTGCTTGTTCTAGTGCAGAAGAAACACATTTGTCATAGCAGTTTTTGGCACTGTGTGTATGTGCAACCTGTCCGGTGCACTTTTGAAAATGTGGTGGAAGATTAAGCAGATGTGACATCAGCAGGAGATGGGCGGACTTAGTCGGCACTCAACTACTCCGGGGCAAAAGTCTCATTAATAATACATAAAGTATTGCAAGCAGTGATGTCACACACTGCTCTGACAAGACGCACACAACGACTCACTCTGTTTGAAATGGCCCTAAATCACAGTTAGACTGCTTTTTAAATGTCAAAAACATAAGTCGTCTAAAGAATGTGTTTAAAGTTTAACCTGTAGTTATATTTGAGTGTAAGCACGTTTTCCTTGGTGAATCATCAGAGGTTTGTCAGTCTTACTCATGTAGAATTGGTTCAGTTTGAAATAGACAAATGATATGGTGTCGTTTGCTTCTGTTGCTTAAGTGGTTGCCAGAAGCTGAATGCTTTTTTGTCCTTTTTATTCTCTTCTAAACAACCAATTTAACATGTTCATGTGACTGAGACAAGCAGGGCTTAACCTGAAATGGTTTTGCTCTTGTTAGCTGCATTTTAATTCACCTAGGCGGCCAATAGCATTTTGCAGTAGGTGCTGGTCTCCAGCAGAGAAATAGAAATCACATTTATGCTGTTTCACCTTAACTGAGGCACACAAGAACATAAAAAAGAATGAATAACAGGCAGAGAAACTCAGAAAGGCTCAGAAACAGACGGAGAGAGAGGAGCTGAGATAAGGGGAGAGAAGAATCTTCAAGCAGCAAGGTTGCTCGCCTTAAATCCTGTGAAGTCAAGCATAGAAGAACAATCAAAGCTTGCAAAGGCATAGCCTGACACAGCTTCGCAGTTGTGTCTTAGGTCCTTCTTGTGATTCACGGCTTTTCTGCCTGAAATGATGCAGCTTGAGGCCATAATGGTCAACCAATAGGGCATGAAGAGCGGAACCTTCAATTATAGGGGGAAATTGTAATTACTAGGTGATCTGCCTGCACCCAAACAGCCACATGGTAGTCCAAAGTATCTCCTCTGTGTTCTGAAATGCAGAATGAAGGTATTTTTCTGTTTTTCTGTAAAAAAAAAAAAAGAGACCAGTCCTGAAAAGCTCTCATTATGTTCTGAAGATCTGTCTGCACCTTCAGCACCCAACCTATGCACCTTTTTGCTCAGCAATAGCTCAGAGAGATAATGGCTAGCAGCCGCAACCAGGTAGACGGAGCTACATTTAAATGTCAACCGTCAAATATCAAAAGAAAGCGCACAAATCACACTGCAACATCAGAGTGAGGCAAAGACACATCTCAATGTGAGGCAATGCTGATAAGGGGAATAAAAGCCAAGGGAATTCTAATCACAGTGTAAAAGATTAGACTTGCAAGCTGAATGACATTAATGTTAAGCTGCCTAATGTGGGCCTGAAAATGAACATAATTTATTACAGATTCAAAAAGAAAAGTTAGTGCTAGTGTGAATATTAACAGTCGAAGTGGTGCAAACACCTTTGATTTGTAATTTTTTGTTTGGCCAAAGGGTTAAAATATTTAAAATCTGTCCTCAGATGTAGACCATCACCAATTGATGTTGATGCCAATGAAAGAATCAGTAGTTCTGGTAAATTATGTTGATGTTCAAAGATGATCCTCATTTCCAAAAAAAATATTTTATGGAAAACATAAGATGATTAGCAATAAAAAGCATGTAAAAAACAGATAAATAAAAAAGGAGATAAACTGTAGCTAAAAGCAATGGATTTAGACTTTCATGGCTCTATGCACTTTTATAGGGTACAGGAAAAACTTGTGATTAGTTTTTGTTGCACATCAAATCAAACCAAACTTTATTTATATAAAAAAATGCCTATGAACACTTATAAAAGTTAACTTCTAAAACAAACTTGAGGCTTGGCTCTGCTGTGAAGCAAAATGAAATATTAGGAATTTATTCATACCAGGAGCCAGCTCAGCCACAGGAACATTGCCACAGTGCCCACCCAGACCGAGACAGCAATGGGGTCCACGTCACAGCTGTGAAACTGCAATGTTGAACTCCAGCCACCCCAGCAAGGGCGGCAACAACCCCAGACCAAACCGGCAAGCTCTGGCACAAAGGATCCCCACAGGAAACACCGGGACTAAAATCACAGTAAGATGTTAACATTAAATATAACATAAAATGGAAAAAAATAAAATTAAATACAGAAAACGACAAATATAATTAAACTAATAAAAGTTAATAAATAAACAAATAAGATGATCTAACAGCAAAATTAAGACGACTCCTTTCCAAAACTCTCTGCAGCCCTGAGGCTCTCCGGCAGATTGTTCCGTAGGCTTGGATTGTAGTGGCAGAATGGTGTCTTACCATTAGTTTTGGTCCTCGCAATAGGGACGACTAAAAGGCAAGTGCCGGAGGACCTCAGGGTCCTTGAGGGCTCATACTCTAAAAGCAGATCACTCATAAGATGCCTTCACTTTATTTCAACTTTTTTCTGTCACTGTCAGCTCAAATAGAAATGACAAAATTAATGAAAAGCAAGAGTTCAGGTCTGAAGAGGTTAAAGTCAATTTTCGTATAGTCATCTCGCATACAAACTGTTAGTGGATCTAATAACTGAAAACCAAATGGGGTATTTCTAAATATCCCTTCATTCTGGGCATGTGAAGTTCTTGAATGGGCATTTAGCCCATTGTGTTTGCACTGAATGAACAAGGAGGGGATTCTTCTTTTGCTTTAAGAGTTTACTGGCGCACGTCCACTACCCACAGTTTGGAAGAGGCTTGGTGCAAAATAACGAAGCGGTGCAAATGTCACAAATTTTGCTCCAGGTTTTTTCTTTCACAGCTCCATTAAGATATATGATATGAAAGACTTGGTGTCATATAAATCTAGCCTGGCTCAAACCGCAATTATTATTTTCTCCTCCCTGATCAATTTTCAAACGGTTGACATTTCCGTGAATTGGGCGTCACTACCAAATCTGAATCCCTGATTGGTCAAAATTCAACCTGGTTTAATTTTCACTGTACATTCCAAAGAACACACTTTTTTTTTTTACGTAAAGCTGGAAAAGTCCTTAAAAATGTGTGTAGCTAGGCATGAATGCGAGAGCTTGCAACACAGAAGCCCAAAGCACGCATTTATGTGTGGTCACATGGCCTTTTCATTGAAAGTGGTCACTTGAACACGCGTCACCCAGGCCGGTGTTCACATAAACATAAATAGTGAGGATGATGCTGAAATCTAAAGCTCCAGTATTAATCTTTTGAACAGAGACTATGGATAGCGACTATGAAGGGATCTAGAAAATGTTAAAATACCGGTACTCCCCCATTTTCAGAAAGAGATGCAGCCACATGTACTTGATATGGGAAATATAGATTTTTTTTCTCTTTTTGTTTTTATGTTTAATAAAGGAGCTGCCTTTAGAAGTGTTGCTTAGTATTTCAGACATTTTAGGTAACCCACTGTACACTGATACCAGGCTTAGTCATGCTGGCTAAAAGAATGAGCAATGTGACTAAACACCCAACTTCCATCTGTATTCATGCAACTTTGAGCTTGTGACTAATACCATGTGCAAAATGTTCCCAAGCACATATCTGTGATGGCAGACCAAAGTTTTTCCTTTTTTTTTTTCCCTGCTACTTTTCTGATGCAGCTTCTGCATTGAGGCACAGAAGAACAGGGGTTTGCAATAGTCTGCAAAGGGCCCTCACACTTCCACAAGGCTACAAGTATGTATTCACAAGTCGATAAACAATCTGAGCATCACAAAGGAACAAAAGCCACCATATGATTGTCCAGACAGCAAACGTGTTCCTTTAAAACGTCAAATGAAAATGCTGCTGCAAGGTTTTAGTATTTCATTGATTCGAAATGTGCTCATCATTCAACCACCATGCTCAAAATTGGACCCTCTTCATTCTGAAAACAAAGTGAAGAGTAAGGCTATTTAGAAAATTTATTTGCAGGGAAAATGCATATAATCTTTACACTCTAATTTCAAGTGTGTTTGAACAAGGAAGGAGAGCAATTTGAAACATCACTTTGAAATTCAGAAATTTTCTTTTTCTGTTTTCTGTCTGAAGAAATAAAAGTACTACCAGCAATTTTTTTCTGCCAACAGTCACAAAAGAACTAGCCAATATAGTTTACATGTGTAAAGAGAAAAATGCATTCTAATGCTGAGAAAATGACAAGAGTGCTACTTTAGATGTAAAGAGTTTCTTTGAAGATTGTGAAAGTGGAGTCACTCGATCAGGTTTAGTGTTCTCCGTGTTTCTAAACCACCTGATCAAGTCAGGCCTATTTTTCCTTTTTGAGGCCTTCCTGAACAAGTGCAACGGCTATTTTTCTTGTTATTTTTCATTCTTCTGGATCCACTCCGTCTTTCTCCCCATGTGCTACAGGCCACCTTCTCGACCCCTTAGGCGTGTGTTCCATTTTCTTTTATTTTTTGAGCGCCCCTTTTCACCATTGGGTTATAGTTTCTCATCTTAATGGGAGGAAAATTGCTTTGAAACCAGTTGGTGCAGAACAACCCCTCTCCCATCATCCATTTGTTTACGTGCTCTCCTGCTAGCTTACAGCCCCCCACAACCGTAACTTAAAATTACCATTAAAACAAAAATTGTGAGTAACATTGTAGGCTGAATGCCTACAATGTTACTCGCAATTTTTGTTTGCTATACAGTTTGAAGCCAGATGCTAAGCTCAGACGAGGAAAAGGAAGACAGGTGTGGATCTAGTTGTCTATAAGTGAAGGCAGCATAATGGAGGGGAGCAGGGGGCTTGTGGCTTACCGTAGTAACTTGTACGTCATACTAACAAGCTATTTCCTTTTTTTTTTTGCCCTGTCCAGCAAATGAACACACAGATTTCAGCTGAGTGCCTCTTGTAACTGACATCTTTTTGTTTTTACAAACGGGGTTGTGTAAATATAAACCCGATTTGTAATTGAAGCTGAACTTTATTGAGTTTTAGCCGTTTGGACAGGATGAGAGGGGGTTGTGGGCAGTTGTTTATACAAGATCATGTGGTAGGATGATTGTCATACGTAAATTACATTACATGTGTTGATGCTACTCACATACACAGCACGCACACATACACCATCATATGGCATTTACACAGCTGTTTACAAGTCTTATCAATACAAATTTACAGTTATCTATAGAAGACATCCTGTCACACATCACTCCAACCAGCAACTCTTTGTGCACACAGCCATGAATACATGGGATTGTACATCCAAGAAATAGACAAACCTCCATCATGCCTGTGTTCAAACAGAAGGAATGAACAGGTACGTTGAATGACTGCATTTTTCCTGATGTGTCCTTGATCACATTGAATGCTCCTGTGAGAGCAGGGTGCCCACCTCCCTCCCCACCCCCAGAGCCGGCTGCAGACAAAGCAGCCGTCCGGCCCGACAGGCACCCAGGGCCCCCCTCCGACAGACAGATGCCCAGTAGCAACCACCCACCAGCGTACTGGACCCTCAGCGTTGCCCCCCGGCCGAGGGGAAAAGGGAACAGAGACCGTGCAGGGCAGGAGCCCCGCCCCAACCCTCAGGTGTCCCAGGCACAGATCCAAACCTCGAGACTCACGCCAGCGCCCAGACAGGAGGCACCCCCAGGCTGTCACAAGCCACCCCGCCACCACCCCCAGAAGCAAGCCGGGGCCCCCCCCCCCCCACAGCCCACTCTGAACTCCCAACAGCTCACCCTCTGTCAGGGGGAAAAGGCAGAGATCAGCCACTCTGCGGATAGGGCAGATACCGAAGACTGGTGGGGGCCCCAGACAAGACCCAGCGACGGTGAACAAGAGGAATGGGCTCTAGTTGCTACATGTAACCATGGAAAATTTTAGTGTAGCCTGCTGTCCCAACGTAGGGAACCATATCCTCACCCCTAGGATATGGTCCACCCAGCTCAGATGTTTTGGACTCCCCCACCACACAGAAAGTGAGCCGCCAGATCAGGAGTAAAGGATTCTCCCGGACACTCCAGCTGCTGCTCCAGGTCCGACGCAACCACCACCTTCTTGGTGTGTTCATGTGTGTTTGTATGCTAAGGGGGTGCAATTAAAATTGGTGAAGTGGTCAAAACCATTACATGGATCTAGTTTTTTATAAGTATATGCATCATAACAGAGTGGAGAAGGGGGCTTGTGGCTTACCATAGTAACTTGTACATCACACAAGCTTTTTCCAATGGTATTTCTGCGTGTTCTCCTGATTTACGATGATTTAAATAAATAAATACTCAAGAATGTCATTTTAAGATGAATTTTCTTTATACATGTCTTCCACCATTAGTACCACAAGAAATAAACTAACATTAACGGTAAAGTGTGGTTTGACATAAGTGAATGCATATATTACATCACAAAAGTCTTTTAATGTTACATAACCAAAACCAAATTCCATCCTGAGCCCTACCTTTGAAACGAAGAGCTTAAAAGAGAGGGGGCACCTCTGTTCCAAGTCCAAATCACACCAGGAGCAATACAGCAAACATCATGCAGGGAAAGGGAAACGCCACCACCTGAAGGGCCCAGCCACCATCGCTGCAGTAAGCTCTCAGGTGCTGTGAAGGACAAAGAACATCCAATTAGCCGGGCAGCAAACAAAAGCACCCCGCAGGCACTGACCAACAACTGAAAAACACTGCAAATCTACAGCTATAACTAAAGGGCATCCAGCCAGCACAGTCACGGCAGAAGAATTACAATCCACTAACAAAAAAAATCTGCAATTTGTAACGCAGTCAAGCGACATTACAATAGATGAATCCCAGAAAAATCTTGCCAAAAAGGCTCCTGGGGAAAGAAAAAGCTTTAATTCAATAGACATTTAAGACTTAAATTATTTTTTTCTTTTTTTACCTGTAAGAACTGATCTTTATGTTTGTTGAAATGAATGCAGAACATCAACACTGTCAGAACTGGGGGCTTTGTTTAAAGAGGTGCACACTATGATGGTTAGAACACCTCCTGGCTTGAAAACCAGCAGGGACCTTTTTCTGCACAATCTACCTCTTTATGATTTTCTCAGGGGAGGCCTACTTCTTCTCACAGTCCAAAAATACTTGTCATTGGCTTCTTTGGAATTCTAAATAAAAAAAATGCCCTTAGGAAAGAGTGTGTCGCTGTTTATATAGCTCTTTGATGCACTGGAGGCTTGTGTAGAGGAGGTTCTAACAGAACCTACTGACCCTGATTTGGAAAAGCATAAAGAAAACGGCAAAGCTGTTTAAAGTATTTATTTCTCTCCATTATGAATTGAAGGGTTAACCTATGTCTTAATATACTGTACTAGACTTAAAAGGGATAAGGCCACTCCTCCTGCTAGAAATGTTCAACCTAGTTCCACATTTCAAACATAGAACAACTCTTAAATACTTTAGGGGCTAGAGCAACGCACTGTATCAACATACACAAGGCCTCAGTTACTAAGATGGTAAAGTGTGCAAAATTGTGCATGCAAATAGATTTCGTTTGCTGTTTGTTTGGGATTTGCAAGTGATCAACCAAGAATGCTTGCATAACTGATAACAGACACAAACAGCAGTATTCAAATGAGGGTTTAGCATGTGTTTGGTTTCATCATAGAGAGCTTAAAAGGAGAGCAGGAAGGTTGGAAATGCAAAATGAAATTCTACCAAATGGAAATTGAGAGATTAATAGAAGATCAACAAAAATATTGCTGAGTTTCAGCAAAGAAATCTAAATGTCAATGGAAAGGCTTAAATATTGAGGATGTAAATGTAAATGCTGTAAAGAAAACTAGTAGAGCATCGGATGAGGCTGGAGAGACGTATGATGAAAAATCAAAGAAAAAATTGCTGGTAGTTAAATCTCAGCAAAGGAGACAGATGAGGGGTTTAGCCAGTGCTTTTCGTCTTGGTCTTTCCCAAGAAAGAAACACAAAAGAACTTTCATGCTGAAATCTAACAAAAATAAGAAGATTTTCTGTTATTATTATTACTTTTTTTTAACTTTTCCTCTTCTGCAACTGAGCAATCAGATAGGAAGTGAAGGCCTCCTGTGTTGGACACCATACATCCAATTTCTAAACTCGTTTTATTCCTTTTGGGGTCATAGGGCTGCCGGAGCCTAACTTGGCTCCTTATAAGAGAAGGCATACTGGACAGGTTGCCAGTCTGCCGCAGGGCTCTGTTAGACACGTTGACTCTATATGAGAACTGGATCGAGCAAGTGTGACATCACCCATAAAATATTACTTGTTTCCAGCTCCAACGAAATGAAGTTAATTCAATCGCCATTTTTCCATTATGTCTGTGTCACCATGTTGGAACCAGAAATCGTCAGTAAGCAGTTATTGATCAGTCAGTCTGAGTCCCCATTTCTGTGGCAACCACTCTTGCCAATCAGAAGTAAGCTTGTTGGAAGGCCACACCCCTAAAATTTGAAAGCGAATGGGAGAATCTGTCAATCAAATACTTTGAACATTTGAGGTGAGACCATATTGAAGCATCTGATTGGCCATTTTATATCTTTAAATATAAAAAAATATAATAAAAAATATGATTAGCAAGAATATGTTAAAAACGGGTAGTAAAGCAAGAATGGTTCTTCTGACAAATATGACTGAGCAATAGCTCTTTATTTCTCCATGGAAGTCTGTGGGATTTTGGCTTCTTGGAACCAGCAGGTATTTCCTATTTGGAATGCGAGGGGGAAGGGGTCACCCAGTCGATTTTTAATGGTCTGACAGATGTGACTGTTGCAATCGGGGGTCATGTAGCTTAAGACATTTGTATTTGTATGTGAGGCTAAACTTTATTTTGATTGTATTTGTGTGCATTTCTGTTTGGGCCAGATGAAAGAGAGGAAGTGGAAGAGTGGGAAACAGATCGGTGACATGGGTACAAGTCAGGAAAAGGAGATAAAAGAGGTTGGAGGGGGAAGATGACAAAAAAAATGCAACAAGTCGTTCAAGGTTGACCATTATTACTTTCACAGGTAGATATTTACCAAAAGTGCCTGTCCATAGTTACTCATTTCCACACACACAAACACTGACAACATACCTGTTGGCTAGAAAAAAACCTCCATACAGATTCATTTCAACAATCAGGTACACAAAACAGAAACTAATGATCTCCCACATGCATAACTATAAGCATACAACAGACACATGTCAAGAATGTATCATTTTTGCACACACAAACATTTACAAGCACCTTTACTGGCACCTGTGCTATGTTTAGTATCTGTTCTCCTGTGGATGTTATTAATACCTGATGTAGAGAATGAAGCAAAAAATAGGAGCGCTTGATCACCTCACACCAAGCCCCTTGCAAAAGGTGAGGCAGTATTGGCAGCCAGACACTAGTGCTGCAAAGCAGATTGTGGGAGTCCGCCTCCCGGGCAGAGCGACATCAACTACCCAGTGCAGTCTGCAGGAGCTCCCAGCGCCAAAGAGCATAGGAGAACAGAGAGAGCAAGCCCCAGCCTAACCAGAGAACAATCCCCTTGCTGTGCCCAGACCCCACCTTCGCCCGAGTAACCTCCCATCAGCCCTAGAGACAAACTAGGGCCCCCTAGGAAGGCAAACCGCATCATGCTCCAGGCAACCACACACATCTTCTCCACATTCAAGCTTGTTTTTTGGTCTGAGAACTCTGATTTCCTCCAACAGTCAAAACACGTTTCAGAGTTTAAGTGGTGGCTCTAAGTTGTCCCTTGTGAGTCTCTGTGTGGCTCTGCGATGGACTGGCAAACTGTGCAGGGTGTTCTCTGCCGTCACCCTGAAGTACCTGGGATAGGCTCCAGCAACTCATGTGGTCTTGCACAAGACTAGGCAGAGTAAATACATCAAAAAAGTAGATGGGAAATAATTAAAACAAGCTATATTACAATATACAATACTATATTACCTTCTTTCCTTATCCGGGAGCTTCAAGATTGTGGACACACGCATACGCACACAAAACACTTGTGTGTGGGTGTGTGCATGCTGTTGCAAAGACCTGAAAGCATTGTTTTTGCAAGTGTAAAAACATTTTTACAGCTGTAAAGTATTTTTGTGCAAGAACAAATTGGTTTTACAAAAGGACCAAATTATTAAACATTAGCATTTTTACAGCTCCACAAATTTTGCTTCCAGGTTTAAAAGCTCAATTTTTGTGCTATCATCATTGTGTAACCAGAATTACATTTGAAAGGAATGAACGTTTACCTTTTTTGTCAGTAAATACATCTATTTTTATTTAGCACTGCTACATAAACTTTCCTCTTGAAAAAAATTGATGAGACATACATTCAGTCTTTCTGCATATAATGTATATCTACCTCATGTTTTCTGTGCGACATGTTCACCGACAATCTTCACCGATTGTGTGAAGAATCCTTATGGCCTCACATACATCTGCCTGTATTACAGCTGGGCCAGTCTAATGAACGGAACCCAGACACATTCATAATAAGACTAATGACTTTATTCAGGTTGCAAATCAATAGAGAAATTGGGAACTGAAGGGAGACTAAAAAAACGATTTGATTCTGGATGCCGGAACGGCAAGTTGATCCCAGGACAGAAGAAACTGTGAGCAAAAAAAGGCCCAACAGTGGGTCAGATAGCCTGAATCTTTGCAATGACCCGCCATTGATACTGTATATAAAAATGATTATGAACATTTTAAGGGCCATATGGAGGCACAGTTTAGGGCCATTCTTCTTTGGTCTAATTTTGCCTCATTGACTAGTTTTATTCTTCACACAGGCTTTTGGAACAAATAGGTTTTACAGGGTAATGGAATAAGATTGGAGTGATTTACACTCGATCACTGGGAACATTTTACAAATGATTCTGAAAACTGTAAAACACTCACTAAGGTCAAGCTCATCCTGCGAGAGGTATTTTCTTGAGTTTATAAAAAAAGAAGACTTGCAATAGGAGAAAGTTTAGAAATACAGATGCCTGCTATGTGTGTAGTGCGTTCCCTGCAGGCAGCAAGCATTTGTGGCAATTTTGTTTTGCTCTGCAAAACTGGAATCCCACAAATACTGAGTTCAAATTTTACTTGAGAACCATGTGATAAATGTGATAATAATATGCAAATATAACCCCTCCCCCTTTCGATCAAGCTAAATTTAATCTATCTAAATTCAAATCTGCTTTACCAAATTAAGCCCAGAGCCCGAGTAATAACAATCTTCTCTACTGTAATATAAACACAATTAATTCTAGTTTAGCCACAGACAACTTTGGCGACTTAAAATGTTTGTATTTCTCTTAGAAATATGCATTGTATAAGGTGATAACCTTAAATTTTAACAAACTGAACGCATTTTGCTTTTGTAAGTTTGTGGTAAAAGTTTGTGGTAGCAAAAATTCACCTTTTCTCTTAGCTAAAAAGGATTTCAATCAGGAAAGATATTAGGAATGCAAGTAAGGTTTTATTTCTCTTACAGAAAAAATTGCATGAATGAAGTCCCTAATCTTTGGTTAGGTTCCGGGCTGTCGACGTCTTGTGTTCTTGGGATAAACCCAGACTATAGATGTATAAATCCACAGAGCCTAGATGCTGATAGTGGTTAGAGGCCAGACCCTTCCAAAGCATCACCTTACAGGTGGAGGAACAATAAACTGTCTAGAATATAGAGACAACCATTCATGAATATAAAGACAAAAATGTTTGCTTTTGGTTGAGAAGAAGGCTAGCTATGTTGTTATTGGTTCAAAGTGAAGATACATTTACCCCAAACTGTGAATATAGACATATTTTGTAACTTGCTTCAAAGGCAGCCGGTTTTGAAAATGCACATTTTGTTGGTATCCCACTTATACTATCGTCACTTGCATTTTTAGCTTTTTATTCTTATTTTTGAAGTTTAGAAAGTTTTTTCACAGAAGGCAGACTGTTGTGGCCCACAAAGCGACAGCAGCGGCAAAGGAAAGTTCTGTTATGAAATATTTTTTGTCTAAACTGTGTGGAGTTTGCATATTCCCCCCTTGCATGCTTAGATTTTCTCCAGGGACTCCAGCTTCCCCCCACCATAAACATGCTTCATGGGTTAATTGGTCACTCTAAATTGTCCCTCCGTGTGGATGTGTGCGTGCATCTCTGTGTGATTGTGGCCCCTACGACAGATTGGCGACCTGTCCAGGCGTGTCCTCTGCCTTCACCCATGAGTGGCCGGGTTAGGGTCCGGCAGGCCCGTGACCCCGAAAGGGACAAAACGGTATAGAGGATAAATGAATGAATAATCCTAATAAATTTAATCTTTACTAGTTAATTAAATATTACATTAACAGAGGAAAATTTCACCCCTTCTCCTTACATGAAAAGGTGCTTTTTTTACTTTTACTTAAAAAAATAATATAAAATCTGAGTTATCGGAAGCTTCAAAAGAAAATTCAGAAACCTCTGTTTGCAGAGTTGAGTTCACTGTATCTAAAGTCCAGTGCTTCAAGAAAGATAAAGGCCTTTACTAATCAACTTTGCAGATTTAATCAAATTTAATCTTTAAATAGATTAAAAACGGGTCATACCCAAAAGATCCTCTGTGATGCACTTTGCATCTTTAATTATTTTTTATCTATGATAAGAGGAAAAATCAAAGAGGAATTTGAGGTGAGTCGGGTCCAAATTTTTTTTTGATTATGTTTGTAAGTTAATGGTGTGTTTTTATAACCATCATGTCAACTCTAAATCAAATTCAGAGCAAAGAAGCTTCTAGACAGTAGACATACGACTTCATATTGTGCTACCTTTTTGCATTTAACTTGATATTGCTTTATTTTATTGTTTTGATAAATGTATCTCTACATTGTTTTGCTTTCTTTGTTCCAGGAAAAAAATGACTTTTTTAAAAGCATTTTTTATAATAGAACTCTGAGTCAGCCTATAAAGATGAACTTACGGCTTCTTGCATTTCATCACTGTATATATTGACAGCCTAAGTACCACAGGTTGCTGCTTTCATCTCATAATTAGATGTAATAATTGGCCTCTAACCAGTAATTGTTGGAGCTTTCAAAATGCTCTTACTTCCTCTCCCTTTAAGGCTTATAAATAAAACACAAACCAATCAATAAACCATTGACTAGGTCTCATCAGGTAAAGAAAGGGGGCTTTCATCTGAGTTGTACCACAATGTTTGCAAACAAACATTACTTAAAGATTATTGACCATTTTAACATACATTTATAAAAGACATTACATCATTTTGAACTATAAATGTAACACAGTTTTGCAGATATATGGAACAATATTCCTGAAAATGTTGCTGGAAAAAATGAGAAGAAATAGAAATTCAAATAATATTTGAATTTACTAAAATGAAAGGGAGAAAAAGCATATTTAAAAGAAAATTGTATTCTAATAGCTTCACAATTCTTCTTATTTTTGTAACACCCCCCCCCCCCCCCCCCCTCAAAAAAAAAAGTACCAACATTTCCAATCAAGAACCTACAAAAGTATCTTAAAAAGTTTACATTATATCTACACCCTGTCTATGGAACAGCTGAGAGGTTCTCTTGTCTTTTCTGTGAAGAGAAGTGAAGCCCTGAACCCATTTTCGGTCTCTTCCCGACAGCCTTGCTTTGTGTACAAAGTCCCTATTCCTCAGATGGGAAATCAGACTTACTTCTGCCGTGTCACAGACAATCAGTGCTCATTACCAACCACACACTTCACTTCATTTGTCTGCACTGTCTAAGCTGTACATGTCTGTGCTCACCAATGTGTGTGCAAAGCTTGAAATGATTTTGAGTATAATGTATTCTGACCGTTCTTAGGTGACTTGCGCTCATGCTACAAAGCTTTAAGGCTTTAAATGAACCAGAGCCCCCACCCCCCGACAGTTTTTCTATGTACTTTTAGAGCTTGTGATGTGTTTTATGTGCTTTACGCTTCTAACTTTGAGCACTCAACCGAGTACCCTCCCGTCGAATGAGACAAAGACATGTGAGCTGCTATTCCCTGCATATGCAGTTTTGAAGGGCATGATAATAATTACCAACCTTGTGTAAGGGGAGTGTAACTGGTGAGGAGTGTTGCAGTTGCTGTGTGTTAGCAGATTACAGACTGGCAAAGCTAAGGCCCCCTCAGGACGGCACAAAATGGCCACTGATATGTGGTATATAAAACAAACATGTCACTTGTGATTTATGCACAGAAGAGGGGGCAGGCCAAACACTGGGAGACTTTACATTTTTTTTTCAAAGAAACGTTGGTAAAAAAAAAAAAAAGATGTGACAATTAAAAAACTGTCAGGTCATATTTTAGAAACAAAACAGGTTTTCTTTGTGTTTCTGTTATTAGTTGCAGCAAATCAGATGATTTTATTCTAACCTAAATCTCCATGCAAAGTTGCCTTTTCAAAAACTTTTTACAAATAGTCCAATCAGATATACAGTTCTTAGACACATCAAAATAGGCCAATATATTTTCTGCTCAGAGATTAAATACCCTTAAAAATGACATAAACACAAACAGCAGGCGGTGTTATGAAGCAGGTTTAGCACAGCCAGACTTTCAGAGTATTAGCTGACTGTCCAAAAAAAAAAAAAAAAAGCTCAAACTGCAGCTTCAGATAACTGGCAAGAAAACAAAGCATATTAACAGTTTTTTTTCTGCAAAAATGTTCACTTAGATTTTGTACACACTGAAGCAAAAAAAAAAAAAAAAAGTTCTACTGTGTCATATAATGCTTCTTCTGCACAACAGGCATAAAACTTTCAATGGAAATTTCATAAATGCAAAGAGGGCATTGTTATTCCTACTTAAAGAAGTTTGCAGATGCATGTTTATCAACAAAAAATCCACAATCTGCTGTCTGGATTAAAAAGGTGGTCACTTTTATATTGCTTTTTGCATGTTTATCTGTCTATGGAACATAAAAACACAGGTTTCTGGCAACATGATTTTCATAGAGCTGCATTTTATTGATATAGTAGTGTAACAATCATGATTAGTAGTTAATAAAAATCAGAGTTGGTTGGTCTTGTCCTTTCAAAGCCTAAACTTGTTTTTTTTTTCACTTTACTGTGGTTTTTTGTTAGAGTATCTGCATGTCTGCTCTTTCCTGGAAACATGTTCATTCTGATTCGTAGGAGAAAGTGGGAGAAGTTGTGCTGAATTTTAAAAGGTTTGGTAACACTTTATAATAATTCACCGAACAAATCATTGTTAAACTGTTAATTGTTGAGTTAAAAAATGACTTGTTAAGTAACAGTTAACAGATAAAGGGTTATAAATGTAGGGTTAGGATTAGAATCAGGGTTAGGATTAGGGTTAGGGTTAATTGGAAATGTTCATCCTTTACTAACAGTAAATAATAAGGAATAGCTACAACTTAAAAAAAAAAAACATCCCTGTAGCATGTATTACATTTTAACTGTTTCTTAAGAAGTCATTAGCAAGTAATTTAGTAACAGCTTCTTCATGATTCATGAAAGACATGGATCATGAAGAAATACATTCTTCATGATATTACTAATTAATAAGGTGCAGTTAGAAATCATTAATATACAGTTAACAGGTCATTTATAACTTGCTAACTAAAAGCTTGTTAGTTATCTACTGTCTATAAGATATATTTATAAATCCTTAACAAACTGAAAACTGTTTTTTAACAAGTCATTTATAACTCACTAACAGTTTAATAATAACTTGTTAACTAGTTATAACGGGTAGTTATAAAGTGTTACCTTACCATTTTTCTTTTTACCACTCATCAGGTTTTTTGACAGTGCAGCTACTTTCTGGTATCCTTTTTTTCAGTTGTCACATGTCTATTATGTTTAAAACATGTGCTGTATGGAGGAGCAATGTGCCACACAAGCAACAGCGTGACCACAGAAAAAAGCCAGAACAAATCATCAACAAATGGTAAAAGGTTTGAGGTTAATGTATGATGCTGACTTTCACACTCTGAAAAACATGATGGTACTAAGCTTAGCAAATAATATGATATTCAGCTATGGAAACAACCTGGCTTTAAAAGTATACAAAAAAATACCAGGGTATATTTAACAAAAGTGTTTTTTTCCTTAAGTTAATGCATGCTGGGTCAGCTAGCCCTATAGAGACATAAGTGAAAGACGTGTTAAAGTACACTTTGGCATTTACTGATGACTACTCATGCATGATATTTGTCTACTTTCTGAAGGCCAAGTCAAAGTCACTGAAAAATTTATAGCAGATGCAGGTTCCTTACAGAAAAATAAAGTGCATTAGATAAGTCTACGGCACAGAGTTCAAAGAGACACAAGAGACTCTGGGATATTTTAAAATAAGAACACTAGAGTATCTTGACCACTCTGTACAATTTTATAGAGATGAAACACGAACATCCGCAATATGAATAGGCCTAATTTAAATTAATGTAATGTTAAGTTTTTCTCAAAAGAGGCATTACACAGAAAGTCAAAAAAATGAAGAACCCAATACATTCTGATCAGATATTCTGTTTAAAAAGCTGTCAAAGTTAAAAGAACAGGTTACTCAAATACATTTCATTTGATATTACACTTTAATGTTGTTCTTTCTGGAATTCAACAGTATTTATCTACCACTTCATCACACTTCAAAACTGTTACCTTCTTCCTCATTTGGCAGTCAGCATGCATTAAAAGTTCTTTAACAGCATGTCGTTCTTGATTTTGTATCTGTTGGTGAATGTGAAAAAACTAAATGCTTTGTTGGGTAAAAAGTAGTTGCTTTATTGTTGAATCTCTGTGGGGAGCCAAGGGTTCCCTTTGTGTCTGAACTTAAGTCATCCCATGTTTACTTTATGCAAGATGGTAAACTAACAGTTTTGATTTTTATACCAACCTAAAGCATGGACATAAGGACAATGTCTGATATTATTTGTTCAGGCAAAACAAAAACTTGAGTGTTTTGAACAATGGGGCCCCAATAAATCCATTAAGCTTCTAAGGATGCTTAAACTCAGTCTGGATGAAGCACACAAAATTAGTATTCTCCTCATTTTGAGGACAAAAAACCCAAAGAAGCGGCACAGTGACCCAGAAAAGTGGCTCATCTTTAAAGTTTTGCTGAAAAAAACCATACTGAGTGCTAACCAGGCAGGCAAGGATTTTCCACAACAGCAGTCTTTACACTGTTTTTGTTTGTTGCAGTAGAAAAAGAACTGATCAATCTAAAAATGAAAGGTTTTTAGGGGATTGGAAAACAAAATTTCTATTGTTAACTTTCTTTTTTTATTTTGTTAAAATTGTCCTGTCCAACAGCTGAGCAATCAGATATGAGCTGAGAGCCTCTTGTGTTTAACAGATTTTACTGTTACAATCGGGGGTTATAAATCTTCGGACACACAAGGTGTATATTTGTATAAACCCCTTTTGTAATTTAAACTAAATTTATTTAAATTGATTATGTTTGTATCCTTTTTTGTTGGACCGGACAGAAAAGAAGAAGGGAGAAGAAAAGAGAGGGATTAGAGAGGGACGGCACAAAAGACCACTTCTCCATCTATCTCCATTTTGTCCCAATTAATGCTGAAAACGATTCTTCGAAATTTGGAAAAGCATACGTGTCTTTTACAGTTTGAAGATAAAGCTTGCAGTAATCAATGCATAACCGAATCTCACCATTTTTTTTTTCACTACAACAATCAGAGACGAAAATGACAGTTCTGACTCCCTAATTACTCAGGCGTCTAGAAGTTCATGCAAGTATTGGCGTACCGCTTCAATATCTTTAGGATGGACTGGTCTAGCTCAGTGTTTAAACTGGGATTTGTTGTGCAGGTTAATATGATGCTTAACACAAGAGGTGCAGCCGAAGTCCAACTCATGGGCGGTGAAAACATCAGACATTGCATTTCATTTAGTTGTTATTCTTCTCTTCCACTCTGGTGGTATTGGTGACTTTCCAAAGTTGAAATCAAGTTGCAAAGACTTCTCAGTTGATGGCTTTGTTACTTATGCTCTGATAAAATACAGCCATAGGCCTCAAGTTCTGCAACAACACTTAAAGCTGGAATTAAGGCATCTTGCTCTGATTTATTTGACACAACAACAGGGATTCTGTTAAGTGAGCAAGTGGGAAGAACAACCAGTTACTAACACACAGGCCAGAACCAGGGTCCTGGATGACAGCATACTGGCTGGTCGGAGCAAAAACTTTGGCAGAACCTTCAACAACTACACAGTGACCAGCAGGGACAAGCACTGGGGTTTTACTGAAAAGAGTCACCACTCCCTATTTTATCACAGTTTCTTTGGCACGTCAGCTTAAGAGTGTGCAACACAGTTCTATAACCATGGGGGCGTGGTTGGAATGCAGAATCGCATTGTAGGAATTGCTCTTACAAAATTTCAAGAATGTACATGCCAACAAGAACGGAAGTCGGAAATCCTAGTCTGACTTCTGGAGTAATGAGTGCAAGTGTAGGAACTGAGAATGCGTTCCCCAGAAAATCTTCTGGGAACACCTCTGTGGTTTTCATGTAACCCAGAAATGAAATGCTCTGGCCAGCAGTTCCCTCCATATGGAGGAATTCATTCAGAGGATGCACTGGTTGGCTTGAGAGGTTTTCATTTAAAAATGAAATTGTCTTGACTTGTGATCCAGTATCTAATAGAGATTGACATTTACGACCAGTAACGTCAACTGCTGCTGTACACCAGGATCAAATCAACCCCTCTAGTATCCTTGACTTGTTTTCTGAGCTTGACTGCAGCTCAGCACACTGGACTGGAATTTCTCTTTTCAGGACATCTTAGGTCCAACGCAGTCCCCAGTTGTCCCACGACAGGAACTGAGTTTAGTTTGAATGTTTTGTGGTTGAAATCTTCTGCTCTTTATTCTCAACCTGTCTATTCTTTGTATTGACAAATACAGCATAAGGTTTAGAGGAACACTGTGGTTTAATGTGCCCTTCTTCACCGCAGCAAAAGCAAAATCTCAGTTTTGGACTTGCTGGTGTGGGTTTTGTAGTTTTAATCTTTTTTTCCCAATTGATTTATAAGATGGATACTTGCTCCTTTGACCGGCAGCTAAAACAGCTCGTTGTTCTTGTACCACAGTCATATGCTGTGGGAGTTGCTTTGTTAAAGCTGTTTAATAACTTTTATCTGTGCCTCTTTCTGCAATGCCACCCCTTTTTACTGCATGCCTCAGTGCTACTTGGAGATGTTGTAGGTAAGCAGATGGTTTCTCGCCAGTGTCTTGAAAAGTGTCCATGAACTCTGAAAATAGTTCTTCACCATCCTGCACTGTGCCAAAAGCTGAATCAAGTTGCTGTAGGTACACATCAGGCAATGTATCAGGTGCATGCTATGTTGGGGCCGTAAGCTAGCAGGGGAGCACGCAGACTCTCAGCAACAGGAAGGGAACGGGAGCGGGGTTGCTCTCCGCCAACACCAAATTTCTAATGAAGTGCTGCCGCTCTGCAGACACTTTGTCCTAGAATATGACAATATTTTTAGATTGTGGCTAAAAACAGCATTATCATAGACCACTAAGAACGCATTTAAAATAGACAGAAAAAAATGATTGGACTGGATCTTTGAACAACATATCCAGTCAATTAGGCTGAAACAGCAAATATATATAAATGTAGTTGTTTATTATAACGTCGAGATGACAAGCAATGTTAGGGCGGCTTTTTGTAATTTCAGTAATGTCTGTTTTATGGTTTGCATTAGTTTGTTGAAGATAGAAAATTCTTGATGATATTTTTCATTTACCCCCCAGGCAGACCAATCACAGGACCATTGGTTCCACTCACTACTCCGGCTGACACATCAGAAAACTGCAGACCAGCACTGTGGTCAGCAAAGAGGTAGGTTGATGGTTCCATAGTGCTCTGCGCACTCGAGCCACTTTTCACCTCACAGCTTCAAGGCAAGGGTGCAGTGGACTGTGAAAGATTTCTCACAGCATATATGAGACACTTTAAAACAGTTGCACAAACTGCAATTCACATAACTGTCGGGAAACAAAATTGTTGGAAACAAAATATAAAAGCTCTCACAGCGCAACTCGGAGGATCTCATTTCACGAGATCACTGTTAATGTAAGGATAGGCCAAATAGAATAAAGCAAATTATTTTTGTTTAGCTTTTTTATTTGAAGCTTTTCTTATAATTTACTTGTTTTTGGTTATAAAAACTCAGAAGTAAAAGTTTTTTTTTGTTATTTTTCTTTCCATTACTGACATTATATTGACATATAACAAGCACATTTCTTAAAAATATAACTATCTGGATTCTTTGTGTTATGCATTATGCTCTGCTATTAATGAGAAAAAACAAAAAACATTAACAAATACAACAAAATTCTGAACTATTGATACCCTTTTAAAACATCTTAAAAAATGCTGTAATTACTTGAGTTGAGTTACATTCTATGAACCAAGCATCAGTCTTATTTGTAAAAGTTTTGTTTTATTATTTTTGGCAGCGGTCAAAAGGTTGTTGGGGTGATGCAGTATCAGCTGTGAGCTCTTAAAGCTAGAAAACTCCACAAAGCATTCAACTATTAATCATTTAGAACAGTGACTTCCATTTGTGGATTTTCGTGTCCATTTGCTCCACGGTTGAATAGCAACAGCAAGAATATGTGAGAATTTGTTTTTAGCTTAGCCATTTCTCAGAATAACTCTCCTGAGGGTGAAATGGAGATGATGACAAAAAGAGAGAAAAAAAAAAAGATATGGAGCAAAAACAAATGCAATAGAACACTGTGTACTCCCATACGACTCAGAGTTTTTGAGCCACCATTTTATTAAACAAATAAATACATTTACGAGAATAAAGTTGTAAAATTATGAGGAAAAAAATGAGTAATTTTCTTAGAGTTATTAGTGAAAGAGTCAATATTTTTCAATAATAAAGTTGTAATTTCATAAGCTTTAAATTAAGAATTTACAAGACTAAAAGCTTACATTTATGAGGCACTAGTCTGTTTACTAAGAAAAATATAAACAACAGAAAACAATATTATGTTTTAGTATGAGAGACGTAGAGAGCATTTTATGCAATTATTCCAACAGTGGTTTCACAAATAAGGAAATATTAAGTCTTTTATTGAGTCGATATTGTTTTATTGTAAGTTTAAGGACAGAAAAAAAAAAATTGCAGGACGCTGACTCTGACGCTGATTCTTGACCCACAAGAAGTGGATTTCCGGCGGGCATGCTGTTTACGCCGTCGGTAGAATAGTTGCAGAGGTCCAAATGCCTTATAGCACATGGATCCCTGTGCTTAAAAAAACATGAATGGATTCACTGATGGATTTAAACAGGATCTATTGTGGATGGAGGCTTACACAACCAACTATATTTCTGAAAAGCATGGCTATTTCTTTGTTACACTATTTTTTTTTCATAAATTTAGAACTTCGTTTTTGTAAAATTACAAATTTTTCTCAGAAATGTATGACTTAATTCTTGTAAATGTATCTTTTTTTATTTTATGGTGGCCCTAATACTAAAAAAAAATATATATATATATTTTTTATGCCATCATTGTTTCCATCTCTAATTCCATTATCTTGCTCAGTTCTCATAAAGACAGTCACCAACCTTAGAAAAGGTTGGTAAACTCCTAATAAAATGGGCGTGTGTAAAAGTTTGGGCACCTGCAGTATTTAAAGTATGCACCGCCTCCTTTTGGAAAAGCTGAGACCTGACAGTGTCATGGATTGTTCACAATCATTGTTTGCAAAGACCAGGTGATCTCAATCTTAAAGATTTTAAATAATCAGAGTTATCTGACCTTGCTCCAACAATCAGCATCATGGGTTCTTCCAAGCAGTTGTCCAGAACAATGAAACTGAAAAAAGTAGATGTGTCACAAAGCAGGAGACGGCTAAAAGCGTTTTCAGATACCAATATCCTCTGTTCGGAATGGCCATGGAGAGAAAATAGTATCAGCCAGATTTCTGCGTGCGTAATTCTTGATTTGTTCATGCGCAATTCTTATATGTGTGTAACTTTGTGTGCGTAATTCTTGGTTTGTGTGTAATTTTGGATTGTATGTGCGTATTCTTGATTTGTAACTCATACAATACATTTTGTGCATAAATTCAAACAAAAATTCAAACATTCAAAAAAGACAAAATACAAATTGTACATGGACAACTTTAAACTACAACAGTTTGACAATAACTACAAGCACACATTTTTAAAAAAATATGCACAAATCTCTTGTTACGCACACTCACAACTGCATTCACGCTCAAATCTCACGTGAGACTTCTTTCTCGTCTCCCAGAAAGAAAAGTTTTGTGTGTAAGTGATGCGTTTAATGCTGCTAGAATGTTGGGTCATCAGAGTTTTGTTATCAGCTACTTTGAATTCAGATTGTGATTATTATCTGGTGAAACTTGATGTTTTCCCACTTTCCTAAACAGATATGCTCAATAATTAAAATAAAAAAAGTCTTAATAAGCATTTTAAAAATACTTTTCCCTTTTAAAAATATTTTTTAGAACTGATTGCTGTGCCGGACTTTTCTAAACATATTCTACCTTTTTTTTTTACCTTCTAAATGCTGCTATCGCTGCGTTTTTTTGCCGCCTTCACTGCGTAGAAGCTCTGTGGGGAGGCCAGACCAGAGCGGGGAGGGTGCAAATGCATTATCGCACATAGATTCCTGTGATACATCTGCGTAACAGACATTCCAGACATTCCAGAAATCCCAAAGAACTGGAAGACTTTTGGAAAGAAGAATGGATGAAGATACCTCAAACAAGAATTGAGAGACCCTTGGCTGGCTACAAAAAGCATTCACAAGCTGTGATACTTGCCAATGGGGCAGTACGAGGTACTAACTCTGCAGGGTGCCCAAACTTTTGCACACACCATTATTTGTTTTTCTGTTATTTTGAAAGAGTTTATGTTGGAAATTAAGCCTAATTTTTTTTACATATTAAAAGAATATCTAATCTGTAAACTTATGCCTTTAGGAGGTTTTTAATCTTTCCTTGGGTTCTTTATGCACAAAAATATAACATTTTAAAAGGGGTGCACAAACTTCAAAATCCCACTGTATGTAAGCTATGCAGAGTGTATGTTCCTAACGTACTAAACAAATCAATTTTAGCATGTTTTTTTCAGAGGTTCATAAATGCAAACAGGCACGGACAGTGTGAAAAATCCTAATTTCTGTGTCATGGTTTAGTTATCTGGGATTTTCAGCTTATTCTTTGGACTTGTGAGAAGGTAATTCTAACTGAAGGTATTCTGGAGGTGTTTTTCTTGTTATTTTCTGTGATGGTTATTTGGCAGATGAAGTCATTACCCAACCCTTCATTGTATAATTAGTGAGATGCTGTCAATCTGGTTCACACAGGTAATTATGAATTAACACCTAAGCTTCCAGCCATCATTTAACAGATGGTTTGGGTTTTAGCATTTACACAAACTTTAATAGTGCTACTTAACTCATTGTTAAATATTTCAACACCTGCTGCATGATTGTTTATTTATCTATAAAAAATCTAACTTGCATAAAACTTTGCAACACTTATCACCAGATCTCCTCTGCGCCTGCCGCAATAAATCCTGTAACTAGGATGTTTACTATCTACCATCCCAATTCCTTTTTTTATTAATTTGAAGTGAAATGTTTTCTAAGAATTTTCCCCTGGACTTATTTAATGTGACTTTAGATGGTTTGTACCTGAATAAAAATCCTGTTTTGGAAAATTTCCGCTGCTTTGTTGTTTGCAAGTGGTCATACAATTAAGTCATTAGTGACACTTTTTCATTAGAATCCAGTAGTATTGGGTTGTTTGTCAATTTGTCCTCCAAAAAGAACACAATAATAATACATTTTCTTAATGTACTCCTCCAAATTAAAAAATGCATTTTGATGTGTTGTCTGTCGCATTGAATTAGGTGATGTTGGATCTGGTTACATAAATCTGCCAAACAAACCAAACAACAGATAAACCCTAATAAGCCTTAGATTTATCCTACATAGATTTGTGCAAAGAACACACATTTTATTTGACTTAAGTCAGGCTCTTTCTGTTCAAATGCCACCAGTTTTGTGTTAGAACACGAGCAATAACATTGTTAGCCGCTGATAGAATAATACCTGCTTTTTTTGTCAAAGTGATATGGTGCTGAAATACTGCCTAAGCTTTTAAGTTTCTGCTCTGAATTGTACTTCTTTTGTGATTTCGTTCAATTTAATTTAGTGGGATTTTATTTATATCGCCTGATATCACAACACAGTTGTCTCATTGGGCTTCACACCAGTAATTGAACAAAAACATAGTCAATCATGAAATATAATCAATAGCTGGTTGCTAAACCTAAACTAAACATGCCAAACTTAGACCCTCTTTCTTAGTGAAGAAACTCAGATTTCTGAAAAGAAAAAAAAAAAAAAAGAAACCTTAGGGAATAGCCTTTTTGTTGATTTGAAAATAAGCATTTGTACCAGTAGCCTAAACGTAGAATTTTTTATTTGCAGCTGTGAGATAAACATATAGTTTTATTCCCTCTTTAGGGATAGAGCTTTATAGAATAAATTATGGGAAGTGCTTGGCAGAGCAGTTTAGCTTTGGATGTTTTTTTTTTTTCCTTTGTTTGAAATTTTTCATAAATATGAACAGAGAATAGTAGCTGATTCATCTGCTCCAAACTGACGTTTAAATAAAAAAAAAAAAGAAAAAAAAAACTTTATCCTTAAACCAATACATTTGCAGGAACTGAATGTCCGTTTTTGTTTTTATTTATTTTGTGTGTGGGTGGGGGTGGGGGTGGGGGGTGGGGATCTTTGTGTTTCTTTTTTCCAGTATTTTAAGTTTTCATTAATTTCAGAAATCTAATACTAAAGACATGCAGCACTCAACAGCTTTTGTTAGGGTACATAAAACTGACTCCATAAAATCTTCAGCTTGCTTTTAACTGCTTTAACAGTTAGGTCAAAGCATTAATCACCATCAGAAATCGCCATCAGAAAACTGACTCCTGTAATTTTGGCTCGCTTGAACTCTGAGCTAGGAAGATTATCCAAACTCAACAGCTTACATGAAGAAAATATAATAATAATAATCAATATTTACCTCTTTATTCATTTATAGAGTTTTTACTATTTTTAAAATGTGGTAATTTTCACGTTTTCCCCCAAATTTATCTATTTTTGACTCTTGATGTTCAAATTGTTTAATGTTTGAATGAATGAAGACAGTTCATGTAACTAGCATCTGTACCAGCCTTTTGACAGCTGCTGTTGCAATTGTTTGTTTACTTTTGTTCTTCACTGATTTTTATCTTCTACTTTACTGAATTTACTATCTATCTTTATTTTCTTTAGCATTTTCACTGAACTGTTTCACACACATTTTTGTGGGAAATGCATTTTTTGCATTACTGAAGTTTACATAAAGTCATAAAGTGGGCACGTTCTTTGCACTCTTTTGCACCATTTGAGTGTAAATACATTTTTACGTCTGACATTTTTTTGCCTTGTCAGCTTTATTTCTCCCTTAATGGATGGCATGCAGCTTTGTTGTATTCTGTGCTGCAACAACACTAAAAAGACAGTCTGATGTATTTGTGAGGAGAAAACTGAAAATTCGGAATCTTTTTCTTGTAGTGCAAACAAACACAAAGTATTCACGGTCAAGCTGCAAAATTCTTGGATTCATTAAAACATTACCTTTGATGCCATTCACACACTGGTTTGAGACATTTAAATAAAGTAGCAAAACATATGCTGAGCTTCACTCCTTTTATACCAACCTATAAGCTCCCAACAGAAATGCAACATGGGTAGAGTAAAAAAAGGGAAAAGATGGATCAGCGTTTGCGGTTGATAGTCTTAGCCTTGAACTACTGAGGACCACTGCTGCTCTTGCTGTTGTGTCAGATGTGAGGCTGTTTGTTGCTTTCATTCAAGCAGTGCTTCAGCATTGATTTTACCACTCAGGTGCAGCAAATTTCCCAAAGGCAAATTGTCAGACATCATATGGGACAACCATGCAATGCTAATTAAAAGACTTTGGCTTTAGTTTAAGATGTGATTTGTTTTTTTTAGAAATTGTGTTCTTTACAAAAAAAATTTGGTGCATCAGGTCAATGTTGAACAAATGCCAAAGTGACTTTAAAAAGGCCTTTGCACTTTAAGTAAGGATGTCCAGATCAGGTTTTTGGCCCCGACAATAACACCATCTTTTTTCTTTGGAAATGCTCTAGTAGGTTGTTGTTTGAGTTGAGACAAAAAGCAAAAGACACTTGCTGTCACTTTGAGACGTTTATAAAAGAGAAGTCTGAATCTGTGAATATCGTGCTAACACTGTTTGTGTGCCTCCTGCTCAAACTACTGTTGAACTTTGCTGGGCTTTATGGCAATAAAATGTAATCCATTTATCATATGCAGATCTCTGCCAGAGTATTTACCTGTAATAAAAAGCTTCAAATCGCGGTTATCATAATAGGAATAAAATAAACGACCGATCCCTCAACAGGATACAAAATCCGATTCCAATTGAGTCTGAAACTACCGGTAGGTGATCGGGCTGTAGAAAAAGGAAGATGTTGTATGATTTTGAGTTGCCTTTTTTTTTTTAATGGCAACTTTTGGCTCAAAACGACCATCACAACTTTTCTGTCATGGTTAATAGGATGTTTAAGTTTAATACATTTTTTTTTCTATACCATAACCACAAATAAATCTCTGAGGCAAAGAAGAAAGCACAAAACAACATTCAATCACAATACACATTTTGCTGTATTTTTGAATCAGCATGTTGTCAGATCTGTAAAAGAAAATGTTGGCATCAAACATAGAGCTGTCTGCTTGCTCAAAGTTTAAGGAAAATCTAAGCTATGCGCGATTTATTGTAATACTTTGGTGCCCACATCAGTCTGCGGACCTGAATGTTGCTTCTGTTTCCGAGAATGGCATCCCAGCAGTACTCGGGAGACAGAACCCTGCTAGGTTTGTGAAGCCAGAAGTACTTGTTCAAATGGCTTTCGTCGTGCCATAAAGCCTCTACGTTATTTTGCTTATCCTCCATGATGCTTCTGTGGCAGGCGTCCACCAAGGCCTTTACACTTCTCCAAGAGCCTCCAAAAACTGCAGCGTGGTAGTAAAAATCCCCCGTTTCTAAGTATGCGTTGGACTTTGGGTTCCGATCGTAAGTGAAAAACCACTTTGGCAGGCGGTAGTAGTGAGCATGGAGCAGAGCTACAGATTCTCCCAGAGCCTCAGGGCCGAATCTTCCGGTAAACAGCTGGTCAACATCAAAACAGAAGACGTGTGTGGAGTGGTGGCGAATATCTGACTCTATTATCTCTGATATAGACTTCATTCGCATCATAGAGACGTCTTGCCACCTCTTGTGCCTTTCTACTTTAATTATTTTTAGGCTTCGCTGAGGGTTCAGTTTGATGTTCGGCACCTTCTCTGGAGTGTCCGTAAAGACATAGTATGTCACTGGTAAGCCCAACATGAAGTGCTGCTCTGATGAATGCAGGAAGTCTTTGAGGTAGGCATCCAAGTACCTAGGGAGGTGAACAGACAGAGGATTATAGGATGTTTTTAAAATGTTACTAAATCTTAAAAATCCTGTAAAGAACTAACCTTCCAATAGCAAACACAGTCAGAGCAACAGAAGATCCTTGTGACTTATGCTCTTGATCGTAATCATCAGGATCAAACATTCCTTGCCAGATGATAGGAACTTTCCAAGATGTGCATGTCTGGACATCTTGTCTTGACCTAAGAAAAAATGTTCAGTTTGCAAATTATTCTGTTACGATGGTTTCTTTAAAATAACTGGACAAACTCAGATAATTTTCTGTCAAAAGTATTTTTATTTCTAGAACAATCTGAGAAATTTTCCACTATGTGATGCCATCATTTTTGCACATTTTAATCTAAATCTTTCTTGAAGGTGCACTGGAATTCCCTCTGGTTAGAGTTTGTTAAAAACATAAGCTAGGCATCGGTGGCTCCTGGGACAGAGTATGACAAGAAAGCCTCTGATGAGCACAACACTGACAGGTTCAGTTTCTTTCTGGTAAATGGAAATGTCTGAGAGGAACTTAAATTTTTTAACTTCAGGGATTGTTGCCTATCTTTGAGTCAGAGTATGGCTCAAGAAACTGAAAGAACTGCCATTTGTCCATTTCTGCCAACCTGATTTTCTGTGCAAGGTCGAATTTAGAAGACCGAGTTGTCTTGGTAGATTCAGCGACATGCAATTAATTTTTTTTCAATGTAAAGATTTCATGTTTTGAGGACATGGTCGTTTAATCAGTGATCATTAAGACCTCACAGAAAAGCAAGGTGTGCAGTTGAAATGACCTTGTCTTGTGTACAGCCATATGGAACTGAATAATTGAGCAAGGAAAAAATAGATTGTATGATTTGAAAAAGTAAAGTGTTTCTATCCCACACTGATGTTTAGTCAAACCTGTGTAAAGGCTGTTGAGGTGCAATGTGAAGCTAACATGAGCTGCTAGAAAATTTTGCAACTTTTGGAGAATAAGTTGCAACATCCTTTCAACAGCACAAGCAGTCCCTTAATTTACATATGAAAGCACTAGGATCAATATGAAGCCACAGGAAGTTGTTAAAATGGATTATCAATAGCCACAAATGTTAATTATGAGGAAAATCTCCACAAAGGAGCTATGCTTTCAGGGTTTGAGGAGAGGGGAGTGAGTTTTAGTGTCAAAGATTTTCCCCTAATTTGCAGGCGTAAGTCATTGGAGTGTCAGGTTTATCCACTGCAGCATTTTTATCAAGGCTTCGTATTGCTGGGAGAAAGTCAAAGGCAGTGGCAGATACAAGAAAAATGCAACTTTATAAATTTTTTTTCTTTAACACATCAAATATTAACAGAACTGTTTGCCACAGATGCATGCATCTCACAGAGAATCCAACAGATTTGAAAGAACGCAGCAGACATAAAAATAAAGGAAGATTAAACATAAAGGCTGCCATATTTTTCGGGCTATAAGTGGCTCAGGAGTAGAAGTTGCAACAGCCAAAAAAGCATAATCATTAATCAATCCATAATCTTGGAGATAAGTCGCACTTTTAGGAGAAAAAAGGCAATGCTTCTGGAAAAACTCCGCCAAGCCCAGCGTGATGCCGCGTTCACACCAAACACGACACACACATCAAATTCACTTCTGCTGCTGCTTTTTCAACGCAGGTCAAATTCAAATTAGTCCAGGGAAGGAGAAAATAATAATAATGTCTTGATGCAAATAAGAAACATAGAAAAATGTTTGCTTTGGACCGTGCTGCTTCTTCTGAGTTGCTGTCAGTAGCAAATACTGATGCACACACCTACAATGCCCTCTAGCAGCTGTTGGTGGGAAACAACCGCTGTTGTTCACGGGAAAATAACATATATGAGCCTATTTATGTAACAAAAATCCCATACAGGTCATTGAGTGTATGTCACACCCCTGGCCAAACTGTGCAAAAGATGTTCAATATTTCTTTATTTTTACTCCGAAAAATACGGTTCTTGAAAGTGGAGTGAAGGGGGTGAGTTTTTATTAGGGAGAGGTCTGTTTGGATTTAATACGGTGCTGCTGCCAAACCGGTACTTTTGTAGTAGTTCTGGTGCTTGAACTGGTGCTTCCAAAATGAAAGATGCAAATTTTTTCAAGAGCATTTTCAGTGTGACAAAGCAGAAAGAATCACAGGCTGAAAGGAGGCATTTGAATATGCCTAAGATTCTTTCTGACAGTCTGCACTGACTGCAACTAAAGAAGTAGTGTGATTGTTAATTATTTGTCCAAGACACAACACAGATTATTTACCCCCAAAATTCAAGTTGTTTAATTTTATCGCTGCTCAATGATGCCAATTTAATCTTTTTGCTTAACTGCAATTTGTCCTATAAAGGTTTGTGCGTCAGGGACAATAATTATTTCTCCTCTTACCCCCTCCTCCTTCTGTCCATCTTCTTTTTCTGTATCTTCCTCTCCATCTTTTTATGTCTCTTGATAGTAATCAATAGTTGTTATCTGCTGAGCGGGGCTATGGCATACAGCTCCCATCCTAGGTTGATGGTTCTTTTTCATTAAAGCTGACACTAGTCTAAACAAAGCAGGCCTTTTTCTCTACCAGCAGATAAACACAGTCTCCATAATAGTGCCAGATAAAAATGAAGACGGAGGGAAGATTCAATTTCATATAAAAGGGAATCAGTGTGTCACAACTGTTTCTTTTCTCACATTTTCCCCCTTATGCCTCTTTAACACCATTTTCTTAATTATTTAGGTACCACACAAATTTCTTAGAGGTAAATTCTTTACCTCTTGTAACTGGTCTGTCCTATTTCATTAACTGCTGTTTCTTAATCATCAGTCAAATCCATTCGTATCCATCTATCCATCCATCAGTGTGCAAGTTTGCCAGCAGAGGGGCTGTTTTGTTTTGATGGTTGTTGTTTCATAAAAATAAATAAATGATATCTGCACGGCAGAGTGGAAAGCATAACGAATGGCAGTTGAAGAAAAGGCAATTTAGGAAGAAGTGCACTGGCTGGCAAAGGAACAGAATGGGTTTTTACTGTGAAGTATAACCAATGCATTACAAAATACATCACCAGAGGTCTATTGAAAAAGCCAAGTAGACCCCCTCCCCCCTTGAAATTAAAATGGCCAACATTATCATGGCCTACATGGTTAGGCACTGAAAGTCACTTTCAGAAAGTCACAGGAGACATTTTTATTGCAGTGGCGCCCACAAATAACGAAGCCCTGAGTGAACCTCTGAGCAAGAGGTGATTGTTACTGTTCCTTTAAACATGCAGGTGCAGATAAGAGTCCTGACGTACTGTATGGAGTTTCCACTGAGATCAGTTTATTTATTAAATAAGGAGAAATAGCAGCTTTACATCAATTGGAATGGATGTAATATGGCAAACTGTATCTAAAGTATATGCTAAAAGTCTAAATGTCAGAAAGAAAATTGTTTTAACAAAATGGATTTCCTTTGAAAGTAAAAACAAGCAAATTTACATTCCAGCGTACGAATGTTCATACATACCTCAAAGGACACCTAAAAATAATCACCTTAAAGTATTTAATAATCACACATTTTCTTTCTGAGACATCTTTAAAACATGTCGCTCTCTCTCTCTAGTTTGCTAATCCTGGTTTTTGATGCATGTCTCACAGGTTTTCTGCCACATAGACTGTATAATCACTGGACAGATTGAACCCCCCCCATTCCAAATAGAAAGTACCTGCTGGCTTCAAGAACCTAAAATCCCATTGACTTCTGTTGAGAAACAAACAGTTATTACTCAGTAATTCTACTTGCCAGAATAACCATTCTTGCTCTGGTACATTTTAATTCACATCTTCTTGTTAATCCTGATTTTTTTAAATACTTTTTCTTTACTGCAAGTTATTCAAGTTCTTCAAACTGACCAATCAGATGTCTCAGTAAAAGCATGTGGCACACACTGGCCCCCACCTCTGATGTTTGATTGACAGATTCTCTTCCTTTTAGTGGAAGGGGTGCGGACTTCGAACAAGCTTCCTCCTGACTGGCATTAGTAGTTGCCCTAGAAACCTGACTCAGACCGACTCGGAGCAATCCCTGTCGTCTGATTCGAAATGGCAATGCCGCTATCGCAGAAAAATGGTGACTGAACTGGCTTAATTTTGCTGGACCCGGAAGTAAGGCATTTTCTACCGGTGACGTCCCACTCTCTTTGTCTAGTGATTATGGCTTACTAATGGCTACATGTTTTGATTGACACATTAGCGACTTTGACAAACCTTGGCCCTCTGGCCTTTTTTTTTATATATATTTAAAGAGGCAAGACAGCTATACACAAGTTTACACAAATGAATGTAACACGGGAAAAAAAAAAAAAACAAATTACAAAGTATAATACATAATAGTTTTGATTGGTATACAAAAAGGATTCTTTTAAAGAGTTGGCACAAATTTAACTCCTTTTTTGTGCAAAAACCTCTTGTTTTTTGTAGTTTCCAGATTTATATTCTAGATTTGGAAGGTTTTTAATTGTCACTTTTTAAATATCAGTATCAAATAAACTGCTTTTTTTCCTTTTGCACATATCAGCTCGAAGAATATGTGACATCACTGGATCACGAGCTGTGCTCCACAGATTATTCCAATCTTTTTTTTGCACAAGCCTTGCTGTGGTACACGGTGTTCTGTTTTTCACACTTGCTTCAGTGGAAGGGAGACACTGTTGTTAGTGTTTGAAATACAGGTAGAGTGCATTACAGACGACAGAAATAAGCTGCATCGTATGGGGGTGGGGGCAGTGGCAGTTTTTTGTGTAACATAATTAAGA
Organism: Adrianichthys oophorus; assembly: GCA_036245035.1. Lineage (NCBI taxonomy): Eukaryota > Metazoa > Chordata > Actinopteri > Beloniformes > Adrianichthyidae > Adrianichthys > Adrianichthys oophorus. The sequence continues at coordinate 40,729,032 of BSAI01000012.1, forward strand.
TGAAGATAATTCTACCATGCAAAAAGAAAAAAAAAAACAGACACACCTAAGTCCAAAAGGGAACAGCTTGCAGACACTCAGATATTACATCACTTATCAAATTAACTGCTTGAGCCAGAAGCAAATCTGCTTCTCACCCTGAAAAGTGGCTACTGACGTGCCTTATAAATCTTTTTGAAATTGGGGGAAACAAGCCAAGTCTTTGGTTTATTAAATGCTTTTCCAGCGGATTATGAAAAGCAGCTTTGCGCTGATGTGCAACACTTTACAATAGTAAAATAATTATCACCGTATATCAACTGATTCTGTTACGGAGAAAAGCGGCTCTGTGTCTGAATCGGTTGAATTATGGTGATCACATTAACGTTTGAAGTGCTACAATATGTTGAATGTGTCATTTAGGCGTTTCTGGTGACGTCTCCAATGATAAAGGGGTCAGTGTCTATTATCTATTGATAAAAAAGTTAACATTTTTTAACTAAAACTATACTTAAGAGTTGAATTGCCAATCTCCATTGTTTACATACAAATTTGATGATATAATTAATCAAATATTAATGAATTGCCAAGTGAAGCTGAAGGCAAGAAAACTGCTGCACAGATCACCCTAGGCCCTGACTTGTGTAGTGAATGCAAGTTTTTTATTTTAAAAGTTTACAGAAGAAACTTAAGAAATACATAAAAGAAAGTGCAAAAATAGCAGGACATTTTCTGGGTAATTTTAAAAGTTTTTGATCAATCAACTTCAGCAAGAATTCTCTAAGTTTGTCAGTTTTTTCTTGTGTTATTAAATCTCTTTTGAGGCACAAGTGGGGTTTCACTCAGAGAAACAGCAGTTGCATTTTTTTTTTTTTTTTTACATTTCTGCTTTTGTTGACAGGAGAAAAAGTTTGTTCATAATTTTGCTGTCAGCATAATGACTTTTGCCATTCCAATCACTTAAATTGTTTCAGCTGGTGCCTGTATTTTTATACAGCAGACAGCTCAAGCATCTTTTTGGATCTGACTCTAAGCGACTCAGTAATATTGTCTGATAGAAATGGTCAGAGATTTGAGGTTGAAGCTCTCCGAATGCTGCATGCTAGTGCATGACAATCTATCAACTATGTCCAAACAAAAAGAACCAACCCACTCACTCATTATGCCCCAGATGCAGCATATTTGTTGAACTTGTTATGAATATTCTGTGCAGAGAATTGCTGTCAAAAAAAGCAAAGCAGTTTTGCCCATTTTCATTTGCATTTGTGCTGCTTCTACAAAGATGAAATAAAATGTTCTTGATAAAAATCACACTGACACTACAATGTCCCTTTGGTGTGAGATGGAGTTGTTGAAGAGACCTTACTAGAGCTCTATGTAAAAGCTGAGCAGAAAGAGGTTCTGGTCCATGGAAGGTTGCAATAAGGAGGATTTTCCAGATTGAACTATTCCTCTGTTATCCTTTTTCCATACAGTACTTTTTTAAAAATAAACACACAAGTAGCAACAAGAAAAATAGCCCTTCTTGTGCAGAGCTCCTTTGTAAATATTTGCACACCTGTTTCAAATCCTTCCATGTGCTACAGACGTATGCAACAATAATTCTGGGTTTTGGATGAATGTATTGAAAACCGCCTAACAGGTGAGGTATTCCGGTTTAAGGGCTTTGTTACCAGAGACAAAAATCTCCTGCAAACTATATTTTATTTTATTTTTAAAGAATAGGGTGCTTTTCCTGGTATTTGTGACCACTTTTTTTTACTTTTCTTGTATACATCTTTGAGTAAGAAAGCACATTTTCACCTTTAAAATGAATAAAACATAAAGAACAATGATGGGACAGAAAAAAACTTTTAGCACTCTCCATGATGGGTTTTAAATTTGACCTCTTGAGGAAGCTCGATTTAGAGAACCTGATGACAGTTTGCAAAGAAAAGGTCAAAGAAAAAACATTTTTAAGGTTAGATTTTCATTTGTTGCCATATTTATATATTAGTTTTTAAATGGGTGAATTTGTCTAGTGATTGCTCAAACGTGTCATTGTTGAAGTGTGAGGTACTTTCATGACCTAAACATCTGGTTTTGATCATTTGATCAGCTAATGGTAAGTGACAGTTAAATATCTGAGCATATTTTATCCTGGTTTATTGTTTTTTTCTGACATTTATCAGGTTTCACTTTATGATCATAGGAAGAATTTTTATAAAACAGATTTTGCCTCACTTTACTATAAGTTCTTTGCTTATAGGGGTAAGTGCTGTACCAAAGTTTCCAAAGGAGGAGTTTGAAGTTTGTTAAAATCGGGCATGATTATTTAAGTTTTTTGTTCCTCATACTCCCTTTAAAGTAATTTCTCTTTTTTTCTACATTGTTTTGTTCTGATTGCTTGAAATGAACAAATTCAAATTCCAATAATTCTCTGAAGAATGACTTATATGAAGTGACATGGAGTGTTGGAGACACCAAGTCCCTGTCTATCATCCTTCTGCCACTATCTGCTCACAGCTCTCGCCCAAACTATTCTAACCTTTTCCGGCTTTGCAAACTTGGACTAAATCGAACCTCTAACCTGCTTGTCATAAATTCTTTGTAACTTGTCGCACCTTGAGCCACTCTCAGTATCGTAAGGTCATTTCCTCCACTGTCTTGCCTTTTGTTGCCCAGAGTCTGGACACTCCATCATCCTGCAGACAGGCAATCCTGCTTGACCTGTTCTGGCTTTTCTTTGTTTTGGATTACTCCTGACAGTTTTCTCCATCTTTTTTCTCTTCTTTCCTCACTTGCCTCTTCATCTGAACAGACGAATGCAAGCAGAAGTCCTACATTTCTCTCACCCGGTAACCTTGCAGTCTCACCAGCTTCCCTTTCGTTTCTTAACATGCATTCTCTCTGGCGGTTCCCTCTGCACCCTGTCAGTTGCTTTTAATAACCCCACAAAGACACAATGGAGCATCATCTGTACTCTCGAATAGTTTTCTTAGCATAAAGCAAATATTGCATTTAAAGTCCTTTTTTTTTAAACTTCTTTTGTGGCTTAGCAAATTGTGTCTATTTCATCGTTTCATTTACTCTGTGCATCATCAGCACATCCACTCTTCAAGCATTGTCACTCATACTTGTTAAAACAGGTAAAGACCTCGCTGTTTTTATTGTTGAACACAATAGTATGTCCTTGGGTAAACACTTGATCACTTTCTTCTTTTAAACTCTTGTGTTGTTATCCACTGATTTTTTTTCACCTTTTTCTTTTTACTCTTACGTTTTTTTTTTCCTTTTAGTTAAACGGGGACCTTGACATCAACAAGCCCTCTTCGTTTATCAGTACTGTTCTATCATTTTTTTCATTTAAACCTGCTGCACATCCTTTCTGTGGCATTCCTTTTGTTTTAATCAGGATCCTTTTCTTCTTCCGTGGGGTCTATCTCCAAATACAATTCCTTTTGGACTTGGCCACCTTCCTCTTTATCTTACATTTGGCGTCTTTGTCCCTCCTGTCTACTTCCTTCTTTTCTGTCAGTGGCCCACTTTGTTAAAGTCTCAGTGACCTTCTTTCTTCCTTAGAAGACACACCAAATACCTCCCTGATTGGCTTCCCTGATCACTTTTTGGTGCAGCTTCTCGCCATCTGGAAGCTTCCCACAACCACCCAGAGACTTGTCACAGTTTCCATCTGAACTCTTCACTGCAACTTTTTCCTTCTCTACTTCAACCACTTGCTCACTTTCCCTGCACTTTCTCTTCCTCTTCCTGACCATCACAATCAGCTTAGAAAGTCAAATATTCACCAGTCATTTTACAATATCCTGCCCTTTTGTGGTTTGTTTTCTGAAATCAAACTTTTGCAGCTGCTGACATGATATTATTTTAATTTTCTCTCCCTGTGTTTATGTTCAACAACTAGAAACCTGGATGGTAATTTGAATACATTGTTGAAGTGACTGTAAGAGTATATTAGTAGTTTAGATGCAGATTTGTGTTTCATTTTACAGCTCAAGCACACAAATAAACACACATCTGCTAAATGGACTTTAGCATGAAGTGGTTGAAACAAAATTTAGATTACATTAATAAAATAAATGTATTAAAACCAAAAATAAAAACGTCAAAAATAATGTAAGAGTGCTATGATGAACACGTTCATGCTGAAATAATCAAGAGGCAGACAGTATGGTGGCTGAAAATCATTAGCTGGAAATGGAAATTACCAAACTCCAGACCAGTGTTTACGTTTGACCGCAGTTGGCGTCAACCCTCTAGTACTGGATCAACAGGAGAGAAGCGGCTTTGTGCCACTTTATAACACTTTATAATAGTAAAATGCTGCATTTCGGTAAAAAGCCGCTCTAAAGGCATGAAACTTTGTGTTTGTTGAAGGAAAAGACTGCTGCTCTATAAGCAACTTAATCCGTTTTTTTCTCTGCATTGTAGGGAGTGTTTCCAGATTGCATTGTATACAGTTTCATGCTGAAGTGATGACTGGCTTTCTGACTCAACTTTACATTCCTTGCTGTGTAAATGGCAGCATCATTTATGCTGTGGTAAACTGTCTTTTTGCTTTTTTATTTTATGCGTGTATGTATGTAATTGCGCATGCCCATATACATGAGCATGTCTTTTTCTAATTACAGGAGACAAGTTTAAGTCTTTACTTCAAAATACTTTCCCGGTGTTGTTAAATATCGGTTATCTGAGAACCTCACATCATCTCATAACGATAGGGAAAGCTGTACACTTGTATGAAGCATATAGTCTCACCAGCTGACAAATCTGAAGAAATACTGAAAGGATCCCACTTTTGACACCTTTAACATGTAAAATTGCCCTGCTGGGTGTTCAGTGTTATAAATACAAAACATTGGAAAATCTTCCCTTTTTTCTGCCACATGATTATTCCAAGGTTCCATTCAAATTCAGGAAGTTCTGACAGATGGTTTTACTCTACATCTCCAATGCTCACATGGGAGAGATGATTATAAACTCATTTACAACAGATTTTTGCCCCTCAGCTTCATGGAGTCTTTAAAAAAATTCTGTTTTCGGACAATTTTTAATAATTTTGAGGCCCAAATATTGGTTAGATTTGAACAAATGTCCAAATAATTCATAGCAAATAGTCACAGTCTTTAACTTAGTGGCTTTTTTCTCACTTGTTTTATTCAGTGAGATCAAATTATGAAAAGTGTGATAGATATAGGAATCTATCTAGATTTCTGTACAGTTAATATAAAAAAATAGTTCTGTGGTTAATGCTATTCAGAGGTATACCATGAGTGCTGGTGCCTGCTGCATCTGTACGTCTGAGGCAAAGCTTTTCTCTGCTGTCGGAACACAAGTCCACTGCGGGAAAAGCCATGCAGCACAAAAATGCATCATATTTATGTATATTTATAAAGCATTTGTGTTTTGAGAGTGAGGCGGTATCAAATATGTAGGATGGTGATAAAGATAACATCAAAAATACTACTACAAAGCACTGATAGCTTCGTTAATCTCCTTTACACCTCAGTGCAGAGCTAAGTAAATCTATCTCTATCAATATTTACTATCAGTGTGTCTCCAATCATCTCACGAGCTGAAATGCAGATTGCGTAAAATCACGAGCCACACAATCCTTCACATACAGAGCAGCTTAATCTTTGCTCTCTGTCTCCCTCAAACAAACACATTCACACCCAGACACACACTCATGCATAGAAAGCAAACAGAAACCTTTCCACAAAAATAATCTTATCCCTGGTCAGAAACTAGCCTTCTTTCTTCATTGTTTTTCATTGCAACTATGTTTTAATTTTGTATAAAAGGTAAATTAATGTTTTGGTAAAAAACTAAGATGTCTCAAAGCTTAGAAAAAGTAACCAGAAGTAATCCGCTTATTTCTCAGTACAAGTTTTCTATGATAAAAATGTTCCTCAAATACTTCCTTTTGTAGAAAAATAAGGACACAAGCCATGAGGATAAAAATCAACTTAACCAGATTAGAATTACATCATTGCTAGAAATTAGTACATGCATTCACATGAATAACTGATAAAGTGACTCCAGTAAGTTTTCATGAGAGAATTTAATTGGGAAGAGAAAAATTTAATAGTTAGGGTTTTAGTTTTACAACCATAATAATTTATGACAAAAAAATAAATAAATAACGCCCCTCTCACCCTCCACGGATGGTACATTCCGAGGTCAGATCCTCTACCAGAGGCCTTGGAGTTTGAGGATCCTGCTCAGTATTTTAGCTGTTCCTAGAACTGCACTTTTCTGGACTGTGATGTCTGAGGCCTTTCCAGGATCTGTAGCCACTCCTCCAGTTTGGGGGTTACAGCCCCAAGTGCTCCAATTACCACAGGCACCACTGTCACCTTCACCTTCCAAGCCTTCTTTAGTTCTTGTCTGAGTCCCTGGTATTGCTCCAGTTTCTCATGTTCCTTCTTCTTGATGATGCCATCGCTTGGCACTGCCACATCCACCACAATAGCTTTTCTTATCCACCACTATAATGTCTGGTTGGTTCGCCATTACCATCCTGTCCGTCTGTATCTGCAAGTCTCACAGGATGTTGCATCTTTCCTTGTTGCCTGCTCCAGGTTGCCATTTGCTTTTGGAATTCTAAGATACTTGTAACTGTCCTCAATGTCTCATATTGTTCCTTCTGGGAATGAGACCCCTTTAGTGTGGACTACCTTGCCTCTCTTTGTCACCTTCCGAGTGCATTTCTCAAGCACAAATGACATCCCAATGTTAGTACTGTGTATCCTGGTGATGTGGATCAGGGAGCCAATGTCACGCTCATTCTTAGCGTATAGCTTGAACTTGTCATCACTTGTCATCCATGTGGAGGAGGTGGTTGATTGTTTCCCCATTCCTGAGTTTGTATTCATAGGCAGTCTTGTTGATTGTTTGGCTGAGGGGGTTCAGACCTAAGCAGGACAGCAGTGGGGATAGAGCGTCTCCTTGGTATATGCCACAATTGAAGGACACTTGTGCAATTGACTTGTCATTGGTTTGAAGGGCGGTTTTCCACAACTTCATTGAGTTTCCTTTGAAGACAGTTGGAGTCCTGTTGATGTTGTACAGCTCCAAGCATTCAGTGATCCAGGTGTGTGGCATTGAGTCATAGGCTTTCTTGTAATCAATCCAGGCTGTGCACAGGTTTGTGTGTCGTGGCCTGCAGTCTTGAGCGACTGTTATGTCAACCAGGAGCTGGTGTTTAGCTCCTCTGGAATCTCTACCAATGCCCTTCTGTGCGTTGCTCATGAATTGATTCATGAGCCGATGTATTTTGGTTGCAGTGATGCCTGACATGAGCTTCCATGTTGTGGAGAGGCAGGTTTTTGGCCGGTTGTTGGAATTGACTGCACCCGATCCCTCAAAAGGGTGCAGAGTCCCATCTCTTAGCAGCTGGTTCATTTGTGCTGCCAGGTGCACATGGAGTGCAGAGATTTTCTTAAGCCAGGATGCATGTATCATGTCATGGCCTGGTGCTGTCCAGTTTTTCATACCTGAGGTTCTTTCATTGATGTCTGCCACTGTGATGGTTACTGGGTTCTATTCAGGCAGGTTGCTGTGCTCATTTCTCAGGAGACCAGCAATTGAGTATTGCTCTTATGTGCTGTCTCTTTCTCCCATATACTTTTCCAGTATTGTTCATTTTCCAGTCTTGGTGGGTCTGCTCTGCTGTTTCAGGTGGTACTTCACTCAAGCATTGTAGTTGGTGTCGGGGTTGCCTGGTGTTCATTCTAGACATTATCTTGTCTTTCAGGTCAGTTGCTGCCTTGCTCAGTGTAACGGTGGTAGTTGGGGCTGGGTTCCCAAGTTCTGGTTGGTCGTGTGGTATGGCCTCCTCTCTGACCTGATGTTGTGATTTTACAATTGTGCTGTATTTCATCCATCTCAAGTTGTGATAGCAGCTGCCATATGTGGATGTTAGAACAATGAGCTACTAGTCCTTTGGCAGTTAGCCTTAATTGTGTGTTCTGAAGCATCCATTCACTCCACATTCTCTGCATGTAACCTCTCTGAGTAGGATTACTTGAGTAGTAGCATTCCAACAGAACCTTGTTCCCACATCTACTACAATTTCGTCATATCAGTAGCCCACTTTCCATTGAGGTGCTCTGGTTCCCCAGCACCTGACACAGCACCTTGAACGTTTGATTGACATAATCTCCAGAGCCCACTGACAGTAAAAGGGGTGTGGGCTTTGAACAAGCTTACTCATGATTGGCGCTAGTAGTTGCCCTAGAAACATTGACTCAGGCCAGTCACTGTCATCTGGATCCAAGATGGCGGTGCCTGTATCACGGAAAAATGGGGACTGAATTGGCTTCAGTTGACCAAGCCGGAAAACCCCACAGGTGGAAATCTGCTGACATGATGGAGTAGGAAGATCAGCAGAAATGTTAAGTAGGAACAGAAGTTTGGTGGCACAGGATGTCATTATAAGAAAAAGAATCCAGAAAAAGAGTGAGTTGGTGTTATGGCAGAAAATACTATTTGGAGGCTGAACAAATCACTCTGGCCAAATTCAGAAACTGTAACATTGCTCATTTTCTTTCTTAGTCCAAGTCTGACTTCTACCTTAAGGGTTCCTGGGATTTGGGCTAGTTTTAGCAAATATCATAATTTAAATGTAATGTGTTTAGTAAGTTTCTTTTTCTGGAAAAAAGAAGTAACTTTGTGAATGCTTTAGGTTTCATGTGCAGCTGTACAGTTTGAGGCCCGTGGCGCCATTCAGTTTACCATACTGAGAATGTAATTAAGTCCAAGCGCTGCCAGTATTTACTGGCAAAGGGGAGAAGCATCATCTCTTTGCTCCTCAAACAGCCCCTCCATCTGTTTATTGGATTGTAGTCTGAGGCAGTAGCAGACACGACATGGGCATCAGACGAGATGGACCCAACTGAGATCCCCAACCAACCTCACGCTGTTTTTAAACAATGTGACCTCGCCGAGGGGATTCAAACGCAGATGCTAAAAAAGCAGGGTTTGTTTGTTTATGTATCTGTCCACGATAAGAGCGTTTATAATCCCCTTCAGGTTAGGACGCATGATTAGTGCTTTAGCTGTGATGTTTTTTCTTGATAGAGCACAGCTTTGACAGACAACAGAGTGTAGACTTTAAAACATTTTGTGTCAACAGAGTATTGAAGGGGGCAAAGGCACACTGATTCACTGTTGAGTGGGTTTAATCACTTAATGGTACAAAGATCCAATAGAAAAATAACAGCATGACACACAGATCACTTTTTAATTGATTCCCTTGACAACATAATGCATTTCAGAGCAGCGTGCATTATAGGTCTCTCTGTGACTTGAGTGACTCAGTAACTGTTTAGTTTTGCCATTTAAACACAAAACACATTTTAAAATCTTCACAACATTAACATTAAGTGATGAATACATTCATTAATGGATCACTTGACCAATGGCCTTACCAGATTTTTGTATGATGTGTCTTGCTCTCTTTTTTTGGTCAGATTAAAAACATTTCTTTTGATAATTTACCCAAAATATTAAGATCATTTTGAATATATTTTTTTGTTTCATGTTTATTTTCTTCAAATACTCCAATGTTGATCATAAATACCTAATCATAGCAGAATAACCCATCGGATGTGAGTATACAGATCCTGAAGTTTACTTGTTAAAGTTTAAACTGGAATAGAATTCAGGATTTTGGGTGCTGTCAAACTGGTTGGTTTCATTTTCAAAAGGGTTTGCTGGTTTGAATAGTCTTTTTTGGGTAAATGTGAAATCTCACATGGGTTTTGTCAGAATGTCTTCACCACTCACTACTTAGTCCACTATACAGGGCATTTGCCATTTTGAAGTGCTGTCTGAATCTACAATTCCAAAATCCATTGCCCTGGTAATTTCCCAGAAGTCTCTACAAAAAAAACCAAAAAAAAAGAAAAAAAACAGTGTGCATTGATGCTCACTAGATTGGCGAATATAGACCACAATGCTTTGCATTTCAACGATTTTTCATGTGAAAAAAAAAGTATTTTAATTTATTTTCATAACCATTTAAGTTTTCATCTTCAGAACACAATGTATTCTTAAATAGTCTTCGAGAAATGTTCAGATTTACAAAATTTCTACTTTGGGAAATTAGTGACCTCATAATTGCATTAGTGTTTACTTATTTACTTGGTTACCAAAATGCAGAGATGAAGTAAAGTAAGTAAAAGAGCAAAACAAACTACACAGTGCAAAACAGACAATAATTGTAAAAGCCACTATTCTCCTTCTTGCTCTTTTTCTCAACTTGAGCCAGCAATATCGCCCCCACAGGTGTGGCGTTTGGAACTGCGCAAACTATTCTAGGCACGTTGGTCTTGTTCAATTTTGGTTCACTTTGGATAGTGTCATGTGTGAAAGCAAACGAAACCAGGTGGGGATCCTTCATCCATTCAGACCAAGTCCACTAACCTACCTTAATCTTGAATAAGCCTAAAGTGAGTTTGATCATCTGGTCTGGATCCAATACCTGTCACTTTCCAAATATTTCAGAAACTTCTGCTTCTACTTTGATTTTAATGCACAACAATGTCTATGGTTCACAGAAAATGTTCTAAAAAGAGAAAATGCCCTGTTGACAGCAGTTATCTGTGGACTAAAACTTCTGATTGATGGCAGGAGAATAGGCAGACTGCCACAAAGTCAAAGGGGGGCACTAATAAGTCAAACAAGCACATTTTTATCCAAGGACACACAACTTATTTAACCTTTAGGCAGGTTGACTGTAGTAGCAGATTATTACACCCTGTACCATTTATGTCAGCTAAAAAATAAGAAAGTATGGCTACAGGCTCATCAAATGTACAAAAGAGCATCAAGAATTGTGAATTAAATCATCAGCATAAAAACATGGGCTCATTTTGCCTTGTATTGATGAATCACATTATTGGGGTGTCATATTTTTGTGGTTCATTTTGGATATTTGAAGATGGTAGTATTGTTGATCTAGAGTAATCAGATCTTTATCCAGCGTAACATTTTATATGGTAGATCTGATGATTTGTGTCACAGAATCAAGAAAGCAGAAAGCAGATGGTGCTGAAACTGGGAGACAGTTTTCTGATTATCGTAGTTCTTGGAAATTGGAAGGTCTGCGAGAAAACAGTGACCGTAGTAATGGGATCTTCTTGATGTAGATTCAGTGCTGAGCCAGCAGTGCCAGAGACGGAACTCCAGGGGAGGGGAAAAGAGGCCTCCTGTGCAGACGGTGATGAAAAATGATGTTCATTTTAGTAATGCACAAGAAAAAAAAAGTGGATGAAGACACCAAGTCACAAGAAAGATTTCTAAAATAAAATGCCGGAGAATGGCAGACATATAAGGCTTGTGTTTAATTTTGAGTCACTAGAACAATAGAAATTTTGAGGCATTTAAGAATTTTCCAAGTATAACTGGTATCCCTGAAAATCCAGTAAAGTATGTGTTTTTGCTTTCTACTCTACCATTATGTCAAATGTAATTACCTGAAAAAACTTTTTCTTTTTTTTCTAAATTTGACAAAAGGGGATTTTTGTGATTTAATACGCTACAGTCTGGTAAGAAATGGTTGGACAAATTGATCAAAAAATTTAACAATTTTATAATTTAGAAAGAAATGTCCTCATTTTACTAACGACTTCCATTTCACAGATAACCAACAATCATTTTATGAATTCATTTTTAGAGTACCTTGAAGCTGATCTTTGACTCTAACATGGGATTAATGACCAGTAAAGTGTGTATATCTTTATATATATTCTTTATTTGTGTAATTACATTGTTAGATTTCTATTTTACGCCCATTAGAGGGCACTCTTTTTCTTTTTCTCTGTTTTTAAGATACAACTATAAAGTGAATTTAGTATCATTCTTTAGTATCTTTCTTTTTTTTTTAATGCTTTTAATTTGTTTTGGGATATCCCTTAATTAAAACATTTCCATAAAATAGATTTTTAATCAAATGATCTTTTTCTTGTTAAAAGTAGACATTTAATAGTTTAAAAATGAAGAGAATGTTTAAAAAAATGCTTATCTGGTAATCTCAGATTGGCTTGTTTCTTGTCCTCTTTTTTTTCTTTTTTTCTTTTGTTGTCCATGGCATTTTTCTCTCTTGCCTTCATTTTTCTCTGTCAAGCAGTAAGGACTCTCTGCACCGGCTCCCTGCTCAACCAAATGTCGGCATTCATCACATCATCCAGGGGCAACTCAACAGCCTCCCTAACGTGCTGGATTGTAGAGCAAGATGGGATGGGGGAGCCGCTATCTAATTTCCCACTGCTGTAAATTGAGAAAGATAGAAAAAAGAAAATGTGAAATGGAGGTAATGTGGGATTTCTCAGATAAGCTATTGAAATAAATGACTTTAGCATTAGCTTTAGAGTCAAACTAATGACAAACTCTTGAACTTCCTTCATATGCTTTCATTGTCATAAAAGTCCAATAAGATGCTGGAGAACTTAAGGAAAACAGTGCATCAAAAGTGTAATAGTACATTATTGATGTAGATAAAAAATGTACCACCTGAATGTGATATCTTACATTACATTCTCTGCATCCTAAGTACTTCACTGCAAGATCACTTCTGACATATCATATGATGCAGTCAAGTATTCCCCAGAATATCTACTACAACCAGTAAAGTAGCTGGTTTACCACAGTGGCCTGTGGTAAAACTTTAGACGTGTTGTTCTTTTCCCTCAAAAGTGTATCTGCAAATTAGAAAAACAAGGGCAATCTTTTTCTTTTTAAAGTTTCATCTGAAAATTTAGTTTTCCAGATTTAACATGCATGGGGGCAAACGAGTAGTGGTATTGCTATTTTGTCAGTTACCAATCTAGCAATACCATATACATATTTTATAACATAGGATATGATCTTCCATTTGGAATAACTACATTCTTGATTGACTCCCAGTGTTGAAAAGAGCTGTTCAAATGAAGCCATAGTCTAAACATCAGCCTGGATGTTGGTTTTGTGAAGTTTTTCTCTATTTTTATTTGCATATCATTTGGTCCACATAACACAAAGTTTAGGAAACTTTTTTTTTTTCTAGATAATCTCAAGACAGCCTTCTATCTTGACATCACTACAAAAACATCTCTATTCTTGTGTTTTTAATGTACCTGTACTGATAAAAGTTAAGATTTATTTGAACAAATACTGTAATTAAATCGTCTAAATCATCATCACAGAATGAGTGAACAGCTGCAGTTTTTTCACAAAAGCTGAAATTTTGTCCCTTCATTAACTATGAAAAAATTGAACAGCAAGTGTTTGAAAAAAAAATTAAAAAATGGGCAGTTCAGGAAAAAACACATTTCTCAAACCACAAGTCTATATTTGAAAATATTACATACAAGATTCAGTATGAAATCTGAAATTCAAAAAGTTTCCTCATCCTTGCAACCTCGTATAATGAGCACTGGTGATGTGCCGTTGGCCAATCCTGAGGCAACTCCTGCAGGAGGTGCAAGTTCAGGGAAATGTATGTAGAAACACAGTGAAAAGTTTTCAGATGAAAGCAGGAACTACTTTAATATCATTTAAATCCTGAAGTTTTAATAATAAAAGCACCAAAGAAGCACCTTCTAGTTTTAATTGTTGTCAGGAGTAATAGTTATGTTTTTACACAGAGTGGTTTTACACAGAGTGGTTACACAGAGTGGTTTACACAGAATGGTTTACGAGATACTTTCCAAGTCTCTCTTTGTAGTTTTCGAAGATGAAAAGAACTGAAATGTATTCTGAGAAGCCCTTTTATTTTCCATGTAATCAGATGATAGCCAGCAGGTAGCCATTGTCTCCTGCTGTGTCTTTTTCTGTATGAATAGATTCCTTTTTAAACACACCGCATTCACCCCATGTGTCCTCCACTGTCAGGTTACCACTGTTCTTCATAATTTGCTCTGATGCCAAGTCTAATCTTTAGACACAGCAAGGGAAGATGCAGTTATCACCTTTCAAAAAAAAAGACAAGGCCAGGTTGTGTTCTCAGAATATGACATATGTTGAAAATGTGTTCCTGTTATGCTGATTTGACTCTTCCTGAGGCTTTCTATTGACAACCCACAGCAGGTGACTGCCGATTCATCTCTCCAGCGCTCTGACATTCAATGCTGTGAAGGGACTACTCAGATGGATATTGCAGTGCTGGAGTGAGAATCGAGTGGACAAATTGCACAGAGCACTAAAATGTTTCCACCCAGGACTCAGAGCTCTGACTTCCAAGTGCTGTGTCACTCAATAGGTGTCCAACTTACACGGTTGTGTTCACACATTAAAGCTGTCAGAGTTCAGACAAAAACCTTGCTCATCAATTCATCATAAGCTAAGCTTGACAGGGCTTCAGAATAGTTTCCGGATGTTTTTCATCCATATTATACTGATATTTTTTTTCTTGTCTCTTGTGAACTAATTCAAGCTAATTAGTTTCCTCTTTTATCAAAACAAACATCTCTACACAAGAAGCGTTTCAGATGCTAACAAGAGAAAAAAACTTTTTTTGTGCTCATGAGAATCCAGCATGTGCATGAGCAAGTATTACATGAAGAAAAGAAAAAAATATAGGTTTAATCCTGATAAAAAGAAACAGTTCAGTTGCTCATCATAGCTGTAGTGTTGTGCAGAGAGCAACAAAGCACTCCTCCACCTCTAACTCCCTCTAGACAATTAATAGCCTGCCTCCTCTTAAATGCTATTACACTCAGAGTGGGGTACCGTAGTGAGCTTACCCTGTTGCAGCTGATCAGCGAGCCATGTACAAGCAAAAAACAAGAGGAAGGTAAAGCAAAATGATGTGTTATTTCACCGTTGTGCAGGACAGAACTTTCTATTGACTTCTGTTTTTCATTTTCATGTTTGCTTGAAAGTTTAATGCAGCGATTCTGAGTGTTTAGACACATTGAGGGCACTTCTCTCCAAGGCAACACAACTCTGAAGAACTACACAGCAAAGTAAAAAAAAAAAAAATCTCCTTTAGGAGTGTATGCCTGTTTGAATCTATTTGCATATAAACTGCATTTGCCATTTGGCTTAAACTCAAGTACAGTCCATTTGTCTATACAAACTAGCATAGACTGGCTATAAATATATATGCTTTTTGTGTTTGTATTTGGACACAATTATTTTGTAAGAAGCATACTCATCACAGGCTGCACTGAAGTGCAATTATTTAAACTTAAAAAAAAATTCCAACATTTAGTGTTGGAAAATTAAACCATCAGCCAATTGAATAAAGCAGAACACAGTTTTGACAGAGCACACACACCACTGTTCTGACATCACAATAGGAAACCCAAGTTCAACAAAACTGTTTTTTTTTTTTTTTGCTTTCCTTAGCTTTAGAATTTAATCATCGTATTTTTCTGAACAAGTACTCATGAGCATGAGAAACAAGAAGTTATTAGTGAATATGGAAATAATGCATAACAGGCAGATCTCTGTCTGACCTGTGTATGTGGTTGAAGGAAGTCTGTTATTTGGGGTTGTATAGTATTTAAAGTTACATCATCTAACACAATTTTTCTTAAGTTTAATGAGTCCCCTTGTTGACCCTTTTGAGGATAACTAATTGCTGTTGGGTCTGAGGAATATACCAACTTCATCTATGCAGAGGCAGAAGGAGAGCTCATCGATTATCGCCTGCTGCTTCTGTCAAGTCTCAGAAAGCTCTTTTTAGGACGCCCGCAGCTCCAACTCTTTTAACCAAAGTTCAAAGACAAACTGGTCCCTTGAAGGGAAGAATTTCACAGGCACAGGTTAATTTTTTGCTGTAATTAACTTATGCATGTGAAGACATAAAAAAGTCCACACATTCAGTTTAGTTCATAAAGATAAAGAGCACACATCCAGATATCAGTTTTTTTGAATACTCAGAAGGGAATTAAAGAGGACATAGGAGTAAGGCAGATGCCAACATGAAAACTCAAAATCTTTGATTATCAAAGTCACTATGTTTACATGCACAGAATTCCCATTTTATTTCAAATGAAATAAATCCTTAACATAGCAAATACTCTAATTTCTTAAAACCGTTTAAGAATATTCAACAAGGTTTTTTTTTTTTTCTCACAAGAAACAATCACCTTAGTGTTGAGTTAAAAGTCCTGTCCAGTGATTTTATAGAAATTTGAGAACCTTCATTTACATTTTTCTCATTGACCTTTTATATGAAAAAACAAGTTTTTTGGCCTCAATGGCAGAAGAACTAAACATGTATTTTAACAGAAAGATTTTATTGTACTTTTTTTAATGCATCATTCAGTTTTTCTTTAAAATGTTTGCCTGAAATGTAGACACCAATCATACATGTGAATGTTCTTTATTCTGAAAATGTTTTGCATGTATGGATGGGAATCGTCATTTTAGCTTTACATTTTCATTCAATTTTGATTGATTTATTTTTTGATCAAGAAAACACCATGATTCCATATTCTCAAAATGTTACCCGAAGATGGAACAAAAACTCCAAACTTCTAAACTAAATCTGAGCTAAACAAAGAAGCCCACCTTCATATGTCAGCTAATTGTTCAATAATGATGCCATTAATCATTGTGACAATAACAGCTTATCCCAATTACAGATGATATGGTTGGTCTACCCCTCTATCAAGCTATGTAATCTTTAAACGTCAATTTTTCTCATCCCACCTTGTTTATTTGATGCCAAAGCTATAAGTTGTTAAATGAGACATGTTCTTACACTTTTTTTTTCACAATGTATTTGTTAGATAATGAATGACAAAAGGAAAACCTTTACCATTTCCAGTCTAAATAATTGTTTACATTTAGAAAATATTGGGTGAATGTGCAAATATCACAAGTATGAGTCCAAATTCAAGCCACAAATGTTTTTGAGAGATGAAGGTCCTAACCACTGAACCACTCTTAAGAATACAATGAAAAAAAAAATGTTAATAAAAGGTTTGAATAAACAACATTTTAGGGGACCATTGAGGCCAAACAAACATGTCAAAGTGTTAAATGATATCAAGATCCTTCATATGTTTTTTTTCCCCTTGTTCTTTACTTTGTTGCTTATGCTTGAAGGTGTAAAGCAGAGATGTCTTCAACCACATTGTTTCTGACGAGTGGCTAGTTGAACATACAAGTTTAATTATTAGAAACCAAGTCATAGTCGCCATTTTTCTTGTGAGATAACTAATCAAACAAAGTTCTAAAAGAACTTGCAAATATAACGATTTTCATTCAAAGTTATATGTTGCCTTTTTAAGGATGGACTTTTTGAGCACAGAAAACTGTACTGTTATATGTGTTAAACTTGATACTTTAAAGTCCCACTTCAATCATCTTTAGAAAAGTGCTTCCAGTGGTCTTTCAATTAAGATTATGCAATTTTTAGCCCCAAATTGGTGCGGCGTAAGCCTGCCGCCATATCCATCATCCACCTGTCTACACTCTCTCCCGCTAACATAGAGCCCCTCACACCCCAACCTAACTTTACTGGTGCAACAAACAAGGCAAGCAATATTGGAGCTATTCAGCCGTACAGTTTTGAGCCAGACCACAGCTCGTATGAGGAAAACGAAGATTCACATGGATCTAGTCGTCTACAAGTTGTTGTTGTGCCTGCGCGAGCAAGGATGTACGTCTGTTGCTCTGTGGTGCATTAATGTACTCAAGTTTTTCTTCTTTTCCAAGTCTTTGAGATTTACTCTCTCCGTTCTACTAATGAAAATAGATAATGAAAAATGATAAACTCAAGAAAATAAATAATGGCACTCAGTAAACACAGAACTCTGAAACTCAGAACTCTGTCATGTCCTACTATCCTTATGCAGAAATACCAGGGGTGTCGAGCTGATTGTAAACACAAGGCGCAGCTAAAGTGGCTAACCG
This sequence comes from Adrianichthys oophorus, assembly GCA_036245035.1. Lineage (NCBI taxonomy): Eukaryota > Metazoa > Chordata > Actinopteri > Beloniformes > Adrianichthyidae > Adrianichthys > Adrianichthys oophorus. The sequence goes on from BSAI01000012.1 coordinate 40,746,864, forward strand.
GCGGGGTTTTAAACCATCCGTCCCCTCTATTTCTATGGGAAACGTTAACGCCCTGTCTAACAAGACAGATGATCTTACTTAAGACACGTCCTATTTATTGTACACAGGGCTCTTTCCTACCTGGATGCAGGAGGCTGAGCTGTTAGAATGCTCTTTTTTAACTTTCCAGCGCTTTTAACACAATCCGGCCTCTACTTCTACAGCAGAAGCTCCTCTCCTCTGGTGTGAACTCCCAACTGGTGTCATGGATACCAGACTATTTGACAAAGAGGCCACAGTTTGTCAGAATGGGGAGCTGTAGTTCCTTCGTGCAGACTGGCAGCACAGGCGTGCCACAAGGCACAGTGCTCTTACCCCCTCCTATTCACCCTTTACACCACTGACTTTCAGTAAAACTCTGATACATGTCACATGCAGAAGTTCTCAGATGAGTATCAAGTATGTGGCATGTAACAAAGAGAGTGAGGAGGGGGACTACAGACAGCTGGTGGAGGACTTTGTGCACTGGAGCCAACGACAATGCCTCCACCTGAACACCACCAAGACAAAGGAGATAGCACTGGACTTCCTTCGAGCAACTGCCATGGTTGAGCCCATCATCATTGATGGACCAGAGGTGGAGGTTCAGTATTTGACAACTACAAATACCTAGGAATCCTGCTGGACAAGAATCTGAACTGGTCAGCAAACATGGACTCAATATACAGAAAGGGCCAGAGCAGGCTATACTTCTTAAAAAAAATGCCTCTTAACTCCTTTTTTATGTTCTGTCAGTCTGTTGTGTTATTCGGTGGTGTGTTGGGGGGGCAGCGCAAACAAAAAGGACTTAAAACAACTGAACTGGCTGATTAAAAAGGACATGATGTGTGGTGGGGCTCAACATGGAGACAGTGAAAAATGCTGGTCATCCCCCTTCATGGAGGCTTTGCTGACCAAAGGAGCGCCTTCGGTGACCGCCTTCGCTCTCTGCCATGTTCCATAGAAAGACCCAGGAAATCCTTCGCACAGAGTGCAATAAGACTTTATTAATGCAGCTGGGGGGTAAGAGGGGGAGACACTGAACTGTCAACTACTTTTATTTATTTATTTTCTGTTCTTGGTGAATTTGACAATTGATGTTTTTTTATGATAATTGCTATCATTACTTTAAAAACCTTTAATATATTCTTTAAACGTTTTCATACTTTTAATGTAATATGTGTTTTGGAGCAGATAAACTTGCAAGAAAAAAATTGGATGCATTAGAATGGAACAGAGCAGGGAGGTAATGCTCTTGTATAGCATCAGTCCAGAATAGCAACTCACCAAAATTGTTGCTTGGCAATAAATATGCTTAAAAGGAATGACAGTGAAAGTGTGGAGAAGTTCTTTAATCTTTTGTCAACTTTACAGTTGCTCTTCAATCCACATTTAAATAATTGTCACATTTTATTCAAGAGTATTTGTTTTGTATGCATTAAAGAGCAGACTATACTGATTTATGTCATGTTCTAGGGTGCTTGGGATCCACAGGTTGATGGCCTGCAATCAGCAAGAACTCCTCTCTGGACATCTTTTGTGACTTCCTCTCTTCAGGAGCACTGTACATTTGCATATCGGTTGTGTGTTACAGCTAGCAGTGACAGCTACTTAGAATTATATTTAAATGCTTTTCAAAAGACCTCTTCAAAGCAGCATAAGCATGGTAACTGAACAGAATTAATAGCAGATGGTGTTGAAACTTCATGTTCACATCAGGGGGTCCTGCAAGTATTCAGCCTTCATTAATGCTGAAAATAATGAGGAGTGCATCCCACCCTTGCTTCATTATGTACTGTTTTGTAAATTGAACAGAAGACACGTATGTGTATTGTGTGATGGAAAACAATCCAATCATTAGGAATAGTGAGAGTGAAGACCTTGCTTCCTGACAAAATTTTTACCTGTTAACTTTAGGGTACCTAAATGATATCCACATGGTCTTTTTTTCATGTGCTACAGCAGTTTAACAGCATTTTTTTTTAGCATAATCAAAGTTACTTTTAATTACCTGTCATGCTACTATAAAAAGGCAACACATTTTGTATATTTTTAAGTGCTTTTAAAGAAGGCACAACTCACTCATCTCCCATACGTTTCAAACTAGGTTTTTTTTGAGTAGGCTGTATGGTCCCTATTTTATTGCAGAAGTTTCATCCTAAAAATGCCTGCAAAAAGTGAAGTCCTCATAAAGAAACCCCCAAAAACCCTGAATTTACCAGTTCTTCAAAAGACCTATAAGTAGACGTTTGTCATTGACTGTTGTGGTAAAAAGTCAAATTTTTTACCAAACATAAAAATACACGATCAGGTTTCAAAAGTTAATTCAATGTTTACTGTTATTTCAATTAATGAAAACTGCTTTGATTTGATCTGATCTGAAGTATGTGCTTTATTAGGGCAGTGTTTTTATTTTTGGCAGGTAGATGGATTCATTGAGGAATTTAACAAAATGCTCACTTGACAGCAGTTTTTAAAATATTTTTGAGATGTGCTCTAAACGTCAGCCAATATGCTAAATCCACTTCTGCCTTCGTTTTTGCCGTACAAAATCTTGTGGGTGATATTAGTGATTAATGATTAAGATTTATTAAAACTGCATACTTGTCCTTGCTGTCAAAGATTATGTTTGTACGGGACAGTCCTATTCTCAATAAATGAGTGATAGAATCTGATGGAAACTTACAGAACTGATAAAACTCTAACATGTCTTTAAATCATTTGACAAATGCAGGTTTTCAGAACTGACAGCAAAAAGAACAGATCAGGAGTTTCTTTTAAGGAATTCGGGAAACCATCGTAACAGCAGAACTGGTCTGAATGTAATTAGAGCTTAGAGACTGCAACTCACTTTAGTTTACCACAACTCCTTTTCATTGCAAGCACAGATGCACTGTTCCTGTTTGTACTTCCTTCATGAAAGGTTGTTGATTTATAAAGATTATGAGCATCATACCTTCATCATCAAACTTCATCCTTCAGTTGAGGTCAGCAGGACTATAAACAGTGTTACCACACCTTTTCTTTCCCTGAACTGTCTAACAGTTTGCAAGACACTCCACAAGGTCAACCAACAGTCACGTCCCATAGCTTTCTCAGTTTCCTCCCACGTCCAGTTTTGCGCCTGCAACTGTCAAATCCATGCGAAAGTCTGTGAGAAATACCTGACCAAATGTAACTGCAGAGACTTGTCACCAAGACAGCCCAACAACACCCATAACCTTACAAAAGTAGGAATGAATATCATCTATGCCTGGCATCTTGCTGCCAGGTGGGTGGATGAAGTGACAGGCCAAGCTTTGTGCTTGGCTGTCAGTAGCTGTCAGTTGTCTCAGGGGCTGCAAAATCTCACCTGCCTTTCTCTGTCTCTTTTGTCAATCTGAAGGGTTCCCACGTAAGGTGTTCACCATGTCCTGAAGTTGAAACTGCATGACTAGTGCTAATTACTTTCGAGCCTCGTCTCCAAATCAGTAACACTTGACCTGGACTTGTAAACCTAGTAGTGAAAATTTCCCAGAATGGTCAGTTTTCTGCACACCTTACCCAACCTGTTTTGGTCTCCCACCAACAATGTAATATTATATATACATATTACATATATATGTGTGTCTGTGTGTGTTGTACAATATATTATACTGCAGGAAATGTGGGCAATGTATCTGCAAAATCACCATGCGTGATTCTCAGACCTTTGGCCACGTTGCCTATTTGTATGGCTACTAAAAAATGTTCAGCTTACCACAATGAATAAAAAATGATACTTTAAAATGTATCATTCACGTGGAGTAGTTTCATCAAGAGGAATCAAAAGAATCTCTGTAACAGAACCTCTAAGCTTAGTGACTAATGATTGCTGAGCTGCTCTGGAGTTGGAGAGTCTTAGAAATGCACCAATAACTGAATGGTCTGAAAATGTGAGTAGAATAGGTGACAAGTGTAGTCAATAAAATTAGTTTTCAAAGAGAAGACAAAAGGGTTCAAACTTCATTTTTGATTCACTGGGTTTGTTACTTGTTTAGTGTCTTTAGTTCAGTGATAGTGCCCACACAGCTTCACCGTGATATTTTTGTCATCTTGAGCCAATTTCTCTTGAATGTATTACTGCTTTAAAACATTGCACAAAAATATATATATTTTTTTACCTTCTATTATTAATCAAAGATATGCATACTTAAAATTTTGAACATTGCCTTTGCCCATACACTTTTTGTCCCCTTTGGTTGTGGCTCGACCTTATTTCTGTTCAACATGCAACAGAGCACTCCTGTTCTGGCACCAATCGTGTAATTGGACTGTCAGACTCAGTCCTTCAGCTCATCTTATTTGGTTTATTCTGCTCTCTCATTCTCTGCCTCTTGCACTTTTGTATTATTTGTTCTGTCACACATCTTTTTAAACCATTCTGGCTCCACTTTTGCTAAAATGCAGACCTATATGTATTGACTTCAAAGAGGAAAGTACAGAGAGACCCATGATTCAGACGTCAGTTTACAAGTGTAGCTGCTAATTAGCAAAACAGAAATGACTCATTTCAAAGAGACATAATGTGGAGACACAACTCAGGCCTCTGTCTCAGCTTTGAACACTTCAATTTCCATGGCCACAGATGGGGCTGGATATCATTCCATAATGTTAAACACCGAAGCCCCTGTTGATGCTTTATATTCTATATGCTGACCTGTGGGCGGCTGGCTGGCTGGCTCGCAGGCGGAGAGCCGCCACGGGTGCCATCATAGCGTGATCGCTTCAGCTCCATGGGCTTATGAAGTTCTTATTATTTTCCTTGATACAATAATAAAACAATCTCCCAGTTTTATTTCTATTTTTTTCTCTCTCGGGTTAATGCTGAAAAAGGGGGCTGCAGACAGATGTAAGTAATGTTTAAAACGGCCATCAGGCGCAGTTCCGCTACAGGAGTGAAGTGCACCTTATTGGCAGAGACTCTGAATGATCTGGTGAACACAGACACAGCAAAGTGCTTGCTGGCGCATCTGTAGAGCTCTCCAAAACAAATAGACCCAAGCTACTGGCTCAACATCATCCATGTTTTCCATGATTTGGTTAACAAATGAAGTTCGTCGGCGTTTGCTCCGCGGCTGGGGCGTCAAGGCGTTGAGCAGTAAATTTGACGCATGTCAAAAGAGAGGCAGCAGACGCAAATTTGACACCTCGGCTGCGACCGGTGTGAATGCACCTTAAGACTTGCTGCTCTGTTAATGTTAATGACATTCGCGGGATATATTGTTAGCTTCCTAACATCAATGGCAAAGTTCTTAGTTTTCCCTAAATCCTCTTCCCAGCTGCCTTAGGTGCAATTCAATCTGAAAAAAAAAAAATGTTTTACCTGAAGCTAAAATATTTTATGAGGTCTACAGTCAAAAGAGGAAAAAAATAAGTTTTGGTAGTTAGTGATGACCTTAGTTGAGAGTAGCCCATTATAAAAGTAACCTATTACTTTTTGTAATCAAGTAACAAAAAGAATTTCTAAATGATTACCACAGTAGTATTTCCTGAATTACACAGAATTCAAAAGCTTTTTTTATTATAACTCACTAATAGTCCAAAATGTGACTGTTAAAAGCAGCAAAAGCCTCTTGTGTTTACAAAGAAAAAATCCCACAAGCACATTTTTATCAGCTTTTTCTCAGTTCATGGTCAGTCACTTTCTTTAGCTAAATACAGTGAATTCTGAATTCATGAATTCTTGCCTCTTTCAGTTAGGTCACCACAGCAACATAAATTACTGATTTTTAGAACATTAGAAAGGTGCAAACACCTTTTTCTCTGTCAAGATCAATGCTGCAAGTCTGGAATTTGAAAAGATTTATGTCACTAGTCAATGAGCCACCGCTGCCCAATTCATTGTTGCCAGAAGTATCATCAAAAGTACTTTAAAGGACAGTCTCTGTAATTTAGAAGGAAAAAAAAATACAATTTGCACCTTAATTTATTTGTTTATCCATATGATTAGATGCAACAAATTGTCACTTTGCAATCTACTTGTTGCTTGTTGTTGCAGATGAAACTTGATGAATTGGAATGTCATGTGCCACACTGGCATGCTGTTTTATGAGTTGGGGAAGATGCAGGATCGGTTCAAGCAGTTAAAGTTGTCCATCATCCACCTCCCTGCATTAATATGTGTATGTCAGGTCAATACACAATATTGGTTTACCTTAAATGTAAACTGAAGTGTTGCACGGTGGGACAGTGGTTAGCGCTCTTGCCTCACAGCAAGAAGGTTCCCGGTTCAAGTCCTGGCTGGGGGACTTAAAACAGTGCCATCAATGGGGGACCTTTCTGTGTGGAGTTTACATGTTCTCCTCGTGCATGTGTGGGTTTTCTCCGGGTATTCCGGCTTCCTCCCACCGTCCACAAACATGCTTCATAGGTTAGTTGGTCACTCTAAATTGTCCCCAGGTGTGTGAGTGTGCATGGATGTGTGATTGTGGCCCCTGCGACAGACTGGCTACCAGTCCAGGGGTGTCCCCTGCCTTCGCCCATGAGTAGCCTGATTAGGCTCCGGCAACCCAGTGACCCCGAAAGGGATAAAGTGGTTTGGAAAATGAATTAATTAACTTAAATGTAAACCTGGTTTTCTTCGTTCTCTACAACGAAATAAATACCTGATATATTTATTCTTATGCTATGTCTTCAAAAACTAAACATTTACTGCTTCTTCCCAATGTAAAAAGTACCAAATCATGGTCAAAACCCTAAATAAACTACAAAAAGTGCATACAAATATTTTTTTGTTGTGAAAAGGTTTCAAAAAGGCACCTGCTTCATAAATTTGACCTTGAAACATCCCATCTTCTGTCATAAATATAGGCCAGCAAAGCCCACTATGCAGCTAAAATGTTCAATTGAGCTCCCAATCAATAATTCAAGTATGAAAGCACCTGCCTTCATCACACACCATTCATTTCCAGCACTCTTTGATGACAGCCAGCCAGCAGTCTGTGCACATCCTCACATGTGAAACTGTTACAGAAATAAAGTAGTGAAAGGAAAAGTCTCTTGTTTCAAATAAGGATATTGGAGCCTTGATTAATGCATAGTCCTGTCTCTGCTGACGAATCAATGACATGGTTGCTGGTACGAATCAAGCTCACAGCTGTCAGGACAGTGAGGCGCAGCTCAGAGTTGGAAAGGCTTGATGAATTGTTTTAAAGAAAATGAAAAAATGCCTGGGAGATATGAAGAAATTGTCTATTAAAGTTTGTGAGTGGAGGAAGAGAAAAGAGGAAAACAAAGTTTTTTTTATGAGTTTCAGTAAGAGGAAGAAAAATAGTGGAAACACTTTGCAAATAAATTCACTTTAAATGTAATTTTAATAAAACCAAAATGAAAAAAAAAAAAAGAATTGTTTACACATTTCACCAAGGCTCTTTCCAGGTTTATAATTTATGGTTTTTGTTACATTTCTAAGAAGTGCCTTTCCCTGCTTAACACATTGATTTGACAGACTGAACAAAGCCACGGTATCTTTCACCTTCACCAGTTAATGAAAAACGGTTTATAATATGTGAGTATTGAACTGCAGGACACTTAGAAGGGAAGCAGTCTTCCTTCTAGGCTCATGCTCTCTGCTGGTCACCTCAAAATGAGTGGAGGTCATTTTTAATGGCATCAAGAAATAAAAAGATGTCTGTTGTTTTTCCAGCCAAGGTTTTTTTTTTCTCTCCCTGCCACAGGCCACATTTCATTAGTCCCATCAGTGGGGTAATTCAGAGTGAAATATGAAGGGTAAATGACAGTGCATGGAAAGCATGGTAATCACAGTGCTGAGAGACTCAGTGTTCTCATGGTGGAAACTTTGACCAAGGATTTTTTTTTTTTGCTCCGCAAAGACAGATATTGTGACCTCTGGTCGATAATAAGGTCACATTATCCTTATAAAGTCTAACATATTGACAGATAATAGACTCTTTTCTGAAGTTTTTGTATGTTTTACTACTTATATAAATGTCTGTAAAATGTCTGTAGATTGTCATTCATTCAGGTTGATTCCATTTTTGTTTAATGCTAAAAATAATCTGAGTTTTTACTCATGCTTCAGTGACAAATAGGACAAATAAGTATTAGGCAGAAGATAGCAGTATTAAAAAAAAGAAACAATCAAGTCTGTTTTTGAAAGTATTTACAGTTGTTAATAGAAATTACATCTGTGTGTGTGTATATATATGTAAATATACATATATTAGAGCTGTCAATGTTAACGCACGAGATTAATTTTAAAAAGTTATTGCGTTATTTTATATTAATGCAGAATAATCACACTCCACGCAGCAACCGTCTTCTGCCGGTTCAGGCTTCCGCAGATTGCAGCACTTCGTCTGGCACAATCCCACTTATAACATGGTCATTTAAAAAAGATACAAATATTCAATTGATTTTTAGTAATTTATCCCTGTTATGTTTTGGGTTTAGATTGCTTTCTCACAAAAGGAGGACTATTTGATACGTAATGCAGCACGTTGTCACGGTAACAAGTCAATGCATCGCCGGGCTGGGCTTGATTACCAGCAGCAAGTGATCAAGAAAAGCATCAGTTAAGAAGGAAAGTTCACCTCTTGCCACTTGTTTTGTCCAGATCATGAAGGACACGTTTGTTTTGAAGAAGCCTGCACTTATAAAACATTGTGACCCGAACTTCTTCCAGAACACCCAGCAGCCACGTTCCAAGCCATGTTCGAAGAACCATGTTCCTTCTTGTTGATGCTACATTCGCTTGCTACTGCTACATCCACCACAACGGCTTTCCTCTGTTCTTTATCCATCACTACAATGTCTGGTTGGTTTGCCATTACCATCCTGTCCGTCTGTATCTGCAGTCTTGAGCGACTGTTCTGTCAACCAGGAGTTGGTGTTTGGCTCCTCTAGTATCTCTATCAATGCCCTTCTGTGCATTCCTCATGTGTTTATATATGTGCCTATTTATTTTGGTTGCAATGATTCCTGACATGAGCTTCCATGTTGTGGAGAGACAGGTTATTGGCCGGCAGCTGGATGGGACAGCATCCTTTGACGGATCCAGCTGCCTATTTAGGCAATGCATCCATCAGAGTGCCTTAGCCTGGAACATGTCCTAGAAATAGTTTCAGTTCTTCAGCTGTGGAAGCAGTTTATGAGCATGTGTACAAATATATATATATATATGCTCTCTCACACTCCTTTTTAAGCAATAATTCAAACTCTGCTTGACTTTAATTCATAATTATTTAATGATAATCATTATATATTTAATGAATCTAATGTGACTAGTGGATAGTATGCATCAATGAAAAAAAAAATCTCCATTGATGATTATGAGTCATTGAACTGCTTTTTTCTTCCTATATTTACATTAGTTTGTATGTTTTTA
>BSAI01000012.1:40766297-40843927 GCA_036245035.1 Adrianichthys oophorus
CACAAGCAGGGGGTCCTGCTCCCTCTGCACTCTGTCTTCCCCTCCCACTCACTCCCATCATTTCATAGCCCTGTATCTTCATGATTGCAGGGTCCTCTGTCATGTTTTGGCCATTACAGCACTCATCCTATCTTACACTGAGAACCTGAAAACTCTGACCCCTTTTAGAGTCACATTACAGAGAGCAGAAACAGAAAACACACACACACACATGTCCAGCCTGGTTTTCTTTCTTCCTCTGTGTCTGGCAAAACACTTTTTGTTTTCTCTCTCACTCATGTTTCCGACAAGGCAAGTGGTGAAAGACAGAGGCGTGATGATAAATTTCCTTGAGAAGATGCAGCAAAATGTTATTTGTTATAATTCAGCTCTGATTTCACTATTTTCAAATCTTTACTGAGATTTATATGAGCTGCCTTAAAGAACATCCGTCTTGTCCAAGTCCTTGCCAGCCTGAACTTTGCCGGTGTCACATGATCGATGTCTTCCATGGCCTCTCAACATCTTCTGGGGTCACATGGGCCTCTGTCAAGCTTGGTTAATTTTGCTCTCTCAGCTTACTATTAGCATATGAATATCCTCATAGCCATACATAGTCTACAGCCATGCATGGGGAATTTGAAAAGTGCTCTTTTTTAGGGAGGAATCTGAAAAGACCGGAGGGGACGAGGAGGAGGAAGGATTGGATGGGGGGCTTGGCAGGGTGTTTTTACAGCTGTCATGGTGATGAATTAGGCTCTTATGATTAATCTGTATTTAAATGTAACATTACCATCTCCAGACAGTTAGACTCAGCCCATTTTCAGTAGACCGTTGCTGTCCAACACAAAACATGTTGATTATATTAAACACCACAGAAATGACCAAAATTTGACTTTGGCTACATAAACAGTCTTGTTACAGGAAATGGATATGGGCCACAACAGACTACCCAGCATTTGACTGTGATAGGACCAACCATATTCCCATGTCTTTTGTGTGTCCCCTTGCCAATTTTATAAAGTTAAGTTAGCACTAAAGCGCTCATCAGACTCCATTCCAGTTATTTAGCTCCCAAATGTCCCTGCAAAGACACAAAAGCAGGAATGTAGAGCAGCTGCCTTCCAGGGCGACAGATTTACGTGTGCCAAACCAAACCTCTAAAAGCCAACAGCTGACCAGAGCAGCAAAGAGAACTAAAAATCACAATGTGCTTTTCATTGCTCTCTGAGGCGCTGGTCCTCTCCAGCTGAGGGCTTCGACTGCCATTAGTGTTTATAATAAGAGCTTTCCCATATGTTTCTGTCCACAGATGTTATGATTGAGACATAACATGTTTTGACTGCGCATTTCCAAACAATGTTACAGGTCAAGTGAGGGACAGAGTTACTGCTGAAGGGAACACGACGCCACAGAGTGTTGTAGCCGCAGATGTTCCGAGAAATCGAACAACAATCTGATGTTAACTGAGCTTGGCAGGTCGCTTGACTGAAAAAAGACTTTAAACATCTGTTGTTTTTAGGAATCTTACTGGCTTTTGCTGGGCTCATCATGGAAGAAAAGGTAAATTGACTGATGCCGGCAGATCAGAAAGGTAAAAGTACAAAAAATAAAAAAAATTCCGGCAAAGTTGTTAATTTTAAAGAAAAGAGAGTAGTTGCCTGCACTGCTCTTGTTTAAGGTCCCTCTCCAATCATTTTTTGATTTATTGTAAAAGCGTTTTTTGTGGTCTTTTAATAATGATTATGTCAATTTTTTGCAAAATTAAAAAGACAGTTTTATTTTTCTGGGACAGTTTCTGCAGAGCAGAAATACTTCATTAGAAATGTACTTCTGAGTTTTGGGAGTCAGCATTCTCCCGTTTCCCATCATCCCTTTGTTTACACTATCTCCCACTAGCTTACAGCCCATCGCACCCCCAACCTAACATAGTGGTGCAACAAAAATGGCGAGGAATATCAGAGCTAACCAGCCGTACAGTTCTGACCAGTCGTCAACAAGTGGATGCATCAGCATAAAGTAGATCCAGGAGCTTGTGGTTTGCCATTGTTGGTCCTTAATTACACCTACAAAATTTTTCCAATTCATTTATTGTCTGCTCCTAATTCACAGCAATTTGCTAAAAGAAATACTCAGAAATGCAATTTTTAGCTTAATTTTCTCTATGTCCTCCATCATGAGAAAAATGCTATGAGAACATGTTTAGACACCTAAAATATGATTTTATTGGAGTGGGTTTTTAAGTTCAGGGATAAAATGTGAATGGACATGGTCATACTTTGGTCATACTTTCATACTTATTAGTCCTGCAGAAAGTGATCTCACCAAACCAATGTACACAAGTTAAAACCTGTGAGAACCAAATCTTGCTGCTGTAACATTGGAGTTTTCTATTCCACTGTCTTTCAATGATCCCAGTCCTTTTGGACATAACTGTAAAGACATGTTTCTTGTGCAATTAACACAATCTGAATGGGAAATTCTGAAATATCTTTGTGGATTTTTTTGACCCCTTCTCCTGGACTTCTAACTGGGTTGCAGTTTATTATAATAAAGGTGGACAGCAGCACAGAAGCGCATCAGGGGATTGTAAACTTTCTTCACTTTTCTTCACCTTGTAACCTTCAGACTGTCTCTTTACTCTGTGCGCTATCATCCATAGTAATGGGACCACTGCTCTGGACTTTTTAGTAGTGTCAGAAAAAAAAGAAGTTCTGCCATTTTATGGAGTGAAGTGGAAACAATCACTTTATATTAGATGTAAACCAGAAAGAGATAAATATGGAAACTTATTATGAAGATCAACTTCAGGTGTTGGAAGTCAACAGCCCCTTGTAAATTCTACTGACAACAGAGTAGAGTGGAGATGCAACACTTTTTTATGTATATATATATATATATATATATATATTTATATATTTAGATAAAACAGACACTACCAAAATAAATCAACAACTTTATTGTATTGCAGCAAATTGCTACAAATGTTTTATAGGTTTGTGGAGGAGAAAGCAGTCATCTGCTAGAGCAGCAGCATCAAACACTCAGCCATAGCAAAAGTTAACAAGTTAAAAAGAAGGAGAGTTCATTATATATTATATTATATATACATATATATATATATATATATATATAAAATGCACAACTCATCTCCTCTGAACATCACTGATTCATACACATTTACACATCAGTGGAGCCTCACTGAAAGCAGGGAGAGTGAGGTGTCTTGCCCAAGGACACAAGATAGCGAGGTTTGCTCCGGCAACCATAACATTATTGGCCTGTCTGCTCAGCATCCTGAGCCATTGCCACCCTAAAAGACGAATTGAAACAAATAAAAACATAAAACATCTGACTGGTCTTAAAGGTGGCATTTATGCACAGCTGGAAACTGTATAAATAACAAAAAAATGAAACATATTTTAAGTATTTCATATTTAGAACGAAAGATGGATCAAATGAGAAGAGGGACATTTTAGCACCATCGTAGATGGCCTCTAGGATGGCAAAATCTATGATCTAATCAAAATTTGCATATAATGCAACCGTTAAGACCGTTTTAATTTGGAACAATCTAATGTGTGCAGATCATTTTATGGTGTTTTTAAATTCTGCAAAACAACAGTGCAAATCTGCCCATTTGTTTTTCATTTCATGCTCCACAGCATGTAACATTTTTTTTTATTTAACTAAGGTATTCAAACCCAAATCTTCTTTTTTTTCCCCTTTTACTTCAAAGTATTTGTGTGTGTTGAAAATTAGATGCAAATGTGCACTTTTTATCCAACATGGACGCTCATGTATCAGAGGTGGGTTGGGGATGGATGTAGACTCGGAAAAGGAATCGAGGCTTGCGTTAAAGGGTAACACGACAAGAAGTTGAAGGCTGACTCCACTTTCAGCTTAGATTTGAAAAATGCAAAAACAGAGGCGGGACAAGGGCAGGCGGGCTCAGCGAGGGAGGTGTGGTCTAGATCTAGTATAGACAGTGAGGTTAGTTTGAGGTAATCTGCGCTGGGTCTTCAAAAATGGAGAGTGATTCAGAGCAAAGTGAGCCACCACAGAACTTTCTGTGGAGGTTGAGGATTTTTCTCCTCCACCTTCTCCTGAGGCACACACTCATGGTCCAGAACCTTATTGTTTCGAGCCGCTGCCTCAAGACGCTGCCTCAGTAATGTCTGACGGCGGGGGCTGTAGTATGCCAGCGACAGCCGATACAAATTCTAGCAGGGGATGCAAATCTTGTCACAGCACCCGGCGCAGTTTAGGGTTTGCAGGACCGAGTGGTAAAATGGAGCTAGCATCATAGCTATTAAAGGCTAGCATATTAAACAAAGATTTCTGAATAAAATGTTCATTGCAAATCCAATCACCAGGGCAGATTTGCTGGATCCAATGCCAATTGCACTCGATCACTGTTGGCTTAACTTCCAAGTCCACTGGAAAGTCGTGCAAGCCAATAGATTTTTGTCGACTGAAGGCAATTCCTAAAGCTGTACAAAGCAAATCTAAGGCTATGCTAAAGCTAACACAATAACAACCCGTTTCACATTCGAACATGGGTGGGGCTTTTATACTGAAGCTGCAGATCATGATGACGTAAAACTTCAGAAATTATGTGGGACCTACACCAGTTGACCAATCACAACATTTAACTGTACTAGCTTGTTTCAACCTCTAGGGGGCAGCACACAGCCTATTTATTTATTTTCAAATTTATTTTAAATTGTCAAATATTTGGCAAGGACCAACAGTCAGCACTTTTAGAGCCCCGTTTATATATGTCAACAGCCAAAAAAAGTTGATTTACTGTTTTGTCACCTTTTCAGGGATAGACAGTGACGGTAAACATTCCGGTGGTAAATAGTTTGAACGGTTGTCTTCCACATCAAAGCTGATGGCTGGGTATGTAAAATTCTCTCTGTAATCGACTCACGAGAAGGATAATGGACTGTTTTTTTTTCAGTTAAAAGGAAGTTTCAAGGGCCATTCACTTTCAGGGGAAAAACAATGGACACACAAAAAACAAAAATAAATTGCATATGAAAAAGAAAGTGTTGAACATCAATAAAATGAGACTTAATTTTAGCTAGTATCACTGAATGCAATTATTCTCTGCGTTATGCCTCCATATTGCATTGAAGTGCATCTGTAAATCCCTGCAGAATATGAATTAGCCGTGTTTCTAGAGGTTAATAGTATGAAGAGCTGTGTGCATAGTGTCTACTTGATGACTAAAAGCTCTTGCAATCAACTCCTTCTGGCATTTTGTGCAATTGCTAGTCCAAAGAAAGAAACCATTTCAATTCTGGCATGATAATGTACAATCAGAGTCAATATTTTTAACAGTTTCTTTTGGGGAAATAAATATGAAATTCTTCCCATAGACTACTGTGATCTTTTTGATGATTCCTAGTCCAGCCCTCATCTTTTTTTTTTCTTTTTTAGGTGTTAGATGAGCTTACATAAGAGGCAGCATACATCTTTCCAACACAGCCTGAAAACAAAAGGAAAAGAAAAGCAAAACTACTCCTTCATTTTTAAAGTACTAATCTGTTATGATGGCAGCTCAGGGTTGTTTTTTAGAACACATTGCTGGAAAGAATGTCGGCTTTTCCCTCCCAAGTATTCCTCGCCTGCCCATCTTCTCTAAACAGGGGCAGAAGGTTGCTGCTTTAATTACAAAGACAATGAAGCTTGAGGTGTGTGCTTCGCTTAAAAACCGACCTCTGTGCTGCACAAATCACAAATTAATTATGTAACGAATATAATTTAGAACCTTTATTTCTTGAGTCTAATGCATTTGATTACAAATCTGAAAGGCTTAGGCTTCTTGCTAAATAACAAAGACTTTGGATTACTCAACAAAAGTCACACCTGGTGTTTTTTTTTTTGCTAGAGAACTTGGACTACTCTTTATACTGTAAAATGCACAAATTGGCATGCAGAGACACAGAAAGAAAAAACAAACCAAGACTTTGGGGATAAGATCTCTTTACCTCAGCATGTCCGTGGCTTCATAATACTGAGAAATGTAGGAAAAGATAAACATATTATCATTCAACGTGCTTATCAGACAGTTGCAGATAGATGCAGATAAACACAAAGACATGAATGCAGATGACAGCAAATACCACAGAGATGTACACTGGACACAGCTAGTAACACAATTTGATTTAAGGATTAAGTTTGTGAGCTCAACAAGAAAAATAAAGGAATTCATTTGGTTTTCGAGGTTCACACAGCTTTGAAAAGATAAAACTTTATAATATAGTAGAAAACAAAGAAGCTAGTAGGACCCAACTCTCTTTTCTGGAAAGAATTGTTGTTCTGTTAAATTGTTGAATTTTTGAACTGTAGTTTGGCTCATATAGTGGTGGTTTTTACCAGGATGCACTGTGGTCTATATTTAATTCAAGGACAGTAGTTGGTCCTGGATGCGGTGTCCTTGATTTTAGGGAAAGACCTGGTGATAACATATCCACAACATGTCAGTATTCCTGAATTTTTCCACCATTTTTCTGAGGCCGCACACGTTTTATTTTGACATTCATTCCCACCTTAAATTGAAACACACACACCTCAAACACATTTCACAGTCTGGACAGTGATCTTACTCTAGGATGATCTTTGATGATATTGCAAGATCTATAGCAAATGGACAGTTGCTTTGTCCGTCCATTTTCTCCTACTGAGTCCCTTCTTGGGGTTACAGGGTTTCTGGAGCCCAGCTGCTGTTAGAGTAAGGTAAGGTACACTCTGGACAGGTCGCTAGTCTGTCACAGGCCACACAATCATACACACGACACAATTTATTATCCTCAATCTTGGACTTTGAGAGGAAGACGGAGTGTCTGGAGAAAACCCACATGAATGAGGAGAACATGTAAACTCTACACAGAAAAGTCTTAGTCAGGATTTGAACTGGGGCTGTGAGGCGAGAGTGATATCCACCCCACTTCTTTGCAGCCTCATGGTTCAAAGTAATGTATTTGCTAGTTCAGTTAATGAAGCTGTCTAAAGGATGAAGAACTGACTGAAGGTTTTTCTTTTTTTTATGATTCCACTTCTTAAAATCCCAGTCTGCTCTTCAGTCAATGACAAAAATTTATAAAGTCAGTTGCTAATTCCTGATTTGACAAGTTTGAACTGGACTGCACAGTGGGGCATAGGTTAGCGCTCTCGCCTCACAGTGAGAAGGCCCTGGTTTAAATCCTGGGTGGGTCTTTTCTGTGTGGAGTTTATTCAGTTCAGAGTGTCCTCCGCCTTCACTCAACAGTAGCTGGGTTGGCTCCAGCAGCCCTGTGACCCTGAAAGGGATTCTGGGGGATCTTGGAGATGGATGGATGAAGAAGTCTTAACCCAGCCTGGCAGGATTTATATAAATACTGGACAATAATGCCATTAAAAATGGGAGAAACTCTAAAAATGTTTTGCAATATTTATAGTGGCCTTATGTGCAGATCATTTTTCATCATCAATTTAGCAAACATTAACAAATAAAAATGTTTCAAAATAACAGTTTGAACAGACTTCTATAAAGCCTCAACAAACACATCTCATAACATATTTAATACGTTTAAAAAACCGCACTTATCAAACTTTTTTATGTATGATAACTTAACAGGAGAAAAAAATATTTATCCCTGTCATATCATTTTATTAAAATTGTTTTATTAAGATATATAATTTTTTCTTTTGGTTAAATTTCAGTTCAAGAATGTGCCTTCAAAGTTCATGTTGCACCTACCATTGTTCATAGTCCAACGTGGTAAAGAATAAATTATGAATCTCATTGCAGAAAATTCTAATGTCACCAGCAATGTTTAAAGTAAAACAGTACAGAGAAGAAGAATAAAGATTTATCAAGTTCAACTGACAGTACATTAAAAATTCAGATGTGATAAAATGGATTTCTCTGCATTAAGCCAGAGAAAAAACACAATTAAGAGTCAGCAGCTTACATTAAATCATGGTATGTTGATGTGAACTGGTGGTTTACAACCTCAGAACAATCATTTCTGCTCTTTATGGTCAGCTGCTATAATATACTTTAAGAGGACAAAATGTTGCAATAATGTCATTCTAGGTGGGTGATGCATGGCAGACATCTGGGCACACTTCACATTTTATGAACTTTGGGTAACAAACTATGTATGAAGCAAAAACAAGAGTCTGGACATAAAACTGAAGAGAGAAACTTCTTTGATATGATTAAAACCTCGTATGATTAATCAGCTAAACCTTAACAGTACGCTACTGTGTGTGAAGCTGCCATTTGCCAAAACTCCTAAATGAGGTAACATGTCACAACCTAAGACTTTTGAAACTTGTTTTTGTGTGCGTTGCTGATAAATTCACACTCACATGCTGCATCATAGTGAGGAGAAGTCATGCCTGATGCTACGTTCACACTGGGTTTGTGTCACTCATTCAAAAATGCACTGAATGCTGGGTTCTTTTAGCATATTGTGTTCACACTGAACTGTTGCTAGCCAAACTAGCACATGTATGGAAAAGGCTTGGTGCGAAATGCCTAAGAGATGAAAATCTCACAAATCTTGCCCCAGGCTTTTTCTTTCACAGCTCAAATCAGATATGTGAAAGACTTGGTGTCGTATAATTCATGCTGGGAACAAACTGGAATTAATTATTTCTTCTTCATGATCAATTTTTAAACGGCTGGCACCATGAACCAAAAAGGACGCCATACCCATACATCACAACCAGATCAGAGCCCCTGATTGACCGCTCAACTGGTTTAACTTGCAATGCAACTTCAATTGCCGCACCTTTTTTAAATGTTGATCCCAAAACCAGACTTGCGTAGCAACGGTGAATGCAAGAGTTTTGAACACGGAAGCCCAAAACGTGCATATATGAGGTGTTTACAGACTTTTCGTTGGAAGTGTCTGTTTGAACGTGTTTCATAAAAAACTTATCTGACTACAAAAAAATAAAATAATTTGAAAGTTACATAAAAGAAACATGAAAAGCAAATAACACAATCACTTTTTACTCTCTTAGAAATTAAAACCACTTCTTTTTATTGGTACTTTTGCACTCTATTTACCAGTACGTCAGTATTTGTAGTGTAAAATCTTACTGAAGTCTGATCTCTCAAGTCCTCCACCATGGTAACAATATGCCAAGAGCTCAAATGCTTGCTAAAGGATATATGAGGCTACACACTGATTGCACAGTTGCATGTTGATGTGACCACACGCTTCTCTGTATAATTATTGCAGAATTGAAATGAGGAACACGTCTATCCAACAGCTAAAGCTTGGCTGAAACTGGTTAGGGCAACAGTGCAATGATTTCAAGCACAGCAGCAAATGTGCCAAAGAATGACGGAAAAGGACATTTTTCTGACATATTATCAAAACGGTAAGAGCATGGTTTAAAGAATGTGTTTGTTTAATAATGTGTGCAAAAAAGATGCTTTTGTCATTACAACAGGAATCAGTCTCACACAAACCATTTCTTTGTGATTGTAAACCATTTCCTGCAGGGAATATTTTATTTTGTGTGATATGCCTGAGATTTGCCAGTGATAAAACATTGGTGTTATATCAAATTTATCAATGCCCAGAAAATGTAATAATGGATCAAAGCGCAAGAATTCACAAAGAACATTCTGTTCCCTAATATGTGTTTGTTGTGAGAGTTTAAAAGATAAAAAAGGGAAACGGTATATATTTTTTTAATTAAACAGTTTTACCTACTTTGTGAAGGTGTTACTCCAATTACAATTGCAACATAAAAAACAATGTTTACTACATCTATTACATTTAAGCATGTTTGTTTGGAATCAGTCATTCGCACTTTAACCTCACTTTTACTGAATAACAGACAAAAAAAAAAAAAAAAAAATTGGAAGATTTCTCTCTTCTTAAGGACAAATTGTTATGTTTACATCCTGGTCAGTCACAGCTGTGTGATTTCAATCAGACAAACCTTTTCCTCACAGAAAGTGCAGCTCTTTACCAATCACGTCTGTGGGCACACCACTTTGTTCCTTTGATTGGAAGATTCTGAGCTCCAATTAATATCTTAGAAGGCTGACATTTCAAAGCAGGCTTCGTCATTTCTTGTTTGAAGCACCAGGCCTTATTAAATGAAGGCGCACAAGTAAATAATATTTTTGGATGCTAGGTTAGAGGTGTTTTCCCTTTGATCCTCCTTTTCATGTCAGCATGGGGCATTGGTGGTGCCCTTTTAACAGAATACCTGAACTTGATATTTCACACAAATACTGTGTTCCATAAAAATACTTATATATCATATATTTTCACTTAAACAACAAATATTTATGCCTATGAGTTTCACAATTCAGCCCTTGTTTACACAATTTTGGATTGAAAAAAATGCAGAAAGTAGTTTGGTATGGTACCAGTAGTTAGAAAAACTGCGTCGTTTCATGAGTAAAATGTTGACAAAAAACAGAAGGAAAGAAATATATTCTCTTTCCCTGAATATTTAAGATTGTAAGATTTTTATTATTTTCCTATTTATCACTAGAGTGGATAATTATACACTCTGAAAACAGAAAAAGTGTGTGTTTACATTCACATAAAACATAGTTTGTACCACAACAGAACTGATGTGAAAATCAAATTAACTAGATATGAAACAGATATTTATAACATACTTTTTGTTTTCTTTCATATGTTATTCTAGATAAATTTGTCAGGAGCTGGTGATGTAGGATCCAAAATGCAGGAGACCAGGCTTGATGACAGAAACATTTAATAAATTAACCAGAACATGACAAAAACAATGGAGAAACAGAAATGGTGACAAACCAGAACAGATAAGCTGACAAGGATTAATTGAAAACCAGACATTTAAAAAGGCTGAGGACAATTAACTGAAATGAAGACAGCTGTGGATCATGATGAACCTCAAACTGGTGTAACTGGCAAAGGGTAACTAAGAACATGCCCAGAAACAGCCTACAAACCAAAATAAACCACAGAACCCTTACAAAATTAATGAAACAAAACTTAGTGAAGTCGTATTTTGTGCAAATACACAACAGAAGAGAATAGCAAACAAAAACTGCATGTACACATTTACCTTTACCATTTGTTGACACTTCTCCTGTCCAGGTCCTTGAAGTATTGAGTTTTTGTCAGTAAATTTTTCCCATTAGAAGCTTGTCCATTTCTACTTTTAGTTAGGAGGGTGATCAGGTCCAGCTTCTCATTTGGAACTGTTTGGTATACCTGCCATTACCTCTAAAATCAATACTTTGACTTGCCCCTGTAATGACAAAGAAGATTCTCATTTATCTAGATAACATTTGGAAGTTGACATGACATTTAGACTTATCGTCTTTTCTTCTTGAAACACCATCCAAGACTGATGAGGCTACTTGACTCAACTTTGAGACATGCTTCTGTAATTTTGTAAAGTTCCACCTTCATCTGGTTCTATTCCCATTATCCTGTCACTGAAAGTGAATTTTGAATTGTTGGGAATGCTTTGTTAATGTTCCAACCTTCTTTTTATTCACTGAACCTTCTCCGTTCAGTATCAGAGCTGAATGTCTTTGATTAGAATGAAATAATTTGTTTTGGTTCACATCTCAAGAATTTTTCACAATTTTCACTATTTTTTTAATCATTGTGAAGGCAATTTTGAAAAAATAATACATCACATGTCTTTGTGATATTGCTATCACATATGAAGGGTAACACACCAGTAACCTTTAATGTAAATCAAGACACACACATAATCACTTAAAGAAGAGCAAACATCGACCACAAACTTGTGCTTAAACAAGCCCTGTTTCTTCCCTTTTGATGCACCTCAAACCTATATTTGGTTGTTTTGTGTGTCAAACACGATAAAAAAAATCTAAAGCCAAATCGGAGGTATTTAAAGGTTGTAGAATCAGCCTCACATGACCACTGGAAGCTGATTAAAATAAAATATATATATATATATATATATATATATATAGATGAATATTTAGTTAAATCTTTTTTTTTAATGACAGGTTGGTGGACACATGGACGACTTCAACAAAAATCCCAAAGCTCTGTAGGACTTCTCTGCAGTAGCTTAGAGGTTGCTAAAGCCTTGTTTCCACTGAGTGGTCCAGTATGGTACGGTACGTTCTGGTATTTTGAGTACCATCATAATTCCATTGTAAAATTGATCCATTAGGTAGTACCGAATTGATGGGGGCGACATCGGTTGAAGATCCATTGAAAAGTGGAACAAAACGGTTGGGGCAGAGCCTCTGTAGCTACCCGCTGATTGGCAGAAAAAGATGACGACATTAGAAAGAGCCAATAAAGCGCTCATTTAAGCTAACGTTTTCAAAGTTTCTTTATGGCGGTATTCATCTTTGGCGCCCGCAGTTTTCTTTTACACAATGTACCAGAAGGAAAGCAATAAAAAGACGAGCTGCTGGATGATCTCCATTGGTGTTGCTTTTCTAGTCGTCGCACTACAATGACGTAATGACACCCTAGCGCTCTACACCACACGTGCTGTGAAAACAAACCGCTCAATGGAAGCAAGGCTTAACTGAATGGAAACACTTGTCAGAATTAACTGGACCTTACTATACTGGACTACCTTACTGGACTTACTTACCAGACTGCTCAGTGGAAATGAAGCTTAAGTGACTGTGAGGAGTTGATAATTTGTATTTTTTTTTTCTGTAAAATTACATCTCCAAGAAGAAAAGTAACAGAAATGCATATTAAAAAATGCAGATTAAGACCAGATTTAAGTTTATTGTCTTGTCTATAGATAGCACTTTTTAACTGCGCTGTCAAAGTCAGAACAAAGAGATATTGAAGTGTGGTAGGAAAACAAACAGTAGTTTATTTAAGAGGAGCTGTTGAGAGTCCACTGGGGTGCTCTGACCCTACCCCTACTGGAAGCCTGCTCTGACCCTACCCACATCAGCTGCCTCTCCTTAGCCACATGGTGAATTTGCTGCTTGATCAAAAACCAGCGTTTCTTTATGCCATTTTTTTTCAAGGCGATTTATGATACTTCTCACTTGACATTGCTTGATGCCTGTCCAAAATGTGTTCATAAGCTAATGCCCCAGCTACATGTGGAAGAAACTACCACTAGATGCCTTCAGCAGGATCACTACATGCGGTGGGTGGCGTTTCTGGCAAAAATGACGCCCTGGGCGAGCCACACCAGCTGGACCACTCTAAATATGTCTAAGATTAACCAATAAAGCAACCACATCATGGTTTCTTGTCCCACAAGTCTGTGTTGATTTTGGCAGTTAAAGGATCGTATATTGAAATTTTCATTCCTATCCTTTGCAGAAATTCAAGTCTCAGTTAAACTGGTCTTTTACTGTCTAGAGTCCTTGCATTATTTTAAAATGTCCATTTCCTCATTTATAGCATCAACTTTTTTTTGCCAAAAAATAATAACAATGGTTAAAATTTTACCTATTTCTTGGGTTCAACTTGAAACTCATTATCCTTCTGGTGGATGTTATATGTCTTTTACAGCAAGTGTCAGTTTTTATGCAGACATTAATATCTTTATGTGCATTTTCTTGCTAAGCTTTAGAAGTAAAGAGGAGTCTATTGGGGCTGTGTTAAAGAAGTTTATGAGACAAAAGAAATAGGCTATAATTTCCCACAGGGAACATCCTCTACGTGGGACAGTTACTGCTCAGAATAGCAGGACTCAGCATTTCCTTTCCCTGGGATGTATAAAAAGAACGATTTAGGAGGTCTTTTGTCCCAAAAGCAATTAGTTAACTGAATATAGGAACCTAAGGAGGAGCTATTGACCATAGGCCTACCTTAAATGTTGTTTTTCACTTTAAAGACCCATTCCAATCATCCAAGGTATAAGCTTTCCCAATGGTCTCTTAATTATTATTACGTAATGTTTAGGCTTTGTGCTGTTTTCTGTTGGAGAGGAGTAAGCCTTCATTCATTTCCTATCAAGCCTTTGTTTACCCCCTTTTCCCACTAGCTTACAGCCTCTCTGTTGGTCGGGGATCTGGTCTGGCGCCTGGGTGGGGCAAGCACGGGGGCCGCGTGGTCTCCCGGGCCTGGGCGGGGGGGGTGTGGGTGGTGCATTGCGTGGGGTTCTGGCTTGGCTCGGGGGGTGGTCCTTTTGCGTGCGCTGGGGGGGCTTGCGCGGGGCCCTGGTCCTGGGGGGGTCTGCCTGCACTGGATGGGCGGCCCGTCTGCACCCAGGGGCTGAGATCACTCCTTCTCTGGCCCTGGGACGGGATGGGGCAACCCTCTTGGGGCCTGCATTGCTCCAGGAAAAGCCTACCATGGCGGGGTCTGGGGGGAGCGGGCCAGGGGGAGGGATTTCCGTGGGTAAGAGGGGGGGTCCACCACCAGTATGGGACCCTTGAGGTTTCCTCGGGCCCGCTGGTACCTGATCAGGCAGCCACAGGGGCGGTGCTTGGGGGGGAGGGCTGGGGCTTGCGCCTGGGGGTTGGCCCCCTCTTGGCTCCTCTCTCTTTGTGTGGGGTGGGGGGTGTGGGGCCTGGGGGGTCGGCTTTCGGGCGGTGGGGCCTCTGCCCTGGGGAGACTTGGGCCCAATGCTGGGGGGGGGGCGGGGGGACAGTTGTTTCACCATCGGGGGTCAGTCTGGTATCTGTCCCCGACCTCCCCTCCTTCCTCATACGAACACTTATTAGGTTGGAGGGGGGCGTGCTTGCGGAATACCTCGAGGGGCCGATCCACTTGGCAGTGGTCCCCCCTCCCATGGTCTCGGCACAGTTTCGCCCCCTTCTCTTGGTTTTAAATGCACCTTAGACACGTAGGATCCTTGGTGGGGGGGTGCTGGGACATCACTGCCAGCAAGCAAGAGATGTCCTCATAGTGCTCTACCCTCCAATTTTAATTACACCGTAGACATTTAGGGTTCCTTGGTGAGAGGGTGATTGGACATCCCTGTAACCAATCAGGAGATGTCCTCAGTGCCCTGCTCACCAATTTTAACTGCACCCTTTATTACACACACCCTTCAACCACAAGAAACACACCTCAACATACACACACACACACAAATACATTTCACAAGGAAGGTGAGACTACTGATCTTCTGTCCTCTACCCCATCCCCGGTGGGGGGAACAGGACCTTTAGCAGCGGCGGCCTTGTCTCTTGGGTGTCGGCCTCCTGGGCCCGGCGGCCCCCTCCCCACGCAGGGAGAGGGATCCCTCAGTCCTCTGGCAAGTCCATGAGCGGAGGATCATATTCCACCTGAGCCTGGAGGGTGTCTGTGTCCTTGTGGTGCGGGTTCTGCTCCTTACCCTCGGGTGCCGGGCCCCTTCTAAGTCACAACATAGGATAGCCTGGTCAGGCAATGTACTCCTTCGGGGACCCCCACTTCTCTTGGTCATCCCTCCTCTAGGTGGGGGTAGCTGACCCTCGCTGTGCTCTCTTCTGGATCTCGGCAACTGCCTGGAGCTTCGGTGCAGGTCTCCCTTGAGGGGCCCTGGCTCGTACCCGGGGCTGGGGTGGGGGGATGCTCAGAACTCCTGGGTGGTAGTGGGCAGCTTGTCTAGGGTGGTGGGGCTCTCGGGGGTGGGTCCCCGTGCTGGGCAGCCTGGCGCCGTGGGAGGGCTGCTCTCCTGGCTGGGCTGGGCCTTGCGCTCTGCGCTTCCATACCTCACTGCGCTTGGGTGTTGGGGGCCCATGTGGTGGTGCTGCGGGCCCTGGTCTGGGTGCTTGGCCGGGCTGCCTGGCGGGCGGATCTCCTCCGTTGACCCCACAGTATGGGTGCGGGGGCGGGCCCTGGTCTGCGCTGTGGCCTCGGCGGGGGTCTTTGTGCGGGGATGTCTGGGAGCTCTCCCTCCTTTTTTTTTTTTTTTTCTTTTCTTTTCATTCCTTCATCCACTTCAGCTTAACATAACATTCACCTGAGCACAGGCGTCAGCTCACCTTTGCACCTTTAAATGGTGTGCATGTCAGAAGGTAGAGCTTTGCATGTGTTGGTTGGTATGCACAAGTGTGTGTGTGAACTGGATGTGGACAAGTTTGCGAACACTCTTGGAGCCAGCAGGTATGTTTGTGGCAGCTGAGTGTGTGGACAGGCCCCGCCCATTTTAGACCAACATTCACTATTTTAATGGGTATAGGCTCGAACATTTTGTTGCCTGTAGATTCGCAACTCTACTTTCCCTTTCCATTAGTCATCCTCTAAAATGTATTCCCCCCCCCCCCCCCCCCCCTTCCCCCTTTCTTTTTCCGTCTGGTCCAACAAAAAGAACACAAACAAAATTAATATTAATAAAGTTTCGTTTAAATTACAAAAGGGGCTTATACCAACATACAAGTTGTGTTCCCAATGATTTATAACCCCCGATTGTAAGAGTAAAATCTGTCTAATGCAAGAGGCTTTCAGCTCATATCTGTCTGCTCAGCTGTTGGACAGGACAAGTTAAAAAAAAAAAAGAAATGGGGAGCATCATCAGAGCCATACAGTACTGAGCTGATGCCAGCTCGAATGAAGAAAATAAAGACGTTAATGGATGTGTTTGTTTGTAAGTGCAAGCATCAGAATGGTGTTTGTACAGAACGACAAGTGCAAACTTTTTCAAACAACATTATTTTGACTGCTCCTTGTTGACCACAATTAGAACAAAGAAATACTCAGAAATGCAATTTTAAGCTTGATTTTCTTTATGTATGTTCCCCATCATGAACATGATGACACGGTATGATGAACAAGAACATGTTAAAAACGGTTAAAGCACATTTTTAATTGGAATGGGTCTTTCAGTATTTATTTATTCATTTATTTGATGGACTATAGGCTATGCACATGGATGATGATTTGTCTTTTATGATGCATAAACCAAAAACCAATGGCTGAATGGAACACTTGAATTTCCCTTTCAGGAATGAATAAAGTATTTATCTCTCACAAAGTCACATTAAAGCCACTCAAAGTATTCAACAAGTTCTTTTTTTGTAGACAGTACTAAAGACTGCTTAGTTCTACTCTGAGGCAAAGATGCCAAAGTACTCGTGAAATTGTACTGAAACAAGAAATGATATATTGAGCCAACAAGCAGGGACATGGTTTTTGTTTAGTTTGATGTTTTGAGTTGGCAGACTTTTCAGACACCAAGTGTCTTACTGCACAAAGGCTTTTTTTTCCCCATGACTCTTTATGAAGACAAAATAGAGAACTTTTACAATAGCAGACAAATATTCAATTCTGTTTTATATGCAGACAAACTCCTCAAGGCCATCAGTCCACATGACCTTTCCCTTGTTGAGGTAAAGAAGAATTTCATGCCAGCTGTTGTGTCTTTCTCCCACTTCCACCAAATGGAAGTCCCAGCTGGCCACACTGCTGCAGAGATGTCACTGCTGGTCACAGGCGTGACGCTCTTTCTCTTCCCCTTCTCTCCAGACCTTACAAATTGTTTAACATTTCAGACAGGGCTATTGTGTTGACTCACATCCAACCACATGGGCACTTACGGGTGTCATCTCCTCAAAGCTAATTGCTGTGCCCTTCTCTTAACGAAACAAGCTCAGGGGAAAAAAAAGTAACTAATGTGCCCTCTTGGTAGCCTCATTAGCTAACTGCACATTTGCTGTTTCTCTACTTTTCATACTAAACACTTTACTCACCTTTTACTTAATGGTAAATTCTTGCACACATACTTGTTTACATCAGAATTTTTCTACTTTTTTGTGTTTATTTTTACTGCATTTTGCATTCCCCCCCCCCCAGACTGGGCATAGTAAGAAAGTTAGCAGTAATACTTGATAATACCAGTAGTAATTCATGAAAAATGTGTTTCTTATTTGAAATAAGATTTTATGTTGATTTTTTTTTTTAAAGTAAATGTTTTTTAAAGCAACACACAACATTATTTTGTATCTGTTTTGTTCTCATCCTCTCCTCTCCAGCACTAGGATTTTCTTTTTAAACAAAAGTTACAGTTTCACTTCTCTCTCCTCCTTTACATCTAAGGAAAATCCTGTCTTTGGAAAAGGCAAGTGATTATCAAAGACAGACGACTGATGTAAAGTGAATATTTCTAACTGCAGATGCCTCTGTGGAGTACATTTCTTAATTAAATACAACACTAAATAAATAAATAAACAAATAAGAAGCTAACTTCTTTAAGACATGAAATCTGTGAGACTTCATTAAATGGGCCTACAATCAGCTCTTAGTTTTTCTACATTAACACATTTATTTTAATTTAAAATAAGGGTTGTGATTTATTTATTTAATACAAAAATTCGTCAGTTGATTTAATTTTGACTGGCATGTTTTCACAAAAATTTTTTGAGTATGTTTTTACCAGCTCTTTTACTTGGAAATGAGTATTTTGCTGGCAACATAGCAGTACTTTTTACTCAAGTTCTTATTTTTTAATACTCTTTCCATGTCTGTAACACAATTACAGTTATCTAAACTTAATAAATCTATTTGGACTGAATTGGATCACAATGATTTAGAATGAATTGAATTGTAGCAATTGTAGTTCATGAAGCCAGGGTTTATGTTTTTTTGTGTTTGAATTTCCCTGCCTGTGATCAATAAAGTTTTGTTCTATTCTTTAATTTTAGTGCTTTAACCCTGTAAAGCCTGAACCAATAAATAATTGACAGAAAATTACAATTCTTTGGATTTGGAGCCTTTATAGGTCCCTCTGAACAAACAAACAAAAATATGAATAAATAAATAACCATTTGATGGTTGAGGGTTTACCAGGGACACGCAAACTCCGGGCTCTGATCTGTTTAGTATTTTTTTTATATATAAATGTAATTTTGTATCATATCTGATACATCAGGTCACACAGCTGAAATATATATTTTGTCTGAGCTAGCAAAAATATTCTACGACAAAAAAAATACAAGAAATATATATTTCAATTCCATTGCTCTTGCAGAGGGCTGACAGACTCGTGTATCAAATATGATACATTCAGCTTTAAAGGGTTAAGACAACTTTGGGCATAAACTGGTGTTTTAAAAATAGACTGAATTGACTTGGATTAAATAGGTTACAAGATGATTTGCTTTTGTGGTTCCGCCAGTGATATAAGTCATACCAGCCAGTGAAAAATACGTCCCAACAACTCAATGGTGCTTAAAAAGATCAAAGTCCAAGAATGGTGTTTGCTGAATATCTGCTGACAAAAGGTAGAAACATAAACCTCAGCATTGGCCCAAAATACCCTTTATCTCATGCATGGCACTTTTCATCATCTATAAAAAGATTTTAAGCTCATGGGAAAGTTGATTCAATTGATTTTGAACAGACAAATCTGCAGACAAATATCAATCTTACAAAGCTTAATTTTAAAGTATTGACTTGTGTCTCATATCTGTGGGGAGAGCAACCCAGCTGAAGAAAAATAAAAGATGAACCATGAAGAAAACTTAATTTAAAAAATGCTCTTTCCTTTTATTGAACTATATTCTACAGTTTCAATTTCACCCCAAATGTTTTTTTTTTTTAACGACTTAAATACAATTTTAAAAAAGAAAAAAAGAATAAGCAAAAAACTTCTGTTTTGACAAGCCTTTAGCCTTAAACAGAATCATGAAGTATGAAAGTCAAACAATCTCTTCCATCTCCTAAAATTAATAACAATCTTTAAGGTTCTTTTTTGTTCGAGCTCACCAAAGTATTTGTCGTCTTACATGGGGTATAACATGTTAAAAAAAAAGTCCAAATCCCTCAGAGACTGGTAAAACACCACAGCCTCTCAGTAATCCACCTCCCACGGGCTAAAAGGATGACTATGTCTTTTCCCTTAATGGATTTCTCTTAAAATATACAACCTCAAACTTAAATGAAGCTAATTATTGACCGCTTTGAAGCCAAAGCATGCACAGAAGTACCTCTCTGGTTTGGACTTTGGACCTGAATAATGTTCTAATTAGCATTAGAGCTTGCAACCTGGATTCAGAGACTGGGAATATATTTTATTTTAGTGCTATAAATGTTTTGCAAGGCCTTTTCACATAGAAGAACCTTACTTCAGTGGTGCATTAGTGGCTAACAGGAATGTCTATTAGCCTTTAGATTTACGGTGCATGATGTGAAGCTGAGCAGGCATTTCTTAATTTAATGGTACATACTCAGGTAATGGTGGAGGGATTGGGCATTGTGCATATTTGTTTTAATTTTAGAGCTTAACTCAAGGTTAATTTAATTTCTCCAAAGTTTCTTACTTTGCTTTTATGGATTTACCGTCAGGTCTTTTTTTACACACATGAACATGCAATACCAATACAATAAATATTATGAACCATAATACAATTGACTCACAATGCACAGCACAATCTAAAGTAAAATGTATGGATCTATGTTTGGTAGCATTAGTTCACTCTGTTTTTTCAGATGCAATGTCTACATTGTCCACTTAGGACACAAAGAGAAGAAATATAATAAGAATATGTCAGGTAGCTGAATGATTGCAAAATGTGTTGGAACATTTTCATTTTGCCACAGTTGGCATGCTAATGCAAGCATTACATCATACATAATTCTTAGCTGTACCAAACAAACCTGAAAACTGTCAATCAGCAGTGTGTTAAAGACAAGTATACCACCCCAGCTGTTATGCTGCGTTTACACACGTTCAAGTTACCACTTTCAATGAAAAGTCTATGAAAATACACGTATATGCACATTTCAGGCTTCCACATTCACAACTCACATTCACGCGTTGCTACTCAAGTTTTTGGGCTCTACAAACAAAACGTACATCCAATGAACATGCGTTGAAAGTCAAACCAGGGACATGGATTTTGTTGTGACGCGAGGGTAGCATCTTTTTTCACTCATAGAAGTGCCAACAATTGATGCCCTGACAGAATTATATGACACCAAGTCTTTCATACTATATATTGGAATAGAGCTATGAAAGAAAAAGTCCAGAACAAAAAGTGCACTCAAGAACCCTCATTCAGTGCGTTCTTGAACATGCATCACATGCCCGGTGTGTACATAACATTAGAAGTCCTGTCAGGAGTAACTTTGAGAAACTCAAAAAAACAATCATAAACAAAGCCTGAGTCCCAGCTTATGATGTATAGTTTTGACCAGGCTTTCCTACTAAACTATTAATTATTGACAGATGGACCCTCCAGATCAAGTCTGGAGTAGAGACTAGGCTTAGTTGAAGTGAGAGTGTTATTATTTACGCAAAAGTGTTTAGCGACACCTTCGGTTCTGGATTTGACAACTGCAGTTTAACAGAAAGTTGGAACTCGTTCTTGACATTTTTGGTGATTTAAAAACAAAGAAGTATTATTCTACTCATATCTCACAATGCCAGAGTGGAGGCTCATGTGCTTTGATTTTGTCAAAAAATATCACTTCTGTCATAAAGAGCATAGGGTAAACATGTACGAGCACTTTATCTTCTTTTAGAACTGGTCAGGTCAGTTTAGCAATGCAGTAATGAGTGATGTAAATCATGCAAGTGACAGACGAGAAAGCAGAATTTTCACTGTGCAGCTTGTTGCCACATTTTAAATATCTTTTGTTGACAAGAGTCTTGTTATGAGAAGTTATTACTGAGCTGTGGGCAGATGACACATACTAAAAAATAAAAAAAGTTCATATATTCTGGCTTTATAATTTGCAGTTTTATAGTAACTGCAAGAGGCAGCCAGGATTGAAACTGTAGAAAATGATCATTTTGAATGATGCTGCATCTCAGCTGTAATAATGTGCTGACAGCATGAAGAAAACCACTGCTTACTTCTAGTTCTGTGTAAATAACCCTGTTTTTTTCTTTCTGCTTTCCCCTTCAGATGACAAACAATCATTTTCATTTTTGTAGATAGACAATAATCAAACTGTAGCACTCCAATGAAAATCCCACCTTACTTACTTTTTGTTAGGAGTTTGAGCTCTATCTCCCTCTCTGGTCAGCAGTGGGAGCCATCTCCTGAATCCTGACACTACATCTCCCAGCTTCCCCACTGCACAGATCCCAGATATCGCACACCTGACGCTCATCTACAATCCTCCACAGGACTCATAAGCAGCACACAGAGCCTGGCTCGGTGCAAAGTATTGCTTGTGCCAGTCAGCGGGTTATCCTGATCTGATCGGCTGTTTACCTGACCCTGCTTTGTATTTGACTCTTTGCCACTTTGCCGCCTGCCCCGACCTTTGTCTGGACTCTGACCCTGATTTAGCTTTGTGGACTTTTAGCTGAGCTTTGCTCCTGTCTGCTGTCTCCTGTCTGTAAGTCAATTAAACCTGCTGCACATGGAAACATCTGTCTGCCTGTTTGTGACACTTCTATTATCCATATTTGGCTGAAATTATCATTTTATGCTTAAAACGGAAGTGCCTGTGATTATGGAACGGGTGGTTCCACAAAACAACCACTTGGCAAGGTTTAAGGTCAGGCAAGGTTTACTACATTAGAAGCTTGTGATACACTTGTAGTTTATTTCTCCAGAAAAAACAAAACAGCTACAGGGACATAAACACCTCTCTTATTTCTTTTGTAATTTAGGGGGCAATGACAATTATGTACCACACTGTTTGTCAGAAACGTGCAGATGCACCTTTGTTAAATTAAAGTGAATGTTTTTTGTTTAACACATATTTGTGTTCACCTAGTTTTGACAAAGCAATCACCAAAATAAGATTCAGAGCTGATGGAGGGAGACAAAAAAAATGAGCACTCTTTAAAAAAACAAAAAACCTTCTAAACACCAAGCACCATAGAACAGGTTCTGGACAACATAGGTCAGAAAAGAACTTTTGTAAAAATCCCACTGACACTCAATGCAAAAACATATTAAAGATCACGACAATTAAAACACAAAACAAATAACAACAAAAAAAATTATTACATTTAAGAAATCCAAACTAAATTCCAGAAACCACAACACAATCCAAAAAATTTTAAGGAAATAAAAAATAAAATGCTTAGGAAATGAAAGTAATTCCAGAAATCAACAGGAAAATTTAAAAATGAAACACGATAAGAAATTGGAAAACATAGTTTCGATGGGACATCGCTGATTGGATGATGACATTTGAATTTTGACATTTGAATTTTTTCAAATGCGTCTTTTATGACTAGTTTTATGACTAGTATGGAGTATATCCAGTATCTCTTCATGTCCAATAAATTTCAGTTGAAATTATGGACAAACATCATCATCAGTGACGTCCCATAGTACCTACCTTTTCCGCTTTCCATAAAAAATGTTAAAGAAAAATAAGGTAAAGTAATTTTTGGAAATTACTTTAGTTTTCATAAATATTTCTTTTTTTTTTTGTTTTATTTGTTTGTTTTAGTGTACCTAAAGATGTAATATGTTAAACCTCCTTTTTGTGCTTTACAACTTTATTTTGTCTTTACAGTTTTCAGATCTAATCAGAATTTAGGAAAAATAAATGCTTGTTGTCCTGCATTTAAAGCAGTTTTTTCAACAGACAGGTTTTAATACTTCTTCCCCCTACTCTTTTAAGTTAAAAAAACCAATGTTTTCATGCTTTCAATGAAGCCATGAAAATGAGGTTCAGCATTGTGCCCGTAGGGGCTTTTTTGATTCAAATGTATCACCGGCACATGCATTCTTATTCTGTGCTTGTTGTTGAATAAAAGCTAATCACTTTTTAGTTTATAGAATCACATTTATCATTGTAATACAAATCTTGCAGAATTTTTCTGTCTTGTAAATTGTGATTTTGTTGTTTGATCGACTGGAGCTCAGGCTTTCATGCATTGTCTTTAAAATGTTGACAGACCAGAAGGTTGTAAGTGTATGGGAAAGTTACAAACATCATATATCCTCGCCCATGCATTTCAGTAAATGAAAGCTGTGAGTTTGCTCCCACTAGTCTTTAAGAGATGCACAACATTGTCTGGGCCTCAATTACAGCAAGGGCTACAGAGACCCCTCCAAGCATTTAGAAGTGGTAAGGCTGCAGCTTTCAGTGTAAAAAAAAAGAACCAGATGGAATCGTCTGGCTGGAACTATTTTAGGAAAAGTCCTGGTGAACAACAACATTTCTGACTAATATACCCCCTTGAAAGAATTCTCTGGGTGGCATGTCTTGTTGTTTTTCTAAAGATATTGACTTCAACAATTCTCTCATATGCGTGGGTTTGACACTTGAACATTTTTCTCAAGAGCAGCATTATTTTTTAAAATATGGAGGATTTCTATAAACAAAACAAGTTGTTTCAGTATCACATATTTAAGCTTTATTGTTAAGATTAATACAATTTAGAGCTCCTGACCAGCGGATGGCATAATAAAGTGACACATGTCAGCATTTAGCAAGAGGACCTGGCTGCAGACATCATCAGCCAGAACCTGAAGTCATTAATCGGAACCGAAAGTAGCCCCATATTGCTCGAAAAAAAACCAAAAAATTATATCTGGTGAACATTTACAATTTTTTTTCTGTTTAAACTTTGATAAAATATTTGTTTAACAATATCTGTTAATGTCAATTGAAAGCAATACAACAATGACTGTTTTTGTACCAACTTTAAGCTTATCTTGCTTAATAAAGCTTTCTTTGTACTGAGCTGGGGACGGTAACATTTACCATTTATTCACATTTTTAAGCTTTAATAATAGGTGTTATAAGTCAATTTTGAACAGGTTAAAGTTATTACCCCACTTTGGGTTTAAACGTTTCTTTAAAAATCTTGTAGAAAGGCCACATTACAAAGCTTAACCGCTATATTTTATTACACAAATCCCACTTTAATGCATGTGCAGTATTTAAAAAAAATGAATGCTGCTTCCACCTAAAGTTGTGTCATTTCCGCTTCGCGTCATCTTGTTGTCTGTAGCCAGGTTCCTCTAACGTTTAACAAAAATGTGAATCTCTGCCGTTTTTAACCACAAGGATTCAGCAGGTGCCAGCCGGTGTGCTCAGAAAAACAGAAAAATATTTTCCAATTTCCGAGGCACAAAGAAAATCGGTGGGCTCAAAAGAGCCCACAAGCTCACGCTGATCATGGCTGATCAACATAAACCAAATTGTCAGTGAATCCCAAAGAATTAAGTCATAATCCATATTTCATGTTGTGATCCTCGGCGTGCATTGTAGGAGAGAAGAGATCTGAAAATGTAGTCGTACAATGTTATTTGGATGGTAGAAAAACATAAAGACTTGTATGTCGTGTTTGATAAACAAACCTTTTTATCCTGTGTAAAATCTTATGAAATCTCTCTAGTTGCTGCTCAAAGTGACAGTCCATGGGCTTTCTGAACTCAAATGCCTCTCAAAGAGAATGTGAGGTCATAAACGGTGAGATGGCTGCTTGTCATGCACAAAATGCTTTTGTGTTGAAGTGAAACTTTCAATAACAAGCATTTTTGCTTTGTGGATCATGTCCAAGCGACACTTACACTCAGCCATCCTGGCCAAAAACATAGCCAACAGTATTATCTTTACTGAATTCCATAAAAAGACAAAATCTTTGTAAATTCTTTAAAAATGTCATTTTCTTGGAAAGCACAAAGGCAGAAAGCTGAGTTTTAGTGTCATGACCTTGGTTTAGAATCTGTTTTTAAAACCCCAATGAGGCATGGGCAGTCTGTGGCCACCTTCATATTTATGCACATAATCATACGCTTAAGCCACCAGAGCTACCTGTCAAAATCAGCAACCAGTCTGAAAGAGTGATTAGTTATGCCTGACTGACTTTAGTGAACACCCTCCATCTGTATGCAAAAGAAATGTATGGAACAAGCAAGGCTGGAAATAATGCTGCTGAATGACAAGGTTAAGCTCATGCAAAATAAACAGTTTGGCAATAGAAAAAGGTCACCAAGTTCAAAGAGTTTGAAGGGTTGTTGGACATTTTCCTCATTTACCCTTATCTTTAAAAGACAAACACACACCACTGTCACAGCTGCCCTCAAGCCCAGCCTTTCTATAAACTTTAAATTTAAATGGATAGAAATGTAGTTCATATTTGAAGAAAAACTTAAAAAAATTGGTGTAGAACTAAAATATTTAAACAATGACTTATAAAATCCGACATAGATGAATCAAACTGATCATTAATAAATTGGTTGCATTTGCATGTGTCCTGGTTTACAAGGAAAATTGCTTATAGATGAACATTTGCCAGATTTTTACACCCTGCACTCTCTCACGAGAAATGTAATGGCCCAGAAGAAAAAAATAAATATAACCATGTGGATCAAGCAAAAAAAAAGTATATTATTGAAAAAAAAAGAAATATGGTTATTCTAGGTAGTTTTTTTTTGCAAATAATAAGAATTTTAATTGTGTATTTTAGTCTTGTGAGTTTTTCTTGGTTTCATTTTATAATGTGGTGTTAGTGTGTTTGATGCCACAATAAGTACAAACAAACTTCAATGTAAAAATAGAGAAGAATATCATTTTAAAGCACAATAATCTATTAACAGACGTTCAACTTAAGGTTACAAGAATGACGCGGCAAATGAATTGAATCAATGTCATTATTTGTATAGAATTGTGTAGTATCCAATAATGTGACCCATCTTACATGATGGGTCAACTAGGATGGAGAAAGTGGACTTTGTTTTACAAACGTATTGAGGTCAAAGGGAAAAAAGTACAAATGCCTTCATGTGGAAAGCAATTGAGAAAGACAGAAATCTAAAAATCTCAGAAATATAAAACACAAAACATTCTTAGTGTCAAAATTGTCTTCACTTTATTGCAAAACTGTGATCCATCATTGGGGAGAAGAGGATTCTTAGTGCAGAGGTGACTCTTGAAACTTCACTACTGGATTAAGGAAGTATTTTTGTGGGAAGAATCTGAGGGTGTATTTAAACTGGACACATTTGGTTTGCTTAAAGTGAACAAGAGTCCATTTCCTCTGATAATCCAGAACCAATTTTCAGTCTGAATACACCCAAGCGGACCCTGCTACCGAGAACTGCTCTTTGACCCAACTTTCAAGATGGTCTTGGTTAATTTCTCATCGTACTGAGCTCCGGTTCACTCGGAGTTTCCTCAGTCTGAATAAGCTTCATGCTTGGAGCGGAACAATGGCCAAAATGGCCATCACAGCCGGGTGTTACGTGATCCCCTCAGAGTGCCGCAGACGAACGTGGTGCAGATATATAGTTTGAATAAGTAAACTTTCCTAACGATTTTCCAGTCAGAACAGTTTAAACCTGCTCTTTCCACAGAATCAAGAGTAACAAATCTGGCAGTTTCAACTTGAACAGAGTTCAAGGAAAATGCATGTTTTACCTGGCCTGTTTTTATGCAGTCAAAAACAAGATAACATTTTTTTAAAGGCTGGTGAAATGATGGGGCAAATTACTCAAATGAGTGTGATCTCTTTAAAAGAGTACATGTAGCGAGGATTCTTTAAAAATAAGCGATTATATTAGGGATCCATGGCACTTTCAGAACAATTTTCACATGAATGTCTACACTTTATGACTTTTATGAAGCTGCTATTATTATGCTTTCCCATCATCCTTTAACATATTGGCTCAATGTCAAATTAAATTAAAACTCTCTGGTTTTATAACAAATGCTCCATAGCTGCACAGAAACAAGATTCAGAGATGTCACAGAGGTGAAGGAAAATGTAAGAGATAGGAGCCACATGACACTGACTGTATTTTATTTTCTTAAAAAAAGGAAAATAAATGATGGAGAGAGCTGGGGATATAGGGGAATGACAGGAAGTAAAGCATAACAAAAAAAAGCCCAAACGGAACCAGTGAAAACTAAAGACAATAATCAATCTTTTTGTCAAATTGAGCACAATTAAGAAAAGAAAAAAACATTAAACAACAAGATTTTGAGAAAATGTCTAAACAATCACATTGTTGTAGAAAATGACTCAATATTTGGAGTCCATTAATTAGGGTACCTGACCTTCTCTTTTTATTTTCTATTCGCTGTGAGATTTAAAACGAGCAATTTTAGTCCCATTCGGCTCTTACTTAATCACATTTATGTCTGGAAAATTAAGATGCAGAACCACTGCTTCAAGTCTTACCCACTGAAAAAGGAGCAATGTGACAGAATCTGACTGAGTGTCAGTGCGGATATGGACTGTAGGAAATGACTCATAAGACTGCTGCACAATGAGCCTGTAGGTTAGAATAAAGTCACATGACTAAAGCTTGTTTTAGTTTAATGTGATTTCCTTTGGAGAACAGTAGCTATTCACAGTGAAAACAGAGAATTATATTAGGACTGTGTCAGATGTGGGCCTCTGAGACACCCTACTGAGAAGAAGTCTTTGTTAGTACTGCACACACTGTTCACTCATGGTTCTGTGGATTCTTGTGAACACATGAACATTATTCCTATTATTATTGGGTTACCTTTACATTTGTTTTAATCAAAAAAAAAAAAAATTTGGGATCAATTATGCTGAAAACAGACATTTTTGTTTGTTTAAAGTCCCACTCCAATCGTCCATTTTAAAAGCATTCCCAGTGATCTTTTAATTCTGATTATGCTATTTTTAGCCCAAATTAAAAAGCCTGTGTTGTTTATGAGGATGTATTTGGGGACAGCAGCAACAGTTAATTAGACATATGGGTGGGATTGTTGGTGTAGAGCAACCCCGCCGCCCCTTTTCTGACCCATTGCTGAGAGCTGTCTGTTTACACGCTCCTTCTGCTAGCTTACAGCCGGAAAATTAAGATGTACATGAATCTATTAGTCTGGAAGTGGATGCATCAGAATGGAGTGGAGCAGAAAGCTGGTGGTCTCCTCAGTCTAATTTCTACGTAACAAATAGGATTTTATTCAAATGCCAGTTTTTTCATCTTCTCCCAGCGACTTGCATAAAGAAATACTTAGAAATGCCATTTTAGGCTGACATTTTTCTTTATATGTGTCTTCCATCATCAGAAAAATGCCACTAAAACATGGTAAAAACACAATTTTTATCTGAGTGGGTTTTTAATGTGAACTTGTTGGTTTTGCAGACTGCTACTCAGAACCACTGTCTGATATGACTAACTGCATCACAGAAAATGTGAGAATATTTTCTTCTGCTGAGTTGACGAAAGTGATTTACAGCTCTGGACATGTCAAATACTTGCACAGCAGTGCTATCTTGGTTAACAGCTTGAATCTTTGCTCTATTTGATCTTCAAGGCCAGTGAAGTCTGGCATCAGGACTCTCTAATATAGGTTCAGAATTTGATTCTTGGAGTCGAATCCCATCCTAAAAAGTACTGCCTTTTTCTCTGTACGCTAGTTGAGCTTGGCAGGAGGCTGAGATCTGCCTTTTCCCTCAAACCTCTGAAGGTGCCCCCACATCGAGATGTCTCAGCACAGCAGGAGGAACACGTTCAAAGCTTTACAAACACATGCACATGCACAGAAACTTAAAAAGGTGTTTGAAAAAGCAGTGTTTTTTTTGTTTTGCTTGCTCGAACTCACACGGAGACATGGAAATTTAACATAACTCATTACAAAAATAAGACTTTTAAAAACACGAGTGAAGTGGAAAATGTATTTATTTGAAGAAAGGGTGGGATTGCAGAGGTTAATTGATCCTCTTTAAAAAAAAGTGCCTCTGGTCTTATTCACAACTTTTTCAGTAGAAATTTCTATAGACTTTCTAAAATATCACTAGATGTTATTTTTGAAGTAACATTTAGTCTGATTATAGAAAAAGAAAAAAGCAGACTGATTTCAGTACTTTGTGAGCACACAAACTTAGTTCACGTTCATTAGGAGGATTTCAACACTTTGGTTTCAGCATCTTCACTGAGGTAATGCGCAGCTGGTGAGCTTAAAGCAATGATCTTGATTGGTTTGACAAAGCCAAACTCTCATGAGGGATGTAAAAACAGTTAATGGAATAAATTATCTAAATTAATAGAAGAAAAAAGTTAATTTTCCGCTGGGGCTCCCAACGTCTTACTAAGATCAAAAGTTTGTGGATTTAAGCCGTAAAAGTGGGCTGAGGTCCAAAACTAAGCAAGGCATTTGCAATAGCTTATGTGTCTTGGAAGACAAAATAACGGGGCTGGTTTGTGACTGAGCAATAATTTCAACTCATTTTTACATTCTTGTTCTTTTCACACATGTAAAATATGTCCAAAAAAAAAGCTGCGGAAACACTTGTTTTAGTAAAGAAATTAAGTGAGGCTTTAATTGTGCTGTTATTTTCCCCAGTTGGACTCTTTTTAGCACTACATAAATATAATATTTGCCACTTTTGCTTAAATGAAACTAAGCTACATTCAATCAAATACAGAATTAAACAAGATTATTTTAATATTGAGGAATGCTGGTATTGTTTGCTTAAACAATTTTAAGATGCCATCACAAAAAAAAAATAAAAACACTGCCATCAATGAAATGATGAAGAAACGCATTTGAGTGTTCACCTTGTATAGTCTTTCATACACAATTTGGATAGCTGTTTTTGAGTATAACACTTGTTTTCCACTTTTACTTTAAACCTGGAAGATTGGCAAGGGAATGAGTGAGGCAAAAAGAAAATTGTCTGAGCTCTTTCCATGGTTTGCTGGTGTAAGTCACTTAATCCCCCAGCAAACTTTGTTGAGACTCTCTGCAAGAGCTAACAATACATCAATAATACATCCAGTCCAGTCGCATCCACTGAAGAGACTCAGCGTTTCATACGCAGCACGCATCCTCTCTGTTCCTCTTTAACACTTTCCACCTGCACACACTTACCCTTTCCATTCTTCTTCTACCCATGTCTAGACTCCTTGCTGTAACTGTCTTAAAAACCCTACATTATTTATTTATGCCAAAGTCAAAATATGAGTGAAGATAATGTTGAAATGATTTGACACCTGAGACATATTGCAAATGCTACTGCCTTTTTCAAGAATAGACAGACTCTTTACTCTGGATGGAAAATGAAAAATTGCCTGCTTTGCATGGAACAAAACCCTACTGTTTGCTCTTGTGTTGCATGTTTAAGGTAAAGACAGGCAAAAGTTCAACTCAGTTTACATCACCAAAGTGATGATGAAGGAGGAAGACATGGAAGTTTTATGTTCAAATTTTCTGTTTTCACTTTTGTGGCCTAAAGTCTGATTTATAAAATCCAAAGGGATAAAACACTTTTACTGTGACAATACTTAAAGGGTCAAGAATTAGTCATAATCTAGCCTACAAATACATTAGACAAAGGATCTTCCTAAAATTCCCCCCCAAGAAATTCAGAAAATCTGACATTCATAGTATGCAAAAGAAATAAATCAAAATCAGTCATCTGGTGACGTTGTTGTTTAATTGTTGCGGTGTGAGAAAGTTTGCAGACTGATAAATTAGGATTTCAGTAATACACTAAATAATGTTTGCTTTATCTCAAACTGAAGGTAATGCATTCACTCGTTGAATTTAATGCCTATAATAGAAAAATGTAATAAAGAATCTATTGATATTTGTTAATTAATTCACTTGTTTAGCATGTAATTTCCTTTTATCTAAAATAAAATTAAAAAAAACAACCTGCATCCATAGTTGTTAAAAGATATAAAGCATTGCTGTGAATGCTAAATGGTCTATTTGTTATTCCGCTGTGCTGAGAGGTCAGTAAAAATTAAAACCACACACACAGGAGCACAATGGAAACCGTCCAGAATAACCATCTAATTAATTTCAGCGAATACGGTGAGTTCCTCTTTTATCTGTTTCCGAAGGTTTATAGTCTTTGGAGACTCTGGTCAAGGCCTAAGTGGAAATGGCTCACTTTACTTGCATACATAAATGAAACCCAATCCCTGCTGTTCCCATCTGGGTTTCAACCTGTATTTGCAGCCAAACCAAGTTTGGGAATAAACACAAAGACAAGATATTGAGGTTTAAAAATGTGGCCATGTTCAGCAGAGAACAAACTTCACACACAAATACATCAATAGAGCTACGCTGAGGTTCAGGAGTACATTTGCAATCTTGTTGACAACCATGTTTAAAAAAAACATTTCACGGACAAAATGCAAAATAAATGTGCACGCAAACTTTCTTCCAGAACATCCTCCCTAAACAGAGTGGCTGTAGGGATTGGACCTGCCATATTGTC
This sequence comes from Adrianichthys oophorus, assembly GCA_036245035.1. NCBI lineage: Eukaryota > Metazoa > Chordata > Actinopteri > Beloniformes > Adrianichthyidae > Adrianichthys > Adrianichthys oophorus. The sequence continues at coordinate 40,798,272 of BSAI01000012.1, forward strand.
TTTGATGAGATAAGACCCAAAACAGGTTTTACGCACAGAAAGATTTCAGGTTAGTGTCAAAACATTCCAACTAACTGTAAACTGGTGTTAACCATCAACTCAATTACATTTTTATCAGATAACCATCTTATTGTTTCTTTATTTTCAAACTCCAAATAAAGATAACGATGAACAGTTTTTTTTTTTTTTGTTTTTTTTTTTAAAACCTTTTAAAATATGAACATATCTGAGAACTCCAAATAAAACGTCTCAGAAAAAGAGTAGATGATTATTGGGTCTCACATAATATTTGATATAAAATTATGTTATTAATATCTTATATTTCTCTGACAGCATGTATCTAATTTTGAAACATTGCTTTTACACATAATTCTTTGATTATTGTCAGAAAAAAATACGAAAGTTGCATAACATTAAAGTTCTAATTGCTGTTTTTGTGAACCACATAACTTTATAAACAATGACAAAAATCGACCTGCAACAAAGGCAGACTGGACGTGAATAATACAAATACTGTTTTACCCAGAAAAAAAGAAAAGGAAAAAAGCACAACAGTACTAGGTCTGTCTGACAGTGGCAGTGCCTCAGGATAGTAAAGCAAACATTTTAAAGGCAAATATTTCACAAATTTAAATAACTACAAACAAACTTGTTTTATGATTTATTTGCACGTTTGTCCATCGAAAAAAACCTCTGGATTGTTTTAAGGATACGGCTGGGGCAGATGTACACCAAGAAGATGAAGATGAGGTTGATAAAGACAAATTAATAACCATGTTTTTACCACAGATATTTTTTTTGAAAAAAAAAAAAAAAACTATTCAATTTAAAGAAGAAACTGCCGATAAAGTCCTATGGGGGCATCTCAAGAGTTCTGTGCCAATCTGTAGCTGGAATGCTGTCTGTTGAGAATAGCTCATTATAGCTCGATTAAAGTCCCACTCCGATGAAAATAGCATTTTAGATTTTTTTAAACATGTTCTGGCAGCATTTTTCAGATGATGGCGGACAGATATAAAGAAAATTAAGCTTAAAATTGCATTACTGAATATTTATTTATTGAAATCAGGAACAAATTCAAAAAATCTATTTGAAAAATCATGAAGCAGTGACATTGGTGCTACAGTTGGCAGACCCAAGCTCACTGCTCCGCTCCATTCCAACGCAGACAAATAGATCCACGAACGTCTTCATTTTCCTTGTCTGAGCTGGTATCTTGCTTAAACCTGCATGGCTGGATAGCTCCGATATTGCTTGCCATTTTAGTTGCGCCAGTAATGTTATGTTGGAGGTGTGAGGGGCCGCAAGCTAGTGGGAGAGCATGTAAACAAATAGATGATAGGAAGTGGGGACAGGCTTACTCTGCACCAATGATTCCACCCACTACTGAGGCACATTTCTAAGAACTACTGCCACTCTGCAGAAGCTATGCCCCAAAAAAACGACTCAGGTTTCTTGATTTTGGCAAAAGTGGCGTAATCGAAATTAAAAACCACTGGGAAGTGTATTTAAATAGATCAAAAGAGGATTGAAGTGGTACTGTAACGCTGCAGACTTGCTCAGATGAGATCAGAAACAAAAACAGCTGAAGTTTGGTTTAAATGGCAGCCCCTTTTTTTCAATGACTGTTCATTCGGGGCAGTTCCACCATCTTTCCAGATCTCTGACAGTTTGACAGACCAGTCATTTGTTTAAAATGGAGCTATTGATTTGTCAGGGAAAAAGCATGTTTGGCAAGACAAAGAAAACTGATAGTTCAAAAATGTCATGGGTACAATATGTCATCTGCATATATACTTCTCCCTCAAAGGTGAACATGCAATTCCTTTTTTATAAATGCTATTTTAAGAGAATGGCTCTTTTCTATAGTCCATTGCTCATCAACACCTCCCTCTTGTTCATTTGTAGTTCACCTTTCAGACCTCATTTGTCGCAGATTCAATTGAAACCTGATAGTTTTTTGGTGCTGGACTAATTGGGATGACATAGTTCATCAACACCTACGCTGAGAAAACCAAGTCTCTTAGGTCAGATTGAAAAAAGGACGGGGAACGAAGAAGAGAGAAAATCTTTACTAATTCCCTGGGCTTATTGCTTTTTAAAGGGGCTTCTTTAAGTCTCACTAGTCTCTCTGTCTTTGCTCATTCTCATCAAATAAACAAAGCCGTTTTATTCTTGATATTTATAGGCAGAAATTGACCTGACAAAAATAAAAACTGTACAAACTTAATTAATACATTGTTTTGTAGTTAATTTCCTGTTCTTTGTTGGAGTATTTATGATACCCAAGTTTCTTTTTTCTAGAGAGGCCTCAACTTTTCATAACAGCCAGTAAACTCTGGCACAGTGATCATTTCAAAAGTGAGTTTTGCAAAAACTCCATCTGATCGACAAAATTAGTGGTGGAACTAGAATATTTTATATTCAGGGGTGGAATGGGATCAGAAGAACTTGGAAGGGAAATTGAGAACAGCAGAAATTAAATGATTAAAAAGGTGTATTAATCATTGTTATTAACATTAAAAAAGCATATATTTTAGCTGAAGTGCCATTAATAATGCTTAAAGAAACTTGTATTGAAGATTTATTAATCTTTGTCAATTATGATACTAATATTGACAAATAAATTGGCAAGTTCTTACTGTCCTATTGTACTTACCGTAGCTCCGCCCCTGGACTAAATCTACTTCAAATCAAAGGAATTTCTGGTAGGATTTTGTTGTAGTGCATGTTGGACCAAATGACTGCATTTCTGCATTGTTTTTGTTCATTTATTATTTAAATAGCCATTTAAGTGTGATGTTGGTTTCAATACAGAAACAAAAATATGTTTACTACAGACTCACTTGCAAGTATGAAAAGACACATGGATGTTTTTTTTTTTTTTTGCCTGAAGGAATATGATGATAAAACAGTTTGTACTTAGAGGATGTTGAGGTGCACAGGAGTACGAAACATGACGCACACTGCATGGTAATCAATAACTGCCCTTTTGCTTTGAGGCAAGATGGGAACAGAACCTTGAACTGAACATCTTCCTTCGCTGGTGGATAATAGCACTTTTGGACTCATTTTTGGCTAAAACAACAAGTTCTGTCAGAGAGCAATGAAAAGAACTATTTAAAACCTAAAGGTATCTTAGTACCTGATCTGTTTGTGTGAAATGGAAACATAAAAAGGAGACAGATTGTGTGTTTGCTTTTTAAAAAATCAGGGCAATGCCGTGCAGGAAAAAGAAACACACGAACATGAACATAATTGTTGCATTTTTTTAGCTTTAACAATGTGGATTTTTTAAACAAACTAATTAATTTAACCTAAAATACACTTTTTTTTTAGATACCAGACTTGGAAAAAAAAACAATTGTTTACCTATTTCCTGTTTCTTAGAAAGTTGTAGTTTAAAACCAACCCGAGTTGATATGTGGCTGTGAAAAGGTCATGCTTAAAATTAAATTTGTGTATCATCCCAAAGTAAATGAATAGATATCACATTTTAGATACTTGTTAATCACATGGATGAAATTTGTTATACCCTACATTTCGGGAATGTACATGAAAACATTCTAAATGTAAAAGTTTTAAACAGAATTTGAAGCTAAAATTTTGTTTATATCTGCCCAAACAAAATAAATGCCTCCTCCCCTTCTTCAACCAAAATCACTAAATTTAATAGTTATATTTGTCAAGTTTTATGTTATAATCTTTTAAATTTATTTGTTCTATTTGCTAAATAGGTAGGTAAATGTGCAGAGGTACAACAGTATATTTTTAATTAGCTTTCAAAGCAAAACATCTACTCTGAGTAGACCATAAACAGTCATTTGATCATTTCCTGCACTTTTTGAAATCATTTTATGAGGTCATAATGAAAGTGCTGCCAAGTAGCACAATAAAAGTAATACAAGCCAGGCATTTACAGCAGATTCTGTTGGATGGCACTGCTGTCACTGCTTGCATACAGACCACATTGTTTATTATGACAGAGTGCATGCACTCTGTCATAATAAACCCATTCACTTCCATCTGGAATCATTTTCTAATAAATTGCCGGGTTGTGTACATTTCTACAGATATGAGGAACTTCTTTTGACTTAGTTGCTGTGTGGAGGTCATTGTGGATGTAGCAAAGTGCAACAGTAAACAAAGGCATTTTCCCAAGGCGAAGGGTCTCAGAAATGCAGACAGCAAAGGAGCAGCAACATGAAATATCACCTGACAAGTTATCTTGCTGCTCCTCTTCGGCAGTGACCAATCCTGCTCTCCTGAGGAACCAGCATTCCTCTTCATCCTTCCATTATTTCACAGATAACTAAACTGTTCACTCATCGCATTTTTTTCAAAATTCCACTTTTTGTTTCTGTCCTGTTAATCTATTTCTTTTTTTATCTGTACTTTTTCTATAGTATTTCTCTAAGCCCCTGACATATAATCACTTGCCTTCACATTAGCTATCCATATTTATGTTGATGCACAGGAAGCATGATTACCTGAGAGAATACCACAGTTTAGCTGTGGTCTGTAATGCCTATTGGAAGGTTTATGTGGTTTACGTAGGCAGGTCATAAAAGCCTGGAGGTTCTACTTTGACAGCCCTATCTATCTGCTTGTTGTTTTGCTCTGCTTGCCATTGCGCCACCAACCAATTCAGGAAGCTCAGCTGGAAGAGGAGTTTGGGACACCAACCGATAAAGATGGCTGATGTAGCAGTAAAATAAATGTTTTTTTTGAGTGATAATGCATGCACACACTATCTGGAAATGCCAGGATTGACAATTTTGAGATTAAAATTGAGATTTTTCCTGAACGACAGAGATGTAAATCATTGGAGTAAACCGTGGTCACTAAAGTGATATAAAAAAAATCTATTTTGCTCACTTAAAATGGAACTAAATTAGAGAATCTGCTGCTTTAAAGAAAGCCATCTTCCTGCCTAATGCCTTGGTCCCATGGGGGGTTGACCTGTATGGGAGCAGCATGTTTTGGGTTGTCCAGGCCAATAGTCTATGGGTCATAGACAGGAGCAGCCACATCTTAAGGGCAACTCAGGTGTGTCTTGGAGTTCCCTTGAGGCAGTACGACCACCTCGAAGGAGGTCATGAAAATGGGAAGTACCTTTGTTGTATGCGTGTACAACAATGCATCTTGAGATATATGTAAGGCTAATGTAAGTTTTACGCACTTGTGATGTACGAGTGATGCTGTCTAATGGTGCCCCAATGCCACACTCTAGTTGTTAGTGAGATGCACAAACTGGCTCCTTATTAACCATGCGTAAATGATGCACATGTGGTGTGGAGGTGTGCACATGATACTTCAGTCAATGTGGGATGCCCACATAAGCTACAATAGTTGTGTAATATCCTAATTTCTTACAAGGTTGGTGCAAGGAGCACACAATTATAACTTGAACGGCACTAACGGGCTCCTTGCCCAATGTGCAGGGTTTGAGGCTTTTGAAAACATGAAAAATCTGTACAATGTGCAAGTCTCACTCGCGTCCTTACTTACCCTTATGTGTTGTGTAAATGTTTGCTATGACCTGTTGCCCGCAGGATGCTTGTAAAGAAACGTGCATGAACATTTTCACTCTATGGGCTCACTGAGTGGTCCATGATCTTTTTATTCCATGTGGGCCACCTGCATGCTAAGGCCTAATGGTCCATTCACACTGAACGTGAACAGAGGCGTCAAGTTACAAGTTTCGGCGATGTTGATGTGGCATGTAAACCAATCAGGAACTCAACTTTGGGCACTTGATGTTTTTAGTGACTAGATCAGAGGGTAGAAAAATAAATTCAATATGGTTGCGCGATGCAAGGATTTTTGTCCTGAACATCCATGCATTTTCCTAACATGCTGGGGCCAAGAAGTTGCCGGAGACTGTCTGGTTACTGTTGGGTGAAAGCTGATACACCCTGGACAGGTTGCCAGCCTGACACAGAGCCCATAAAGCCACCATGCTAGCCAGCTGCCTGGCAAAGCAAGCTCTGCTGCACAGGGTCCGGCAAAGCATGCGATTGCTGTCGCACAGCCTGGCTCCACCAGTGGAACTCTGCTAGCTGCAAGCTATCCTCGCTATGTTGGCCCACAGAGAGTGGCCGCGGGTTCCATCGTAGCGAGGTCAATCCCCTCAGATCCATTCGCTTATGATTTTTTTTCTTTTTTTCGTCAAGACAATAATAAAAGGATTCCCCAGATTTATTTGTATGTTCTCCCTCTCCGGTTAATGCTCAGACTGGACCACAGAAAGACAGAAGTAATGTTTAAAATGATGTCATGCGCAGCTCCGCTGGAGGAGTGAAGCACACTCCACCTGGAGACGATCTGGTGAACCCAGACATGGTGATATGCTTGCCGGCATCTCTGTAGAGCTCTCTAAAACATATAAACGCAAGCTACTCGCTCAATATCATCAATTTTTCCAAGATGTGGTCAACAAATGAAGTTTGTCGGTGGTTGCTCCGCGGCCGGGATGTCAAGGCATTGAGCAGTAAATTTGACGGGCGTCAAAAGAGAGACGCCTCGACTGCGTTTGGTGTGAATGCACCATAAGAGTTTCTTAAATCACAACCCAACATGGTCTCACGCAAGTAAGATCTGAAAGCAAGCTTATATTTTTTCAGGCCGTCATTCCCAGTGAATATGAAGCTAATTGTTGATCAAAATATAAAAAAATATAATAAAAATTAACTAGTGAGGTTTTTAGGAAAACGTGCTGTAAATTGGATTTGCATATTTGATTTCAAACACATAAACGCCCCTTTACATTCTCAAGAGAGGAAGAGAAAAAGAGACCATGTTGCACAGTAACTGAGTGACAGCTTTGATCATTTAGCTCTATAAGTTCAGGTTCTCAGAGCCCTGATAAGTCTGTTGTCAGACTCTATAAACCAGTAGATTTCTCACTTTTTCCTCATGATTGTTCTGACCTTGCTGTTGCTTGCTCATGCTGCTCCATCTTGCATGTGAGCTGTCAGTATCTTCTTTTTGCTTCAAAGCATTATTGGGTAATCATTATTTTTCATTTTATGAGAAGGTTTGGGTTTTCAAGTGTGACATGAGAGAAAACAGTGAATACAGTGATCTGTAGGACTTGTTAGCTCTGATTCTCCCCTCATCACAAGCTGAAAAGGATAAGTTATTCTCATTGCTCCTTTGGGTTTGGTGAGGTTTTTTTTTATATCTGATATGAAGACAAACACTGCAGATGTGGTCAAAGTTAAATAAAGATAGTCCACAAGACAAATTTGACAAATTTATTCAATACTTTCAGAGCTGTGAAAACATGCTTTTGATTTCATTAGTCCTGCAGGCCTAGTAGTACTACTGCACTAGCAAAAATATCACTACCCTATTATCTAAAAGGTAGTTTTATTTTTGAAAGCAACATTTTAGAAAGTGATTTAAATTCAAAACACTTTATTAACTTTCAGCAACCTCTTTAAAAACATTAAATTTTAGTTATCATGTTCTTGTATTTTTCTTTCTTGAAATACAGTATATATTACATAAATAGAAAAAAGTAAAGATCAGTTTGTAGCCTTAACCTTTTTAATAAAGTTCAGCTATTAAAGACCTAACATAGCTGCACAGTAAAACATCATTCCTTTGGATGGTGCTGCCTCCTGCCCAACTTCAAAGACTACTTTGAAGTCCCCAGAAAATCTTTTTTTTTTTTTTTAGCTAATTCGTCCCAAAGAAATAGGGGTTGGGGCTTACCAAATGCAAAGAAAGATCAACTTTGTCAGTTGTTGATTGAATGGATAATAGAAGCAATTCGGTTTCTTTCCATTTTGATCTAAAGCACTTGTCTGAGATCAGATGCATAAAATTTTATGAATGTGTTCAAATTCAGTGGCTGGTTGCCCTCAACTTAATGTTCTTTGTGCTCAACTCACATGTGGTGAGCACACAAAATTTACTGCTGCATGAGATGGGAGATTTATTACATTTTTAATTTTAGTTTTCAAAACCCAAAGGGCGTTACCAGGCCAGCCTAAAGATGTAGTCTTTGCAGCGTGTCCTGGTACCTCCGCCCAGTGGGACATGCTCGGAACACCTCTCCAGAAAGGGGTCAAGGAGGCATCCGAACCAAATAACAGAGCAAAACTTCCCAGCTGGATAGTTCTGATATTATTCACCATTTTAGTTGCGCTGGTAACGTTAGGTTGGGTGTGTAAAAGGCTGTAAGTTAGCGGGAGAGCGCGTAAATAGAGCGCTCACAGCAATGGGCAGGGGAATGTTCCTTTTATGTCTGTCAGTGACGTGCGGTGAGGTTCACGGCTGGTGAGGCACTGACGTCATCAGTCAGATTTACAAACACATTAACCCTACAAAGTAGCTCATTCACCATTTGATTGGCAGCAGTTAAAGTGTGTTGTTTAAATTTCATTTCAACATTTTTCTTCAATTTTCAAACTGTAGCAGAGAAAAAAATGACCCAAATTGTTATCATTGACTTACTTTTGCTCATAAATGAAGTCCGTGTGTCGCTCCCTTGTTTTATGTCTATGGTCACTACTTCAGAAGAACCGCATGAATAACCTGTTTGTAGATGTCTTTCTTTTCTTTTTTCAGTTATAAAAGTCTTTGTGTCTGAGTGGAGATCACCACGTGTCAGATCAAATTCTTGAGTTTGGGGTTTAAAAACGTATTCCTTCATTTAGAAATTGAGACGGCTGCGCTTGACCTGCACCCACTAATTCTATTATTCTTTAGCTGCACTGCCACATTATCCGGGATCACCAGCGCCCTCTGCCTTGAAGCAGGCACACTGCCTGCCTCACCTAGTGTATTTTTACAGCACATTTTTAGCGGATAAAAAGACTAAATGAGTCACAAACTGGCGCTGATGTCATCAGACAGGTGGTGAGAAATAAGCAAATCAGGTAATTTTAAAATAGAGCATCTGTTATGACGATAAAAATGCGGAATTTGTAAAGTGCATGCATCATCTGCAGCTCCAGTCAGTGTGTATGGTGCTGGGGAGGCAAGGGCTGTTGCTGCCTCACCTGCCGCTGTGTGCACACATCAGCTGCATCTTCATAGCCTCACTTGTCTCACAGTAATTGAATGTTAAACTCATAAATTATCTGCTTTTTTCCCCAAAGATACTTTAAAAACCCAACAACAAAATGTAATCATAGAAAAGACATGTCTAAAAAATTAATATTTGATTTTCATTTTTCAATTTAAAAAGTAAATTCATTTTATTTCCTTTATGCCTTTTTTAAGCCATATTTTGCTTAAGTCAGGGAACCTGGCTCCCCTGACTGCAAGTCACTGATGTCTGTTTATATCTGGACCCCAGGAAGAATGGTTTCAACTGCTTGGTTGCAACTAATAACCGGTATAAAGGTAAAAAGGTATGCATAATGATTAGGCAGATTCTTTTCCTTGGGTAACATGGGCCAAAAGAGAGACTCTGACAAGTCAACAATTGTAAAAAGTCTTTCAGAGGGTTGCAGCACTCTTGAGATATCCAAGAGACTTTGGCGTGATCTCTGAACTATTGTGTTTTGTTGCAAATTGTCAATGAGGACGCAAGAAACTTGTGGAGAAGAAAAGATGCAAATTAACTGCCAAAGATTTGAGAAGAATCAAGCATGAAGCTCCCAGGAACCCTTTAACCACCAGTGCTGCCATATTCCACAACTGCAACCTACCTGGAGTATCAAGAAGTATGAAATGTTCAGTTCTCAGTGACATGGCCAAAGTGAGAAACGCTGAAACCCCACCACCCCTAAACAAGATGCACAAGTTGAATGAATTGGCCAAGAAATATCTCAAGAAAGACTTTTCAAAGATTTTGTCAAATGATGTCTTTGTTTTTCATTGAGTAGCAAAATAATTTTGCACACTGTTAGGTGCCTCTTATGGAGTAAATGTAGTTATCTTTTTAAGAAAGACAAAACTTCTCTTTTACTACTTGAATATTTAAATGTGATCGTTTGTTTACATTTTGGATTGACCAAGTGTACTGTAATTGTACAACAATAAAATTAATCCACAAAAGCACAACTTGCATCATAATTATGCACACGGTGTAGAACATAGTCTAAAAAAAGGTTTTACATTTTGGGCTTAATTGAACACCTGATTTTATGAAAAAGTAAAGTCATAAATGTCATCCTGATGAACTTGAAATCTAATGGTTGCTCTTTTATTTAAACAGTCTTGATTTCATAATGTATTTCTTCACAGTTGTTAAATAACTCATAATTCTTTTCATTGCCATCATCCTTCTTAGTAAAAATCTGGGCCATTTGCTGCTCATAGGGAACAGAAGTATCTGATGATGAGGTTAATTTACTGCAAGCGCAGCTTGTGATTTCAATGTTTAAAATTTTGTTAATTTTACCTCCTCAAATTACATATGCCGAACATCCGGTGATTGGTGATTTGACATTTTTCTTGGCATCATGCTGACAGTGTGACATATCCTGGTAATTACCAGCCTTATCATCGTCTCTCTCATCGCTTTATCTTAAATTGTCAGTACTGTGCTTTTTTTTTTTTTTTGGCAGGTAAAAAATGTACTTTGCTGTTTAAAACCCTACAGTTACCAGCCAGTCCCATATATAATACACATTATATTTATATATATATGGGGGACTTGAAATAGTGCCACCAATGGGGGACCATTCTGTGTGGAGTGTGCATGTTCTCCCTGTGCATGCGTGGGTTTTCTCCGGGTACTCCGGCTTCCTCCCACCGTCCAAAAACATGCTTCATAGGTTAATTGGTCACTCTAAATTGTCCCTAGGTGTGGATGTGAGTGTGCATGGGTGTGTGATTGTGGCCCCCGCGACAGATTGGCGACCTGTCCAGGGGTGTCCCCTGCCTTCGCCTATGAGTAGCCGGGTTATGCTCCAGCAGCTCCGTGACCCCGAAAGGGATGAAACGGTTTAGAAAATGAATGAATGAATAAATATATATGTTTATATTTATTTTATAAAAAATATATATAAACAAGGGCTTTCAACAACTTTAATAATTTTTGGAGTGCTGATATTGTTCCATCAACCAATCAAACTGTAACGTGCCTAAAGCCTAACATTTGATGTTCGAGCTATAAATACAGAAAATGGGGAAAAGCGATTCTCGTCTCAGGAGCATGGGTATTTATTTCTTCTTTTTCAACAGCAGTTGTTTGTCAGCACCTTGTCAAGGCCTTGATGGCTTCACGTACCAGTTACTTCAGCCTCAGGCTTTAGACTCGTTCAAAGTAAACATCAGGATGACTGGCAGGTGTTGGAGGCTGAACCTGACCGTCTGAGGCAGAGGGCAACCCTAAAAATATATTCACACATTTCAGATGTGACTGATAGGAACTGTTTTGGAAAGCAGACTTTTCACCATGGGCAGGAGCTTGCTTAAATTTTCCTTTTAACATTTTTGAATTACTGTTAAGGCTTGTTCTTAGATGGGTCTTGCAGTCTTGGGGTTTTTGTAGGATTGCTGCTCTGAATATTGGAGGCGCACTTTTGTTTAACCCTATTAGTCTAGGATTAACATTTAGCTAAGTAACTTAATAGTCAATAGGATGCTAACAAGATTCTGCCTCAGGGTTCAGTAAAGTTGTCCCTTTGCTGAATGTGCACGTTTACATGGATGAGGCAAATAAAGTTCAGTTTCTGCTACAAATAAACTGGTGTCATGTCAGTGTAATTCCAGTCTGCACAAGCTCCCAACTCATCAAAAGAAAATGTTGTTTAATTTTGACTTAATGACAGCTGCTCTGCCCAGCACAAGCAGCTGAGCACAGCGCTAATAGCAAAAAATACAATGCTCAATAGGAATGGCCTTCACGTGACTGGGAGCTCAAACAATCATAGCAACTAGGAGTCCAACAAACTGAACATATGAATTCATGCTTTTGGGGGACTCAATTATCTTTTTTAGTTTTAAGATGTGTTTCTATGTTACTTTAAGAGTAAAACACATATTTATGAAAATGAACATTTGGATTCAAAACCGTGGAGACTGATTTTTAATGGAACAGTGCTTTAACTTCACAAAAGTGGCATGTTCTCATAATTAAACATGCAATTTCTAGGCATTTGGTTAAATTAGGAATTGAAGCATTAATACAGATTAAGACCAATTATGATTAAGTCTAAGACACACCTGTGCAATAATCATGCAATAATCAAAATCTTGATATAGCACACATGTGAGGTTGGATGGATTATCTCAGGAAAGTGCTCACGGTCACAGATTTAGACCAATTTGTGAACAATGAGAAAGATTGTTATTTTGCATTGGTAGAAAAGATCATTGGGTTCATCTCATGACAAGAGCAAAAGCAAAAGTGATGGGTTTATATTTTTGTTCAGTGTATTAGAGGTCAAAATTGTTGTGCATCAGCTCTGAGAAGTTCACCATAGTTATTTTATTTACATTTGTTTATAACCAATGTGCAGCTGTGATATTTTTTAACACTTGTTTTCACTTTCTCTTCTTGGTGCAAAAATAACAAAAAAAGAAAAAAAAACTGAATAAATGCACCTTTGCTGGTTCTACTGTGCTCTTTGTCGTATTGTAAATTTGTTTGCCAGGAACCTTTACATTTCCCTTACTTGATTTACATTTTCTTTCCCAAAGAAACAAGTCTTCAATCTGAATTCCTTTAGAAAGCTTCATCCCTGCTAAACATGTTTTTTTTTTTTTTTTTCACTAATAGTGCCTTTATGACTCATGCTCATATTTTACATTGGAGAACATAAATAAACCCAGTCCATGCAGTGCATTAAAAGTGCACTTATCTCATAAAAAGTGGCAAATATTACATATATGACTTGGAAAACAGCAAAGAGCAAACTGCAGCATTAATACACTTATCCTTGGAAGTCAATTTATCAAATATAATGGCTGCTTGGCAAGCTTTCCTCCTAAAGTTCTTCAGGCTTTAGTTGGACTGTAAGGGGCAGTTTGAATTGTTAGTCCATCGTGATGAACTAACAACAGGGAATGAGAGGAAGAGGCTCCCTTTTCTTTCTTTTTTTTTTTTTTAAGTTGAAGGACAAAGTTGACAGCTTGGTCAGTTTCTGGCTGCATGCCTCATGTTATAGATCATAGATCAGAATACTTGTTGGTAATGATGCACATTTTTAATACTAAAATCTTTGCAAACCAGAACATTTTTTTGCAATTTTGCAGCATCCCAATGTTGAAAATATTGTCCCTTCTTTTATTTTTTTTATACATTGCAGGCCCTTGATATGGCAGAAATGCAGGGCTGTTAGAGCCCTTTCAGCTTCTGAAATTGTCCTGTGTCAAATTTTTTAGAAGCTAAAGAAGATTAAGTGTAATTTAGAGCACTAAAATAACTCACAGAACCACTGACTTCTACTTTTAGTGTGTGTTTGACTCCATCTATGTTCAGGTCCTGTTTTGTCATCTGCACAGAATGGGGTAACATTATAACATTGTATTTTAGAGAGTGTAAGAGGCTTCAAAAAGCCCAGCCAATTGAAAAAAAAAAACATATCAAAACACTTTATTGAAGAATTTTACATAAGCTCTTTAGGACAGAGGTCTCCTCCAGCATCAAATCATTTTTTGTCTTTCTATTATTAATCCAGTGTTTAAGTGCATGATAATGAGTTTCAATCAAAGATAGATGTCTGTGTTTTGTTCAGCATTAAATTAGAGAAGAAAATGGGCACTCCATGAAACATATTTTAAAAAGATGTAGTCATGTAGGCTTTTTAAAGGAAAAATAATGGCATGCCATCCAGATAACCCAGAAATGTAAATGCATTGTGCTGAGCTGTCTGGCATCTCATGTGACTTCAGTGTACTTTAGCAATCCAGCTGCATGAGCTACCACTACCATGGGAAGTGCTATACTATCTTTTAAGAAGTGGTATAGAAATAGATGACACAATGGCCCACCAATTAAAAAATAAATGTTACTACAGTAACTCATTCATTTTTAGTGCAAAACTGCTTTTATTTTTGGGTCAAAGGTGAAGATGAGACAAGCTCCGGCAAACCTATGACCCCCAAAAGGTATATACTGGGTTAAGAAAGTGGATGGATGCAAATGGAGTCTTTAAAAACCCTTTCCAATGAAAATTGTGTTTTTGGTGTTTTAACATGTACTTGTAGCATTTTTCTCATGATGGAGGACATAATAAAATAATTTAAGATTAAAACTGCGTTTCTAAGTCTTTTTTTATTCAAATTGGAAAGATCTGACAACTGCCATGGGCGGGCCCAAGTCTTGCATCACTTTTCTACTTTATACCTGCGTTTGCTCTTCTTTGTTAAATCCCGACTGCTGGCTTTTTTTTTTTCAACCCTTCATTTTAATTCAAAGTTACATTGAATTGAATCTGATCATTGGCCTAAAGGATGAATGCTGACTAAAAAGATGTAAATTAAAATGATGCTGAATAGACTTTTAAAAGTAAAGTGAATCCATGTAATACAATTTTCTATGAACTGTGACTCAGAGGAATCAAGAGCCAGTGGATTAATTTGTTTTGCTGATGGAGCAGTGAGTGTTTGGCGAACGAGTGACCAGACACACAGGAAAGTTCACATCATGCATGCTCGTGAATTTTACCATCCATTCTCATTTTAAATAGAGATGAAACTCCAATAGGTTAAGACTGGTATTTGCTGCATGGTGTGACTTGCCTTCTTTCAATTGGATAGAGGCAGTGCAGTGAAAGCAGAAAACTAATCCTGCAAAGCAGCAAAGGCACAAGTAGCATATTGTATAATCACAACACCACAGCAGACTCTCTGCATCGTTTAATGCTCTGCAGAGCATCCATCCCACAGCAGTCCCTGCTGTTAAAGCAATTACTCACACACAGCACAAGCCCAGCCAAAAATTACAGACTTACTACACTCGGAGGATGTTTATTTGGCATCGTTGCACTGTTTAAAAATAAAATTAAACAAATGGATGTAATTTTATTCTGGAAAATTTGTTTTCATAGGAAGTAAGACAAAAAATAGACCACTTTTTTTTTTTATTTGTCTATTTTAAACATGGTTTGCAAAGTGCACCTGTCAGCTAGTTGTAGCATTTAAAGACTTTATTGAGCTTGTGTGTATGGCTGATGGGAAGGATACGTGGCTCTAACAAGGGATTTGAAAAGCAAGGTGAAAACACAAAAACTAAATGAGCTGTTAGTACCACGCTTGGTCTGCTACAGTTTTGTTTAAAATTTAAAGTTGTAAAATGAAAGTTGTTTCAATTGAAAAACTATATGTCAAAGTGTCAGGAAAAAAAATGATAACAGGGATGGAAATTTTTTTTTTCAAAATCACATCTGACATTTCACAATGCAGGAAAGGTTTCGTTAACTTCAAAGTCAAGAGAAAAAAGTTGACAACCTCTGCCAGTAGCAAGTAATACAATACACATATATTTTAAAAAAAACACCAAAGAGCTGAACGTTTGAGTAATTTCTATGTGTTAGTTCGAACCAGGATTAGTGAAAAGGATGACATTTTTTTAAGATAAGACAACTCATTTTAAGCTCTGTTATCATAAAAAGTTTAATTGGACAATCACAAAATCCCATCATTAACACATATTCAAAGTAAAGAAAAATTACAACAAAAAATCTCTATGTGGTTAAAAGTCTGAAGCACAAATTAAAAAAGACAGAGCTCTAATGTGCAAAGCTAACTGTCGCTGACAGGCAGAGAAAACTGACAGTAGAGCTTTATTGTCTTCCATTTATGAATTTCATACATAAAAAAATCAGTCTGTCACAAAGCAGGTGAGTGCAAAAGAGAGAAAATAGGAGCACTTTGTTTTTATTATTTATTTTTACATTTATTTATGGTTGTTATCATGAAATGCAGCAGTCTTATTTTTATTCCACATGTGGTTGAGGATTAAGTGCTGTGCAACTGCTTTTCAGCATGCTGAGAAACTAAGAACTCTATTTTTATATGGGGTAGTAACACACTAAGCATTAGCATTTAGAGTAAGTTAATGCAGACAAATGTGTAATGAATGACAAATGGGAAGTCTCCAAAAAAAACAAGTTGTTTGGGATGTGTTTTTTTTTTACTTAGCTGAAGGTTTTAAATAAATCTTAACATAGTTTTGGATTAAAAAGCTTGCCCTTTTTTATAGTGTGCTGTAAAATGTTTTCAGTCAAACGTTACTGTTGGTGGTGGAAACTGCTTTTGTTGACGAGGCGCTTTCACAGGTCAACAGCTGAATTGCAGTGTCTCATGTGACTACTTTCCTCTTGGCAGCCCGAGCTATTTATTTTTAGGTTTGCAGTTCTCTGCCACTAAAGGATAAATGTTCATATTGGAGTGTTTAAGGAGCAAATTTACATATAAATTGGGATGTGCAGGTTAGTGAGAATGGGGGAAAATGTAGATAAAGAGGGGGACAGTGACAGTGAAAGGCAGTGGTGGTGGAATTGAAGATGGCATTTGTGATCTCCGAAAATGCTTTTCTGGAATGTTTTCTCGGTTCAAAAAACCCATATCACAGGCGCGTGGGCCTCTGGGATCCCCTCACAATGTATTTATGCTCCAATAAGAGAGAAAGAGAATACATAACACAAAGACAATTGTTTCAAATGACTTCTGTGATGGTTTCAATGTAAACCCTTCAAATTGTCCAGGTTATTTGGAAACAAATTGGTCAAACAGCATTTAATTTACTTGTACACAGATCCTGTTTTGCCAATATTTTCTCAGGTAAGTTCTTTTGTCTGAGACAGTTCGGTTGCATCTCTTTGTGTTGATCGTTGATGTGAAAACCTCTTTAAATAGAGATTAAAAACATTTTTATTCACCAGTGGCCTCCTTTTGAATACATCCATTGCCAGAACCCTTAGCAGCATAGACAAAGCTGTGGAGTTGTAGCTTGACAGCAGCAGCATGTGCTGCATGTTGGTTCACCTTTACATGAACTCAGATGCAAATTAGTCAATCACTGAACATATAGAATGAACTAGGCAAGTCCAAGAGTAAATCCTCTGTACTCTGCTTCACTTTTCTGTTTCACTTTTCCAGCAGCTGTTATATAATTGTACATATGGGGCGGCCGTGGTGCAGTGGAAAGGGCAGTCGGCTTGTGATCGAAGGATTGCAGGTTCGATTCCCGCCTTGCCCGCCCATGTGTCGAAGTGTCCTCGGGCAAGACACTGAACCCCACATTGCCTCTGATGGAAGATTGGCGCCAGTGTTCGGCAGCGGAGCCACCATCAGTGTGTGAATGTGTGTGTGAACAGGTGAATGGGTCTGTGAATGTAAAGCGCTTTGGGCCTTCAATAGGCTTGAAAAGCGCTATATAAGTAAATGCCATTTACCATTTATGCCATATATGTGCATGGAACATTTAAGACTCATCAATGGCCCTAACAATGTTCTTCTTTGACTAATAAGCAAAAATGAACAAGCACTAAATAACAATCTGAGATTTCAAATTCCTTCAGTTTGAAGAAAGCTACATGATTTTTTTCTTGCGTAAAATTTTCAATGCATGTTGAACACATTTTTTTAATTAATGTATTATTATGTCTAAGAAGAGAGGCGGTGTGAAGTGCTATTCCTCATTTTTTGCTTTAAATATCTAAAACATTGTTTTCACTTTAGTCATACTTTTGTCATACTTTAAAATCTTTAAGAAAAATGTACCAATTATGCTTGCATTCCTATAGAAAAGTCTATTTTGAAAATATTCATTTCTACAAGACTGTGCAAGTTGCCACTTTCTCTGCTGTCACACTGTGAGAAACTGTCCTGTTTCTTTGAACCATCTGAAAGTCCTTGATGGCAGTCAGCAGATTAAAATGCTCTAATGGAATATGTGGTTACAATCCCACTAAAACACTTCCAGGCAGTTTGAAAGCCAAACAAATGAAAGGTTTCTCCTTATTAGAAGCATATTAACAAAATTGATTTTGCCTGATATAAAAGGTCACAATAAATGACTTGTTAGCTGCCAGTGCAGCTATTTATTAGCCCTCTATCCACAATCTAACAAATGACTGTTCCTGTGCATCTTAGAGGGCAGAGCGAACAGGAAAGCAGGAAGGCTACTTATGAAATGTCATTCCATAATGTCAAACATGGATTATATGCCACTGTTTCAAACATATCTTGTCATCCTCTTACTTTTGTGTGATAAATTATCCTTTTGGCATCGAAGATTTGGTTGTTTTTTATTGCTTCCCACTCACAATCATCTTTTCCCAGTAGGCACTTGGTGCTTATCCAGCAGGAGGTGTGACTGTTGTCACACTTTTGTGATTAGCATTTCTGTTTTAGCAGGTTTTAATGATTTTGGATTGTTGGATAAATGCATTTTTGTTTTTTCATAGGTTTTTATATTAACATGTATATTAAATGCCTGCAGTGATCTCTCTTTTACAACTTGTGGATTAATTTGAATGACAGGTGCAAATGTAGAAAATGTGTTATTTTACTATCTTTCCCATGATGCAGCATGACCTTTACTCATGAGTGACCATTTTTTTTAAGCTGTGAAGGCAAAAATGATTAGTTATGTTTATATTTCATGCTCCACACCCTGCTCCCATCTTTCACTAGTAAATAACAAGAGATATGCAGTAATGAGGGAATGGAGCAGGAGCAAATGAGTGACAGAGGTGTGTAAAAAAGTGTTTTGCATACTTTCACCTTTGATTTGTTTATAATTACTGTTCAGCTTACCTTCAATGATACAGTGGCTAATCCAATCTGTAAAATTGGATTTCTGCATAAAGTAGCCATCCCTGCAACAGCTGCCTTAATGCACTTTTTTTCACCTTACTCACCCCGGATTCCCATCTCCCTCCCCTGACCTCATTGCCCCAATTGACATTAACTGCTGATGATGATGATTGCAGAACAAAAAACAAAAAAAGAGGCAAGCAGGAAAATTATTAAAGTTGTTGTAATTGTTTTATCTTACCTGACGTTTTATTTACTAATTTCATGTGATTTAGATTTTTTTTTTAAATGACCTCCTTTTTTTTCCCCAGAAGTGATGAAGAAACAGCTGTTTTCTTTTTTTTTTCTTTTTCTTCCCGGTTTCTAGTCATGAGAGGACGTGTGTCTTCAGCTCTCCTAATATATGCAACAAATCTTGAATTGGCACATAATTACTGCAAAAAAAACAGTAATTCTGCAATACAGAGAGCTGAACATGGCACCGAAGAAAAACCAAGAAACATTTGACCTTGCAGAGCTCAGAATTGCACTTGCCAATATCCAAGCTAAGCTAACTCCACTAATGGCATCGGAAGCTAAGCTTTCTCCATTGATGACACTGGAAGCGAACCTAACTCCACTGTTGGAGCTAGATGCTAAGCTAACGCCTCTGCTGCAACTTGCGGAAGGATTCCAATGAAAGAGAGCAAAAAATGAACAACGTGATAATTGGCTTGACCTACTGGATAGAAGAGCAAACGACTTGGATCAACAAATAAGAATGAATAATCGATTTATTACGGGACTTCAACTCAAACCCCGGGCTAGGCCTGGCACAGCTAAC
Source organism: Adrianichthys oophorus (assembly GCA_036245035.1). NCBI lineage: Eukaryota > Metazoa > Chordata > Actinopteri > Beloniformes > Adrianichthyidae > Adrianichthys > Adrianichthys oophorus. The sequence goes on from BSAI01000012.1 coordinate 40,817,770, forward strand.
GTTAGCACAGAAGCTAGTGGGGCTGCAACAGCTTTGGTCGACAGTGTAGAGTCAAGTTGTATCATTTCTCATTTCTAAAGGGATTTCCTTGGATTTGAATAATAGAGAGATCTGCCACGCACTTCCCAGGAGAAAGGAGTTAGATAAACTAGTGATCCTTAACAGATTTGTCAATCAAAAGCACGAGATAGCTCTGATGAAGCAAAGAAAACATCTGAAGAATCTTCTGTTTATCTTAATCACCATCTCTCAAAATATAATGCTGAACTAGCAAAGCACACCAGACTCCTGAAATGGAAAAAGCAGATCCAGAGCACCTGGGTGCTGAATTCCAGGATCTACGTTAAACCACTGGGTCCATCGGACCTGTCTAAGATGATGGTAATCACCAGCATGAGATATTTTGAGAAGTCTGTGGTCACGGACATCTGAGCCTCTTATTGATGCAAAATACGAGTCAAATATGATTTAGGATCTCCCACTGTCTCTTAGGTCAACTTTGACCTCGATTTTCAGCCGCGATTTCTGCCCTGCAGACAATTCAAGCTCAACTTACTTGCTGTGATATCAGCTGAAGGACAATGGACCTGACAAACAAAGTGCAGTCATAACAACAAGGAGAACTTTATGAACTTTGTTCAAACCAGAAGGACAGCTGTTAATCAGACAGCAGAAGAAGGAATACCATCTTGGACAAAGGCTCGAATCAAACCACTTGACTTTGTACCATAAAGTGTGATTTGTGACTAAGGATCTTTTTAATGAAAATAATCTGCTAATGTTTTTTTATTTTTATACCTAATTTAATTAAATTACTTTTCTGATGAAAATAATCTGCAATTATTTTTATACTTACTTATGTAAATTATTTTTTTTCAGATGTTGGAAACTTGCTCTTTATTGCTGAGTTTTTCTCACGAGAAATAATTTACATTAGTGGATGTTTGAAACTTACATCACTGATTCTTTTTTCTGCATAAGCTACAAATAGGTTTAAAAGATAGTTATATCTACATACATATCATTGTAATTCATTGTTACTTAAGGATGCTTAATGACCTAAATCAATGTTGATACGCTATTAATATCTTATCATAAGAAACAAACCAGGTGTTAATAACAAATGTAAAGTAAATGGTGTGGTCAAGTCAGGATTTATGAGTTTGCTTCCTCCCACTCCTTCTCTAGCATCTATCATTTGATGCCTAGTTATCCAATGTTTGACATGTTTTTTTATTGATGTAAATCTCTCTTGATTGTGTTAAATATGTGTTATTCTTGCCCGATTGCTTGAAATAAACAATTTCACATTTACAATTAATTTCAAATTCAAGATGGTCCAGTGGTAATTTTGTTAATAAGATCAGCACTTTGGAAGTGATTTTTTTTTTGTTTGTTTGTTTAAATCATCCTTTTTATTGTAATAAGTCTGCACTTGTATTTAAACAAACAAACAAAAAGAAGACTTTACTAATACAATATCATTACATGTGTGGAAAGCTACACAGCCTTGAGCAGCTGAATGTCAAAGCTATCTAATTCTGATGTCCTTTTTAGTAAAATAACAGACTTCTCCTGTGTCGTCATGTTTGTTCACTTATGGATTATAGTGATACAGTTTATAGGAACTTTGCTGAACACTGTTTTGTTTAAATGGAAACATTTTAAAAAATGATTCCATAAAATAAGGACATAAGTGGCAAGGTTAATCCTGGCCTTAAAGGTCTGTAAACTAACAAACAATGCTATCTCTGGCTAGAAGGAACTGGATGGGTAGGTTATGAATGTGTATGACACATGCAGCTTCAACGGCATGACAAATAGGGCAAAATACAGAAGTCACGAGTCACTGCTCTCAGAGGGCTGATGTGCAACTTCCCACGTGCTATTCTGCAAAACTAGAAGGTAAGATGATATGATTGGAAGAATACTAAAGCACAACTGAAAGTCTTGGGGGATCTTTCTCTTCTCCAGCTTCAAAACCTTTGACCCTGATAATCTAATTAGTAAGCACATTTTCTCTAATGTAAAAAGACAGGGTAATGTCAGAGCAGCAAATATGCAGATGATGAATACATTGCAAGCAGTTTCAGTACTTTTGAGCCCAAGTCAAGGTCTTTTAGACACAATCTAGTACAGTTGTTGCAGTCAGCATTTTGTTGATGTGTTGCAAAATAGGAATTACAATTTTACTCAATTTGTGTAAGACAAACTATTACCTACAATTGCTTAGAATAAGGACTCAATGGAGTCTATGAAAAAAAAATCCTTTACCACACTCTGTCCGGCTCCAGTGCGGCTGCGGAGTGGTCTAGCTACGGTCGGTAACTCACACTGACTATGGATTGCTTGCAGTCCTGCTGCAAGCAGGCTGTGCTGCAAACCTCGTGGACCTCTGAACTGACGTAGGTTCTCACGAGAACCCACCATTTAGATATGAAGTCATAGCAAACAAACCCTCATTCCGCTGTGATTTTGGAGTATTTTCACAACACTTCTTTTTCTGTGTGACTCGCCTTCAAACAATGGATTTACAAAGATGGGCATTCTTTTCTTAACTTTCTAATCTGAGTGTGAATGTCCATATGACACAAACTCACCATCAAGTCCAGCAGCCTGTAATATCTCATCCCAGGCTCTGTCCTTTTTATAGTTATATAACGTTATAGTTATATAGCGTGTGTTGTATTAAAAAATAAATGGGGAAGTTCTGGATCTCTGTGATCAGTCTCTCGTCGTCCATGGTTTCATGTGGCCAAAATTACGCTCTACCACACACTTTGTGACCCCGTGTCAGCGGAGATGATGTAATGTTTACAACACGGTGGAAACAGCGAGTACAGCGAATAATAGATTTTATTTTGAAAAATATACCAGACACACTTTATATTTGCTCGCATAGTTTCCGGTTTAGGTTGTAAATTGCCCTAACTTCACAATAAAAAGCTACAGCTCAGCTCCGGTGTCTGGAAAAAAACTGAAGCCAACGAAACGGATACGAAGCGCCGCAGAGGCCAGACCAGACTAGATGCAGTGTGAGTGCTTCTCTCACTTTTCATGTTATGTAAAGACTCTGGTGTCCGCACTGCAGCTGCACCGGAGCCAGGCAGCATGCGGTGTGAGCCAGAGGTTAAGAGCTTCCCGAGAAGATCCATCTTACAGTATAAATGAGTGTAAGGAAAATTATACTGACTTTATTTTGTAAAGTTGTTTGCACCGAAGTAAAAAAATGTCCAAGCAATCACACTTCAAATAATCAGTTTTTGGAGTGACTTTGCATAAGTATTTGTCTATTTGAAATGCAGAGGTATTATCCATTTAGGCTGTAAAGGCTGCAACCATCACACACCCTCAAAATACTATAGACAAAGCATTTTCCATTGTTTTACATTGTTTCTCTGGTCTTTATTGAAAGTTTTCCCCCTTAGGTGCCGGTTACACTTTAAATAATAATAATAGAAAAAAAAACAAAAAAACATGAAAGTTGTCATTCTCTTATTTTTATTATTATTTTTAAGTTGGGAGCACAAGATATGGGATTTTTTTAAAACATTTGTCTGTCAATTTTTATATTTGTCAATAGTGATATCTAACAATTAAACTTTTTGAGATGTGGTACTTTATATTTTGATTTCTATTTTTCAAAACTGCGTTGTTTCTTTTTTTCGTGTGTCTCTCTCTGCCACTGTCATACCAGGTTTCTGTTGGGATTCCTTCACTGCCATTTTCTGTCTTAGTTCTCAGTCATTAAGTTCAGGTTCTTCCTTTTTTTTAAGTTAGTGTTAGACCCTCTTGTTTCAATTTCAAGCTGCGTTGGATGCCTCTCTTTTGACACATGTCAACTTCGTTGCTTGATGTTTGAACAAAACTGTGTTCATAAATTTGATGCTCTACATGTGTGTAGGATGAACTATCACCAAAAGTTTTTAGCATGATTGCTACGTGGAAGAATTGATTGTAAATCTGTATAAATCTGCTTGACAATGCATGGAAAACACAGATAATGTTGAGAGATCAGGTTAATTTATTTTGAAGAGCTATACAATTGCATTGGTAATCATGTCTCCATAACTGGGTTCGTGAGATCATTCAAACACTCCCAGTACAATAAGGTTCACCATCCAGTGCAGGAGCATTGTTTGAATGATGGCCACAACTTTAGTTTTTCCGTGACCCAGTTTGTAAAATAATACAATTAGATGACCTTTTTATTATCTTTATGGGAAAAAAAAGAAAAATATAAAATTGAGGAGGAGAATGATGAGATTTTCCTCCATGTTTGTTTTGGTCTCCAACCGCTGAGTCCCTGATTGGTTGATGACACACATCTATTTTGCTAAAGTTCAGATTTTGAACTCTTGATGACGCCCAAAATACACTGCTGCCAGGCAAGATGCACGTCTCCTAATGCTCAAATCATGCTGCAGGACCTCCGATCGTGTCTGTACATTGACTTAACATTGAAATCAGACATCCCTGATGCGCAAATTGCATTTAGTGTGAACGCAACTTTAGTCACATTGTGTTGAGCTTTTAGCTTTGTCATGTTTTATTTTATTTCGTTTTTTACTGAGTTTGAAGTCATACATTTTTTGTTGTTTTGTTTTCTACTAGGACGTTTTCCTGGATTTAAACCTCACAACAACATGACAAGTCTTTGTTTTTATATTATTAGAAGATGCAACATCAAATATATATATATTTCCCTGTTCAAGCCCATTTTCAACTGCATTTTTGCCAGTCTGTTATCAGTGTCTGCTATATTTCGAAGAAGTCTAGAATACTCATTTACTTTTCAGTTGAATATGTAAATGAAAATAAAGACAAAAAAGCAACCTTCCTTCCAGTTCAGAAGCCAGATTTTTAAACAGAGATAACAAGTCAGCTGACTGAACTGGAGGCACAAATGGACATTGTTTAGTATTCAGAGGGGACAATGACTCTTTGCAAAGAGCAGAAGAATGTGGATTCAGGCCAATAAAAGGGCAGGCAGAAGTCCTCTGAGTCCCAAAGACATTTAAACATTTTTCAGCACCAGCTTATGTCTTGTTTTGCAAGACTTGGATCCCCCTACAACAAAAAAAGCATTGCGGTTCATAGTATGGATTTGTAGTGGTGCAGACTTTTATAATGTGAAAGCACTGCACTCCCTAATGGCAAAAGCTTGTGAAGTCATGCCATTGTTTGCTTAGAAAACATTTATCAGCACAAAATGTATTAGAATCAGGTAATATTTCAGTACATTTGGCAACAATCAGAGCAGACGAAATTAGTGGAAGGGACTTTCCCCCATGGGCTTGCTATTCATTTTGTTTTTGAACATTATGATTTGTGGGCGCTGTACTTTCTGTTGAATGTGAAATGTTTTAAAAGTACACGGATTGTTTTTTTTCTTTGTGAGAAAACATTTACTACTGAAAAGGCCTGACTGAACAAATTGTCAAAGGAAATGACATAAACTTGTCCAAGACCTTATACACACACACATACTTTCATTGGGGACCCAACCGTTTTTTTACTAAGTTGTGGGGTCCACCATTTTCAGAAGTACTACACACACTTCTACTCTAAGCTACATCATTCAAAAATTAATTATGTTTAAAAAAATAAATTTAAAAATAACAATTTAATATGCTGTAATAATTGTTATTGTAAAACAATTTTTAATAAAAAATATGAAACCTTTTTTTAATAAGGCTGCCTTCAGTTGGCAGTTTTTTTTTCTTGATGTCTGTAAATTGTCTTCTTTTTGAAGCCATTCAGTCTTGTCTTTTTAACTAGATAGAGCAGTTTTACCAGAAAGTATCAAATGAAAATACTTTTGACACTTATTTGCATTTTCATATGGCTGACATCTGTGCAATTCCTAAAGGTTTTTGAAAAAACTCCTAAGTAAGAGCGCTTTCAATGAAACCAAACAAAATGCATTTATTTTATAAAAAACAAGTCATTTTAAATACTCAAAGCCTCCAGTTGCCAGTATTTTAGTTGTTTTTAGTTAAGATTATCAAGTGCAATTGTTCAAACACAATTACATTTCTTTTTTTTTTTTTTTGCAAAAATTGAGAATTACACAAGCACACCATACTTTTAAGTTGAAGCCGGCAGTATTGTATCACCAGAATAACAAACTGATGCTCTTGGACCCAAAAGCAAACAGTTGTAGGACATGGGTCATTAAACAAAACAGTTGTAAATGCCATCAAAAACAATCAGAAAGGAGTAATTTCTATTCAGAAAATGTGTTTTCATTGGGCTATAGCTGGACTTTGATGAAAATTGCACAAAATGAGCTAAGCAAAAAAATGTCGTCAGTCCATCCAGTTTTCTTCAACATGTTAAAAACAACTTTATGAACTCACTCTTCTTTTGGGAATCAGATACCAGGAGTCCCTTTTGGCATATAAACAAATAGGACACTTGAGATCTAGGATTATACAGTCTTAGTAGAAAATCACTTCCATCTCATTTTCATGTGCTTTTTTTATTGTGTATTTATTTTGGCAAATGTTGTGGGTCAAAGGCAGAAAACAGGAGGAACACAAAAGAAAACAGAAAAATGCATTCTGTGCATTTGCAGAATTTAACTAAATCTTTTTAACAGCTCAGTGAACAACAGGACATACAAAAACACTTCAAAATGATCTTCAAATGCATGAAGACGGATTATGCAAAACCTGTAAAAATAAAATTCTGGACAACACTTAACATACAACCTTAAAGCCTGACAGCAGGATTGGGAAATACTGTCAAACGTTTAAGGTGAGGGACAGCGGGCACCACATTATTTTACTGAGGCATCTGGTTGGTCAGTTTATAACTTTAAGAAGTTGTGATAAAGACAAAAAAAATAGGATTAGCAAGAGCATATTAACAAACGTAGAAGAGCAATAACAGTTAATCTGACAAATACAATGACTAATAGCGTGTATGTCTCAGTAGAAGTCTATGGGATTTTGGCTTTTTGGAGCCAGCGGGTACTTCCTATTTGGAACATGATGGGGGAAGGGGTCACTCAGTGCAGTTCTTGATTTACAACAGAGGTCTCAAACTCAGTTTTCCTTGGAGCCACTGATTGCAGCTTCATGCAGTCATGCACACAAAGCTCATGGGTCTTTGGGATCAATGCTAATTTGAATCAAAAATAATTTAAAAAAAGAAAAAAAAATCAGTCTTCTAATTTTTCCACATTTTACTTTATAACGCAAACAAAGATGAAAAAGGACCCTGGTTTAAATAAGCTGTCTATAACCTCCTCAGGTATATTCCTTCTTTGGTAGTAAAGGTAATAAGGTTATAGTACGGAACATGGACTATATTAACTGTACTGTATTATTATTTTTTTCTGTACAAATTTAATAATAAAGCTCTCAATCAACAAATAAATACAAATTCAATTACAAATTTAAAAAGTCTACAGTAAATAAATCAGTAATAAATTAAAATTTTCTGTAAATTCATTCTTTTATATCTACTGTATTCAGATTTAAATGTCATCATTAACACAGTTCAATTAACACTGTTAAATTTTACTGTTAAACACAAAATAAGACTTAAAATTTGAAGTTCTTTAACCTTGATCAATGGATTCTTCTTAACATGGCATCTCTTGCCTACTTCTCTATTACTGGACACTTGGCTATGCACACACACACACACATATATATATATATATATATATATATACATTGTTCTTTAACATTTACCTTGCCTTTACCTCTACCATGTCTTGTTTCTTGTCACAAGAGAGCATAAGACACTGACACTGAAGTCCTTGAATACACACTGTATTTGGCCAATAAAGCAGATTCTGATATCTGTGCCTTTTAGCCACGTGTTAGCTTTCTCTTCTCTGCTGAGTTGAGGTAGTGGTAAAGTAGTATTGTTTCCATAAAGTCCATTTATCTCCACATTCACTTATAAACTGGCGAAACTTTGTCTCCAGCGACGTTATCTTCTCGAGAATGTCTTAGTAATTATTTGTGGAGAGAGAAGGCATATTGTGTCTAGTTAGCCTTGTGTTAGCTGCCGCATGCTCAGGCACCATATATCAGGCTTCAGCTCTGGGTAGGCCATGGACACGTAGCATTTAAGATACAGTGTTTTTAAAAGAATGTTGAAAAATATCCTTTTGTTTAGAATAAAAAAAAACTTGATTATTTAAAAGTGTTTCTACGTCATTACTGGTGTGATTAAAAAAAAAACAAGACAGGAATTAAAAGCAGAAGAGAGAGCAAAGAATTGAGCTAAAATCCCACATCTTAACAATAATAATTCACTCCGAATCCAATTTGTGCATCAAAATCATATTGGGCATCTACATTTTGATATGTATCAAACTCACTGCTTGTCCATAAATGTGTTTATAAACCTGATGATCCAGATGTATTAGAGAAGTGCTACTGTCTAAAGCTTCTAGCCTCATCACTACATGGGAGCATTTACTGTTAATCTCATATATAATGCGTGGAGGACACGGGTGAGGTTGAGAAATCACATTTATTTATTTTGAAGAGCTCTTCAAAGGCATCTCCACGTCTGGGTTCATGAGATCATTCAAACACTCCTACATTACCTATTACCTTCTATTACAATGATGTTCACTATCTACTGCAGGAACTGCGTCTGAATGAAGACTACTTTTAGTGATACTTCCGTCTCTCTGTGAACCAGTTTGGCCTGTATAAGTCAGAGGAGGGAAAAATAAGAATATAATCAAATAATATTTTTAATTATTGTTCACAATGAATAAAAAAATCATGAAGTTGAGGAGAACGATCAGTTTCTCCTCCATGTTGGTTTTGGACTCCACTTGCTTATTGTGTCATCAACACATCACTTGCCAAACCTGACCAAGTTCCTGATTGGTCAAAGCAAAGTGCTAGAGATCAGATTTTGGAACGCCCGATGCACCGTACTGTAATCATGCTGCAACAGCCAAAATGTGCTGCTGCCAGACAAAAAACCATAACCAATGTTCATATCATACCGCAGGAGCTCTGATCATGTCTGTACTTTGACTTAACATTGAAACTGGATGCACGAATTGCATTTGGTGTGCAGCTTAACAGTGATCCAAAAAACAATCTTTGACTGGGATGAGGAGATCTTTTGAGACACACTCATGTTGTAATAGGGATTTTTTTTTTCTGACAAGGGTTGATCAAGAAAAATAGATATAGTACTTCAAAGATTAGTACTCCCATGTTAAAGCCCCACTCAGTGTGAACTTCAGGTACAATTCTCTGAATAGGTGTGCAGTTTGTGTGGATTTTATAACTTCCCTTACTGTGGCATACTACTGTGGTGAAGACTTTCACCTATAATGTTTTATTGATTCCCTGAACTGAGGTAGCAGCTGCCATGCCAAGGTATAAATTGGTGAACATGTTGGTAGAAACAGATCGAGTTTCTCATAGCTGCTGGTAATGTCAGCAGATCCTCACAAAGAAAGTCATCTGTTCTTCTCAGTTCCAGTAAACACAAACACCCCCCAACCCCCATGCCAATTACAGAGTTCTGCTGTTTGAAAGCATTAGCATACTGTGGCTCTGCTGTTTTTTTTTTTCTTATGGAAGAGAGCATCCTGTTTTTAAAGCTCTCACTTAAACTGTATTGTAACACGCACACTGTTAACACGTCAAGAAACCATAATGAAGCAGAGAAACAAACAAGCAGATGTTATTTTCCCTGTTTTCAATAAGCAGGCTTTTTTATGTTGTAGCATCAGTTAATCCCTTGACTCTTTTGTCATGTAATTTTTAACCAAAAGAAATCACATGCAAACACCCTTTTTGCTTGGGGTTATACTACAGAATCAAATCACAGATAAAGAAACAGGCAAGTTTTCTTTAAAGTTCCACTCCCACCTATTGATCTATTGTAAAAGTGTTCCCAGTGGCTTTTTAATTTAAAATATTTACTATGTTTACACACTCTACAGCTTGGCGAGCAATATTGGAGCTGTCCAGACAGTTTAGAGCTCTAACTGGAAAAATGAATACATACATGAATCCAGTTGTCTACAAGTAATGGCATCGGAATTGAGTAGAGCAAGGAGCTTGTGGCTTGCTGTTGTAGGTCTTTCATTACATCTAAAAGCCTTTTCAAACTGCTTTATTTTGGCTGCGCCTGATTCACAATGATTTGATAAAAGAAATACTCAGAAATGCAATTTTTAGCTTAGTTTTCTTTATATGTGTCCTTCATCATGATAAAAATGTAAAACGAACATATTAAAAACAAAACTAATGTCATTTTCATCAGAGTAGGTCTTTAAATAAAGACTCAGACTAAAACTCTCAGCTCTAAATGACTGGAATCCAAAATCATTTGATTGACATTTGTCCTTTTGTGATGAACAGAGTGCATCGTCATTTCTCCTCCAGCAGTCACGCAGTGCTCGCTGTACTTCTGTAACTACCTTGATAAAAGGTAAGAGAGATGGACTGAAAGCAAGTCACACAGCACAGTGGAGCGGAAAAAAGGGGTTACAGAGACACAAAGAACACTTTGAGTAAATGCGGTAAGGTCACGTTACCTACAGCTGTTTTCCCCTCACAGCTCAGCTGAATTTTAACTGGAAGTGACATTTCTCCACAAAATTTTACATGTTTTACAAAACATTAAAAATGTGAATATATTAATATGTAATGTAGTTGGAAAGCAGATTTGGACAACTGGAAACCAATTCTCAGAACAGAGAGGCATTTACAGACTGACAAGATCGTTGTTTCTCCATTAATTTAGAAAAAAACTTTAATGGTCTATGAAACTACTTTAAAATCAACAAAAGCAATAAATAATCATTTTTTAAAAATCTGAAACTTTTACTAATGAAAAAAACTGTTGTGGAACATAATTAAACAATCATGTAAAAAAAAGTAATTGGAAAAAATAAGCATACCCTCCAAACTTGAGAAAAAAAAATACATTTTTAAGTCATTTGGCAGCAAAGGTTTATCATTTCAACTATGATTTAAACAAATTTGTATGAAATTTGCAAAAAGACATATTAATCTACAAATCTTATTGGGAGCTTTTTGGCATGATACAGTGGGGATCAAAAGTTTGGGCACCCCAGGTAAAATGTTATATTATTTGTGCATAAAGAACCCGAGGAAAGATTGAAAAACCTCATAAAGACATCAGATGAGCCATTCTTATAATATGTAAAAAAAAAAATTGGCTTTATTTTCATCATTTATCCTTTCAAAATAACAGAAAACAAAATAATGGCTATGTAAAAGTGTGGACACCCTGCAAGGGTTTTGTTGTATGTTTTTCAAAACATTTAAAATGTGAATATATTAATATGTAATGTAAATGGAAGAAGGGGGATAAGTAGAATCAGTTGCAGATTTATTGCATAAGCCGTTCTTAAGATAGACTTTTTCAGAAAAATTATTCATCGTCAAAAAAGGTCAACTTCGAAGCTAGTGAGCCTTTATCAGGGAAAAGGATTTGTCAACGACTTTCAGCCTTTCACCTGTTTTTTTTTCTGGCAAGGGTTACAGAGTTTTTTGACAATATTGAGTGACAAAGGGGACGGTGTGAGAACATCGATGCCGCCACTGAATGCACCACTGCCGCTCCAACTGCAAGAGCTGCAGTGTCTCATCAGCGGCAGCTTCACGGCAGGATTCTGGGCAATATAATTTCCCAGACAAAAAAACAAGTTTCAATACCATGAGAAACTAGTGTTTATCACCCTCCTTGACCCCCAAAGATTTTAGGAGCACCAGAAAAGCTTCCCGCAAACATCCCTCTTTAGCTTGGGACAGAGCTACGGCGCTCTCTGATCTCTCGGCTGAGAACAGAGCTGACTGTCATTTAAGACATGCAGGCTTCTGCAGGAAAATCGCCTTCTGATCTCCTGGAGTTCCTTTAGCAGAAGGGTCAAAGGACAGCTTGCCAACGCTATACACTCACGTGTGTTTGTTGGAGTCATCTCCGTGTCCATCGCTTCTATGGAGCGGAGCTTTTCGGCCCTGAAGTGGATCAAAACATTTGCCCAAAACACGACAGGACAGGCTCGTCTCTCATGCATGACCTAGATGAGCATCAAGAAGGACTTCTTGTTGGAACTCAAATGCAAGGACAATTTTTATGAAATAAATAATCAAATTATTTTTGAGACAAGAAAGGAGGATGGAGTTAAAATTTTAAATAAGTTCTATTTGTTATTAATATAAATGCTTAAAATATATTTTTTTCAAGTTTAATGAGTTGTCAATTGTTCTTTGATGTTTGTTGCAGCTGTTATTACAGAAGGAGGAGGCTTTTGTTTTGGAGAGTTTGTTTTCACAATAAGTATGTGCAAATGAAGTGAATATTTTCTAAATAAATGAACCGTTTATGATGGAATTGCTCCATAAAATAATATTCATATATAAGAGGACGGTGTTAGAAGCATATAATAGTTAATAGAACGAGGAGGATTTTGGCGGAGGAAAACTCAGCTCTGAAATGCACAGACCATCACTGCTGTTGACAGGTCTTTGTGGACAGAAATTGTGTTGCTGCAATGACTGCTTCCACAGTTTGTGGAATAAAATATTGAAATAAGGGTACAGTTATTTTTGCCCAGACCAGTTTTGTTAGGTTGTTTATCAAAATGATAATTTTCTGTTTTTTTTTTCTCTCTTTCATTCACATCCACAGAACTTAGCCTCCTGCTTTTGGGTTCTCTATCATCACTAAGGGGACATTTTGTCTTGCTTTTTTGTCCCCTTTACCCCACATGAATGGAAAATTAGGATAAAAGTTAAGCTTAAAATGTTATCATCTCTGCCAGTAAACTGTTAGGCAATAACGGCACGACATTGATTGACATTTACAACATTGTTATTTATTCCTAATAAAATGCTTTCAAGTTGACTTCATGATCATATAATGAAAGCTCAAAAGCTGTCAGGGTTCTGTGTGAAGGATAACATCTTTATTGTTTTCCATCTTTGTATGCTGACAGAGCTTTGACTCACAATGAGAAACTTTTTTTTTTTTTTTTTTTTTTTGGGAGTGTTTGATGATTGATTACCGGTCATGGTTATTCAAATTTATGGTTCCTTTTTGTCTTCTTCCCATCTCTTTAATTGTTTTTGATACCACACGTATTTAATATGTTTCTATTTAGTCTCAACAGATTTTAATTTCCCTTTCAAACATAAAAAAGGATGTTGGAAAAAAAATGAATTACAAAATAAAATAGTATGTATTAAAAGGGGAACTAAAGCAACAAATCAGTTTTGTGAACGTAGCCGTCTAATCCAAGTGACTGCTGTCTGATCAAGGTCGGTTCGCACATTTTAACGAGCAGCTCTTTATTCAATAATATGCTGTGGGCATAAAGGCTAGAAATGTGCATATTACCTTGTCAGGCACTCAGGCAAATAACAAAGAGACACTTTTCATTGTTCTTTTTTCATTGTTCTTTTTCATTTTCTGTTCTGCTTTTATTTGAAACCATCAGGCAAGGTAAGAATGCATATTCATGACTATGCTATGCATGGGCCCATTAATAGTGTGTAGGTGGACTTATAAACAAGTAGTTCCATTAAAGTGTGAGTATGAAAACCCCCGGCTCTCTTTTCAGTGCTTGGACTCTTCTCTGTCTGTAATTACAGAGAGAGTTTTGACGAGGGGAAATAGAGAAAAGTAAAATACTCTGTGTAACTTTGTGTCATTCAGGGCACCTTTATAGACGTCTTCACAAGATTTGCTTTCAACTTAAAGAAAAAAAGACAGACATGATTAAACCAACTGCTTATCAAAAAAGGAAAAGAAAAGCTTTAATATTTAACTTAAAGAGAATACATATTACAGTAAAAGATAAGCTGAAAAGTGAATCTCATAGAGATTTGTGTCTTTATTTTATTTTTTAGAGATAAAAGCAATTTTGTTACGCTCTTGGCCCTTTGGGTGCTTTGGGTCAGTGACCTTGACTTCTGAAGTCTCATCTCAATCAACAAAGGTACATTTGGATAAAATATTGACAACACTGAGGACTCCCAGCTTGTTAAGAACGCTGCCTTCCTAATAACCCTGAAAGAGCTGAATGCAATATTAATGGTAAAGGATTTCTTGCAGTCACTATTTCCAGAGACCATTGAGTTCCTAATTATTGAATGGCCAAATGGCTAAAAAGACTTCAGAAAATATCAGCGTGAATGAAGTATTCATGAAAGCTGGGTGGGTGCATGGCATGCTAATAGGGACTATAAGACAGAGGATTTAAAAAGTTTATAATCTATGTGATCCAATTCCCCAAGAAGTAAAAGTTTTAGTCAAGTTCAAAACGGAAGTAAAAGCCTGGATGACAACTCAAATTCTCTCCCAGTCTACACAGATACAAAACATTAAACAGAAGGTGATGTAAAGTGGTCCATATTCAATTCCACTGATGAAAAAAAATCTGTAGAAATGGTTTTTATTTAACATTTTTTTTGTTTATTAGAGAAACCTTAGGGATCCACTAAATAAAACAAACACTAACACAGAGGTCTAAGGAAAACGATACAGAATGCCAGCTCTTTGATATCTGGCTTTGCCTGTTAAGGAAAATGTCAGATAGCCTATGTAGCAGAATTTATCAGTGGTTTACAGCTTGAAATGCTTAAAGGACTCTCTTTGGGGTTTTTTTCCGCGTGGAAAATGTGTTAATTTGGGTACTTGGGTCAAAAAGAAATCTTTTTGGTTTTGCACAAACACTCTCAAGTTAATTAAATTCAGGATGAATTTATCAATGCACTTAAAACAAAATTGTTGGAAAAATTTGGCAGGCTTCACAGATACAAAGAAATTAGCCTAAAAGGCCACTAAACAGTGGGGAGTATAGGAAAAAGTGACAGACTATGCTTAGGGTTGTTACTCTGAAGTGGTCTTCATACTCTCAAAGCAAAAAAGAATAAAGCTCAGTTCGCTCTAATCTTCGCTTTTTAAACTGAGATGTTTGAGTGACAGCACTGGAGGCTCTTTTTAATTGATACCACATATCTGTCCATAATGAAGATCTGAAGAGAGGGAAAGAACATACTGCGTATAACACATAAAATGAACATCATGCATGGAAAGTACTGGAAGTATCTGCTCTTACAAGCCTCTTAGTTACTAACTTTAGATTAACTGGTTCAATAGTAAAGCCAAATAGAAAAAAAAATGGAGGAATTGGAAATGCAGCTTTTAATACTACTTTCCAAGTGTCCTGTTTATACATGCCTTTTAGGTATTTTGTTGATAACTAAAATGACTTTGAACCTTATTAGTAAAGTTTTGGCCTTACTAGTTAATGACAAAGCTGATTGATCCAAAAAAGGCTGTCCATAATACAACAATAAAAGCACCAGCCAACAATTTTTTTCATTTCCTGTATCTTTAAACTGTGTTTGTTTGGCATGCAAGTGATGGGCATCTTCAGCTGGTAAAATCCTGCTTTTATGGAGCAGCTTTGTCCCCACGACAAGTTAGTGTTAATAGAAGTTACAACAGCTTTGATTGTTATGTCAGGGCTGGATTTTGAGTCTAATGTTTAATTGTTAGAGCTGCATATAGGAAGATGTCAAAATCCCAATAAACACCCATGTTTGTGTGGTTTCCTCTGAGAATGCAAACATAGTTTGCCTCGAGGCCAAATGCTTTCATTTCCCTGTCTCTCTGTTGCTGCATCATTACAATTCCTGCATACATTCAGCGGTAACTGTTGGCTGCACGAACAAAAAAAAAATAGTAATAATAAATTAAATAAAAAGAAAACACTTAATTCTCAAAATGCAACAGTTTACCATCAGTTTTACTTGACCTGTTTTCTACCTCTGACAGATCAAGTCTTTTATTGGGACATCCGCATGGATTTCTTATGTACCATTAGAACGATGCTTCTATTTGCATTCTATACACAGAGCTTTAGCATGCTGGTAACCAAAGACAACCTTTACATGTTTTCCAAATATAACCTGCCATGAGGTTCATTTTTGTAGTGAAGAAAGGGAAATGTATTCTTCTGCCATTGAATTTATACAATAAGAATTAGTGTGCTTTTTCCATTTATTCGAGATGCTTTTTCTAAGGGGTCGCTTTTTAAAAAGAATCCTGCATTTACAGTGCTTTAGATTATAAAATCAACTCCATCACTTAATGCAAAGAGTCTATTTCTAATTTAAGAAAAACAAAATAAGTGAGAAATCATCTGAATGAAGAAAATGTGGTTTCTTGTTTAGTTTAAGCTCACTTATTTTGCATGAATGCTGAAGATTATATGATTTAAGTCTTGCTTTGTTCAAATATCTATAAGTCTGGTGAGAATAATGCATATTGTTGTGATACATTCTGAGTGTGTTTCTCTATTTGGAGCTCATTTAAAGTCAGAATATAATTAAAATGATAAAGAATGCCTCTCTTCAACGTGAAACTCTTTTATGTTATGAAAAACTAACACCTCCTCCAAATCCCCCAATCATTTTCTGCTTAAACATGACTGTTAAACCCATGTGTGCTGTTGCCTAAGTTTAAATGTTTATGTTGCAGAATCATAAAGTTAACTTCGTTTAAGGTTTAAAAAAAAGAAAAGAAACAATACTAAAGTTTATCCAGGGCAAAGCGAGTGTCAAAACTCAATATACAGTCCTTTGTAATCTCCTCAGAGAGAACCGTCAGCACTCCCTGTTGAATATCAGTGCTCCTTCTTGTAATGCTGGATTTACATGACAATAAGTGGGATTATAATACATGCAACTGTCATCACAGGAGCAATTTATAGCCAGTCAACATGGGCTTCAAACATTTGCCCATAATTTAAAAACTGCAGAAATAGAACAAATTAATAAACTGTCTATGTACATATAGTAATGCACACTAAGGTAAAATGTTAAAGCTTTTGTTTTTTTTATAGTTGGTCAATTCATATTCCTTATGTCACCAATTTCTGCATTTAAGAGCAAACAAATTCCATGTGTCACTTTTAAAACTGCCGGAGTTATTTAAAAATAGGGATTTGCTAGACTGTCAAGGTGACTGGCATGAAGGCAGTACTGAAAAACTGTGGATGACACCGAAAGAATTTCATACTCTTTAGCTATACATTATTCAGCCTCTGTTGTTGAAACGTATTTTCATGGAAAGACATATTGCAAACTTCACCTGCAAGCTGTTTCCACTACAGTTCCTGGCAGGACTCCTAAACTTGTCATCAGTAGTATTTGACAAGTGAATGAAAATAAACATCTGCACCCTGTGTGTGAGAAGCCGAAACCCAGTTCAAGTAAAAAGACCAGAAGCCCAGGACTCCTTGCTGCTTTGCTCTTCTGGTTTTATTGTGTTTCTGTACAACACTCATTCTTTCTCAACAACAGTTTTCATCCCAGTGGGATAACTGGCCTCCATCTCATTTGTGTTGCATTGTATTTTTAGTTATTCTGCATCACAGTTGACTTGATTAAAATTCAGCAATGCTGAATTAAAATGAATAATAAAACATTAAGATTTGTTAGCCTGTCATTTAAGTTGAGATTTCCAATATAAGTTAAGCTAAAAAATTCCCTGTATCTAGTAACATTTTTGCACATTTTGATTTTCAGTCAGCAAACTACTAAAAACAGGAAAATATAAAAAATAAAAACATTCTACATACCCTAATTCCTCTTTCAACATAGCTTGTTATACCAAATTACGGGTGGGTTTTTTGCTTAATTTTTGATTCTGCTAAGATAATAAGCAAACATAAATAAACAAATGAATAAATACATCCTTATTAAAGATATTATATCAGAATATTGGCGTGCAAGTAAAGATAGTCAGTGTTTGTTGATTAGGTGTGTCATTCCATAGTTGTATTTTCCTCACTGTTGCTTCTTAACAGATGAAGGTCATAGCAGCAAACTGCAGGAGTGTATTCTGTTCCGGTCAGAAATGTAGTTCTGGTAATGTTTGATCCTAAAATAGATTAAAGCTTTTACATCTCTAATAATAAATTGGAAACATAATCTTTAAAATTTTGAAACAAGGCAAGACCCCAAAACAACTCTACCAATAATAAATAAATAAATAAGGTTTGAATATTGACCCATAATCTGCAGCACAATAGGTGATCCTATTCATCTAAAACTTGATTTTCAGGCAAAACAAAATTTAAAAAACGTAATCTCTTAAATATGCCTCTTTTGAAGGATTGTATATGCCATGCATTCTTGAAAGAAGCAGATTTTTGTTTAAAACGCATCAGTAATAATTGAAAATGTTTGCTTCTAATCTTGTACACTTAGTTTGACAACTTAATAAACAATTACTATTTCCAGCGTCATAGTGGTTTATGAAGCATATGCTGCTATATGTTTAGACTTATTACTCAGTGTTGGGTAAATTACTTTTAAAGAGTAATTGATTACTTTACTTTAGATACTGGATACAATTCTAATTAAATCACCTCACTCATTCCCTAATTTAAAAAGTAGTTCTCTTTTTGTTACTTTACTGTTTCCCACTCGCATAAACATTCTCAAGGGAATAAAACGATACCATTGTAAAATTCACAAAATAAACACATTGAGGCTACACAAGGGCAATCAGCTTTTTTTTTAGCATCACCTCGTCATTTTCACCACATGAACTTGAGAAAATATACATTGTATAGTAGCCTACATGGTGTACAGACAGATTGCTCATTGGCACTAGGGCACTGAAAAGCAGTTAATCTCTAGGAGTAAAGAAATAATGAGGGTTTCTGTAGTAATTGTAATTGAATTGGCAAAATTTGAACTATTGTGAACATTACTCCATTACTGACAAAAATAATTGAATGATAATGTGTTACTTTGTAATGTATCACCTCAACACTGATTGCTCATGCCAACATTTAACAGGTACATGATAACTATGTCACTGCATGGACGGTTTCACAATAAAAGGTAAATACATATATGGATTTTCAGATTTCAAAGTTATAATTTAGAGTTTAAGTATAAAACTCACATTTAGAAGTAAAAAGGACACCATCGTAGTAATTCACAGATGAGCTGTGACCCCCGCTGTGTACCTGCATATCTCTGAAGTTGGCAACAAACGGCCTTAGAAGTTGCCTGTGATCTATACATAGAAGTGAGGCTAACAGCAAAGACTCACTGTGATGGAGTATTTATTTATAAGTATATCTGCATATACATCAAATTTTTTTAAAGCATAAAAAATGTTGCAGTCTTTTTTCACACCCACTTTAGTTTCTTCTCTCTTTCATTTTTGCCTGTGTTTCTGCTATTACTCCAATTATTTTGAGTCTTACATTATTCTGAAAAATGGAGTCAACGTTTATTGGAGAAGTAAGTCTAAAATCATCCCCAGTTAAACCCCACCCCCACCACCACCACCACCACCACCACCACACACAGTTTACATGTTAGTACATACAACTGCAGAAAAAAGGCTATGTATTTAACTGAACTCCTGCAGAAAAAAATATTCCAAATGGATATTTAAATGAGAATATCACAGAGTGCCTTTAATCTCCTAAAGCAAAATTAGCTAATGTTTTCATCAAATGTGAGATCAAATTTCTGCACCAGAGGCTTGGTTTCTGAATAGGAAAATGACATCAGGAAATCCACCACTGAATTCAAATACAAACTGGAAATGAAATGTAAGAATTGTTTGAGTAGCCTGAGGACTTTAAAAAAGTTGACTGCGAACAAAAACCTTCAATGAAAATAAACAAAGCTGTTTTTTAATGATTAAGTAACTGATTCAAATGAACATTATACCAAATGTAAAATTATGATCTGCAAATAAATTGGCTTCCGCAAAGATGAGAAAGCAACACTGCAGCTACTCAGAAATAAACTGAAGACAAGTCTGTTATCATGGCGTTCTGGATTGTTATGAAGGACTAACAGTAATTTCCAGGTTATAGCTTTAAGACACCACCTCTTCCAAGTGCAGTTAAAGACAGGCAAGCCCTCCAGTAGTTTTACATCAGTACATTTCTGCACCATGCCTAAGGCAAAAACAGTGTTTATCTTCCAAACACATTTAAACTTTCAGGCAGTTAGTCCTCCACTGGTCTCCTTTTCAATACAAGGTCAAAGCAAGATCGACATTGGCCAATTCTTATAAAAAAAGGCTCGTGTGAACTATGCACACATATTCCATGGATCCAAACCCGTGTCAGTCATGTGAGGTAATTGGGCTGACTCAGAGCGACAACTTCCATCTGAGCAGCAGTCTTGGGTTGCAGATTGCTTTCTCAGAGGACGTGACCCAGCAAGGCTGCAGCTTCACTCTTGCCTGATAGACGGTTCAGCAGGATGCACACACAATTAAGACCGGGTTTATCCTCAGTCAAAGTCCAGATTGA
Organism: Adrianichthys oophorus; assembly: GCA_036245035.1. NCBI lineage: Eukaryota > Metazoa > Chordata > Actinopteri > Beloniformes > Adrianichthyidae > Adrianichthys > Adrianichthys oophorus. The sequence goes on from BSAI01000012.1 coordinate 40,838,105, forward strand.
AATGTACCTGAAGAGAAATTACTTCCAAATGCAAACAAAAATCTCATTTTGCCACATGTGCATTGTTCTTTCAGTCATGGGTACACACATGAATCCCATTCCTCACTCAGTCAAATGTATCCTTGGGTAGAAGGTTTGATGTCCAATGCTACGCAAGATTAAACACAATCTAAAACAAAAGCATCAGCAAACACAACAACAGCTCTGGCATATGGCTTTTGAATCTAAAATGCATTCATGCATTGAAAAGAAAAGTGATTTCTACCATTATTAACAGTATGTGGCTGCTTCAGGGACTCACTTAAGCAAATTATATTTTCTAAAGGCAACAGATTGGACCAAACTCTAGGTTGAGATTGAAATGAACAAGTATACTAATAGGGATGCTGTGCTAAAGGTAAAACAAAGGAAAAAAAACATGCAGTTTCACACAAAACAAACCCGTTTCTAATGGATTTCCACTGCAGCAGAACGGAACACAGATCCGGTGGACTTCAAGTCTGAGAACACTGTCTGGTGGCTTGAAATCCACTGTGTTGTGTTTGACAAATTATGATGGTTAAATGGAGCCAGGCACTGCACTCTCCATTCTGACAGGAGGTCATATGTCTAAAAAGAGATTTTTAAATTCCTAAATAACAACTCAAAGTAAATAGCTTTTTCACCCATTTTGCTATTTCACACCCTAACCTGGAGATCAGTACTTGATCTTCATGTCAAAATACTTATAGGTGAATCAATTTAATGTATTTCTTCTAAAATTTACCTGGCTACACTTAAAAATGTTTTCTAATTTTATAAGTTAGAGGTCAAGTAAATGTAACATTAAGTAATTATCTGTAAAGTTTAAGGCATTTTTTTTTTCCAAGAAAAAGAAATTCTCATTTTGTGTAATGCTCCCAAGATGATAGAAGTGTGGTTGTGCAGCTGGTTTCACTCATCAAAAACACTGGTATTCTATCAACACAATGATAAATATGATCTTTTTGGTTGGAATAAAACACAGTTATTGGAAGGAGCGTGGGGGCTTCTGCCACAGGAACGTTGTGAACATCAATCCTAACTGCTGTCTGTGAAGATGCAGATCCATGTGGCCTGCAACCATCTCTTAAAAAAGGGAGCTTAAAAACCTGGGTTGAAAGGGTTAAATCCTCAACAAAACATTGTGTTGTGTATTATAATCATTTGGTAGACTAAAAGGAAATGAGATGCATTATTATCTCAGAGAAAATATTTTTAGAGCAGTTTTAAGCTGAAATGTGGGTATGTTTAGTTTTTGACGTTTCAATGGTGATAAGAGTTAAATTCAAGAACTGTGTCATCTGAAGGCTTTTATTAACTGTGATTAGTGATTGACTGGGTTCAAATTAATTCCGTGGGGGAGTACAGAGCTGGCCTTGCTGCATTAAAGATAATAGCAGGTATTTATGCTTTTGCATGGTAGCTCCATGTAGGCAACAGAATAAAAAAGTGTAACTAAATTATAATGATAGCATTCATCCACCCATCCATCCATCCATCCATCCACCCACCCACCCATTTCTCTTCCACCAGCTTCCTCCAGTTCTGCTTGGGAAACCCCAAGGAGGCCCGAAGAGACAGTCTCTTCAGTGCATTCTGACTACTTTTCCCATGTCACCTTATACTGGTGCTGTTATAAAAGGAATCAACACAGTCAAATTTTCAGACAACCAAAGCCCAAACAATGATTACCCCAAGTCTGAACATTACAGTTTTATTGTGCTAAATTGTCTATCTACCAAGAAAACGTAGGTAAGCCTTTAAAAGTTAGATTTGTGTTAGCAGTCTGTACAATCGAATTGGTTGGAAGCTGAAATTGTTTCACAAATTCACAATCACTGAGAACTTTAGAACAGGTAGTGAAGCACAATTTGGATAGAAGGTCAGATCTGCCAGCATTAGTAGTCTTATGCTTTGACTTTGATTACAAGTTGACATTTTTGCTACTATTTTGTAACCATGTTGTTCAGGTTTGGATGTGTGTTTTTAATGTTGGCTGGAAGATTTATAATTTCCAACAGCAATACATTTGCACTAAATATTAAACAGAGATGTCTGAATCTTTAAAGTCCTCATTTTAAAACTAAGGATAACAAAGACTAACAGTAAGATAAATATTTAAACACAGAAGAGTTTTTCTTTCTTTTGCAGAGTCTAACACACTGTGTTGTGCATCTTACATCGGCTAGCGATTTCCACAGTGTGACATGTCAGGGGCCGGGCCCTGAGTTATGATTATTGCCACCACATGTGACTACAGGGTGTTGGATTTAAGATGCAAAGCCTGCCTCATTCATCCTTCAGCTGTCACGAATCCCCTTCAGAGGCCCAACTTTTACTGACTGACAGGTGCTAGTAATGACTGCAGTTCAGAGGTCGTAAGTCAACACAAGCACAGGGGCCAAGCACAGCTGAACACATCCTTTGATGCACGGATCTCCCTGTGGACTGCCTCATTTAATGAGAGCTACCATTATAAAGTGAACTTTTAGCTCCAACGCAAAAAAACCTACACATTGTATGATTTTGTTGTGTTATTCTACTGAGTGAATACATGTTGGATTTTTTTCTGGATTCATTAAACAAATGAATGAAAATATTGGGGAAAAAAGACTATCAGTCTTTCATCAATCACTATATTATGCGAGCTATTCACCTTTGCTGCATGCAAACTATTCAGTTGAACTATTGGGGAAAAAAAAGATAGAGAAAGAAAATGGTGGATGGAGGTGGGGGCCGAGCTCATAATGACCATGTGCATTCCAGAAAGTGAGAGATCAGCCAGAGGCTCTTGGCAGCTGACAGCAGCTGCATTTCTCAGTCTTGTGAGAATGGCTCTGCTAGTGAAGATGGTAAATAGAGAAGACAGAAGAAAGGAAGACAAGGTTGGGAATGGGATGGAAATGTCCATTGGGACTTTGTTTATCATTTGGCATTCCTTTTCTCCTTTCATCACTTTGGGTAACGTCTCAGATGCAGGCGATATGGGAATACTGAGGTATCAAGGGGAATGTGGGGCTTTAAGTGTAAGGAGAGATCTTGTTCTAGGTGGATGGAGATCTGAAGAGTGCTGAAGTTGTGACAGCACCAATACTCCTACACACTCTCCACCCTTTTTCCTTCAGGCATTTTGAGCTACTATAACTTACTTGGAACACTTGTTCTCAAAGATGATGTGCTTCTTTGTAACAAGGAAACTGAATCAAGAGGGAATAGCTGCTTGGCACAAGGTTTTGTTGGGGGCAGTGGTTAATAAACATGACTTTGGGATGGTGGTCACAGTCCTTCCATCCTTGAAAATAAAAAAATAAGACTCCAACCAAAAACAACACAAACTCCATGGAGGGCATGAGGAATTTGATGTCAACCATGGATTGGGCACCGTTATTAAACTACCATGGGACATCTTTCCCGTTGATTTACTTTGAAGGCCACACAGTACACTATAACTATTCAATCACTGAAATATTTGAATGACTCCAAATGACTATATTGACTCCGGCTTACCTCCCATTGTCCCAAAACATGCTTCATGGATTAATTGGTCACTCTAAGTTGTCCAAATAGGTGTTAATGTGAGTGTCTCTGGGTGTGTGATTGGGGCCCTGCGACCTGTACAGGGTGTATCCTGCCTCACCCACAAGTGGGCGGGTTAGGCTCCAATGACCCCAAAAGAGACAAAACGGGTTTAGAAAATGGATGGGTGGATAGTTAAAAAGGTTTTAAAGGCAGCACAGATAGGCTCTGTAGACTGTTCACAGCTTTAAATGCAAACACGGTTGCATATCTGCCTTGGCTGTTGTGTTGCTGAAGCTGTTGTATCCCTCTCTTCTGTCTTTAACAACTGATGGACTCTCCCCTGAGAACCACTTAGTTGTTCCTCGATCCATCCTCTTGAGTTACAGCTCACCCACACACATGCTCCCAGCAGAGGAACTGCCATCTGGACATGCATGCATTCACAAACACACACACTCGTAATTACTGATAAACACACAAGCAAGCACCTTCAAAAAATCTATATAGAATTCATTACCCTAAAAGTTGAAATTCATCTGAATGTGATTTATTCAGCTTTCCACAGTAACAGCACTTCAGGCTCAAGTGGTACTTGTTAAGAATTAGGTCTGACTGATATCGCAGGATCTGTTTTTGATCCTAAGACAGCTACTTTAAAAGAAAAAAAACCTCCCATCTATCATTTTTTTACACCTATGTCATTGTGCTCCAAGTCCTGATGGAACTGGGACCTATCTCGTAAACCCTGAACATCTTCAAACTTTAATGAAGTGAGTTTCAAAAAGAAGAAAAAGTATGTACACTGTCCAACAATAACATCAATTAGGATCAACCTGAGATAAATTGATTTGATTTCAAGCTAAAAAATACTGAAAAAAGGTATTCTCTAACTTGGGATGAGAAAGATTAACCCAATGGCACTTTCAAGGGTGTACAAGATCGGCCCATATGACATAGTAGTTTCCATCGGTAAAATGAATGAACAATGTAGATGGGGTGGTTACAGAGCAGCATATTTCTTTATCCAGGAAATCCTGTCATTTTTTTATTCTCTTCTGGTATGTGGCTCAGAAATTACAAACTAAAAGCCTTGCCATATTCCTCTGCTGCTTTTATCCCCATGCCAGACATTGGTGAAATGCACTTAAATCTATTAATCATTGGACTGCAGTTTGAATGTGTATTGGTGCCACTGACTGTATTTGAGAAATGGAGTGAGTGAGTGAGACGTCACCCGCACAAAATGGTTGACTTCCAGCTCCAGCAAAATGAAGCCAATTCAGTCACCATTTTTGTCAGTGACCATGTCTCTGCCATGTTGAAGCTAGACGTCATCAAAAATAAGTGACTGATTCAAGTTGGTCTGCATCAGCATTTCTATGGGAACCACTCTTGCCAATCAAGAGTGAGCCTGGTGGAAGTCCACACTCCTACTACTTGAAACAGGGCTTGGGAGAATCTGTCAATCAGATGTTTTGAATGTTGGACGTGGGGGCCAGCAGGTCATCAGAAACTTTCTTTGAGACAACCAATTGGTCAGTTTATACCTTGAGTAACTGTCACTAGAGAAATCTTTCCATAGATCCCTCCCTCCCTCCATCCATCTATCTAAATCCAGCACCCTGAGACTGTATGCTAGCCGCAAGGAAGGAGGCCGAGGACTAGTAGTATGGAGATAAATTAGTATCAGTCCGATTTGTGCGTGCGTAATTTTGATTTGTGCGTGCGTAATCCTTGATTTGTGCGTAACTTTAGGTTTGTGCATGCATAATTCTTGATTTGTGCTTAACTTTTGATTTGTGCGTGCGTAATTCTTGATTTGTAACTCATAAAAAACATTTTGTGCATGAGTTCAAAAATTACAAAATATTAAAAAATACAAAGTACAATTTACACATGCACAACTTCAAATTACGACAGCTTGAAACTAACTACACGCACAAATCTTTAAAAAATATGCATGAATCACTTCTTACGCACACACAAAACCACATTTACACACGAATCTGATTTGAGACTCTTTTCACGTCTCCCAGATTCGTGCGTAAGTGATGCGTTTAAATCCTACTAGAATGCTGGGTCATCAGAGTTTTCTGATCAGCCGCTCTGAACTTAGACGGTGAATAATATCTGGTGAAACTTGACATTTTCCAGCTTTCTAAAACAGATGTGCCGGCTAATTAATATAAAAAAGTCTGAATATGGGTTTTTATTACACTTGTCCTTTAAAAATAAAAACATTTTCCAGAATTAAACAGTTCATCTCTGCAGCCCCGCCCCCGA
>BSAI01000012.1:40843937-41116367 GCA_036245035.1 Adrianichthys oophorus
CTGAGGCGCTGTCGGGGGCGGGGCTGCAGAGATGAACTGTTTAATTCAACCATCAATTCAAGTCAACCATCTCCGCTCTGTGGGTGCACGTTCGCCGCGGAGAACCTCCGCACGCACAAATCAAAATTACGCACGCACAAATCAGACTGATACTAATTTATCTCCATATAGTAGCATGTTAGCCACTATCCAGGATGAAACATCCAAGATGCATGAATACAACAAGGCCCTAACTGACAGTGTGCTCAGTGAATGTCTCAAGCAATGAATCTCAGGCAAAGGATGTGGTGCTGTAGGACAAATCCTCATGAAAGGACAATCAGGTTGCACCAAACTACATTTTTATGCTTAGTGCCTTCAGTTAGAGTTTGATCCAGTAGAGCAAAGCCTCTGAATTGATATAGAAAAGCTGTTGTCTCTGATCTCCAATAAAAGCCGGGTCTAACAGGTGTTAGTTGTATTAGACGCCGATTGGGCTCCTTCAAGACCCAACACCCCCTTCCCTTCCCCCACCCCCCTGTGCGTGTGCAGAGTACTCAGTCAGGCAGAGGGTGGGGGCTGGGTGTATGGCATTCAGCCAGTGTAGCATGGCTCACAACATTGTGGCTCATCCCATTTTGTTTAACTTTTTGTGGTGGAATATACCAAAGAACATTTTGGTGAGGAATTTCAACCACATTTTGGGATGAATCCCAAACAAATCAGAGAATGGCACAAGCAGATGGGTGAAGGAGCAAAGATGGCTGCAGAAAGAAAAGGAGCAAACCGATTTCCTGGTGTTTATAGTGGATCAATCCCTTGTTCTCCTGAACTTGATTCATTTTCTTACCCCACTGGATCCCTTTCGGAGCAGTGAGATTTCCGGAGCCCGTCAAGTCTGCTGCTTTTGGACTAAGGCGGTACACTATAGAGCTGGAGCAAACACTCGCTATATGGTTAGCCACCAGCTAACAAGCTAAAAATATTAGCTGCTAGCTCCATGTAGCAATTCTGGGGTGAATCCAAAACCATGCAGACTGCTGCAGAAAGAAAGAAAAGGAGCAAGCCCGGTTTACTGGTGAGCAGAGACAGCAGCAACAAATTAAACAAACTGTTTTGAACATGGATTACTGAGCAAAGGAAAAGGTGCGAGTGTCTCCAGGAAAATTATCATAAAAGCGAAGGGGATTTTTTATACGAGATTGATGACTCAAAGAGAAAAGAAAAGCCAGAAAAAATTAGCCAGTGCTAATCAGAATAGAATACCATGTTCTCGTCATTTCAATAAATCCTGAAATGTTCATCTGCTCTTTTCTGCATTTTGTGACCAAATTTTACAAAAAATGAACCACATTTCCATCACCATTCTGTCTGTGATGGAATAAACACCGGTCTCCAATAGACGCTAGTCTCTAATAAACGCTGGATCGGCAGACATGTTTTTAAAATAAACGCCCGGGTTACTGTTGGAAGATATACGGTGACCAATGTATATATATATATATATATATTGTAAGATTAATTTTAATGACACATTGTTATACATTGTAATAAATAACTATAAAAATGTCTTTTTGGCCTCTTTTTCATTTGACATACAGTGTAAGGGGGTGTTTTATCCCGATGCATACTGTAGTGATGCAATGTTTCTATCACTGAATTTTCACACTTTTAATATGAACAAGGGGACTTTATGACCCGTGTAATGAGGCCTGACATCAAAGTATTGCAAAAATGTCTTTGCTGGCCTTTCTTTCTATCAATTTTACTTTTACATTTTTTTTTTTTTTTGTGAAATGGGCATTTAAATATGGAAAAAACATGACAAAATAAGGGGATACTGTTGAAGAATGACATGCAATAAAAATTACTGTAAGAAAGTTAGAATGTAGTAGTTTACGGTCAGCATCTTACCCATTGTATCACTTTTCATTTCTGAAACAAAAAAAGTCGAGTTATATATATTTTTATCATGATTATTTTTTACTGCATCTGAACTGAAATCTTTCAAGATGTTATTGCCACAATGCATTTTGTAAAATTTAGATATAAAACTTAAAATGTTGTTAAAATTTGAGCCACATAAAGCCCTGACATACCTCAACTTTAAATGAAGTGAATACCACCTATAGAGCCTAGCTCCAGCCACACTCCAGAGGCACAAAGAGTTTGAATGTGAAGCCCTTCATTACTAATTATGATTACCATTATAACAGCTGAAGTGCATCTATAGAGCACAGCTCAGGATTCTGTGAGCATTTGTTAAGATGGCAGTTGCTGGTTAAGAGCAGTAATAACAGCCATTATCCAATGTTCCAATTTTCTACATAATTCTGCTTTATATGCATCAACACTGTGTAGGGTTTCTATAGACATTTAGGCTAAACCACTGCTGTCAACATGTAAAGAGTTGCTTGATGTATATTTATAGCAAAACCGTTCATCATAAGCCAGTGTATTTCGAATGTATCAGAACAGCAATGTGCTGCAAAGAAAAGGACAAAGAATGGAATGGTTGTGTTTCCTTGTTCTCTTAAAAGCGCTCATCAGTCTGTTATAATATTTTGCTGCTTCAATCTGTGAGGACAGTCGAATTAAGGACTTCATACGATCTTACAAGAACCTCACAGTTTCCCTGCTGCACTTTCCCAGGGCAAAGACATCAGAGGCCCCACAACATAACAGGATTTCTACTTCCATTTTGAGGGTTAGACATGATAAAATAGTGACATGTCTTTTTACACATCAGGGAGGAGACATAGGGGGAGCTTGTAGCTTCTGGCATGTCATGCTGCGTGCACAGCTTTGACTAGAAACATAGAGGGGTGTCAGTGGATCAGATGTGCTTTGGCAGTCAAGCCTACGAGTTAGGAAGTTGATACCAAAGAAATGGGAGCAATATATGGGAAGTGGGCGACCTTCACTGAAAAATCATTCATTCTCGTCTCCAAACTTTGTTCCCTTTCTTCTGAATGCTTTAAAGCACAGGAGCCCTTTTGTATGAACTCTCTAATTAGAAAGACCTTGAGGTGCAGATCACATCTATTGTTCCTCCTCATTTTGGTGGGAAAAATATTTCATTGATTTTTGCGGCAATCGAAAGCGGGCGGAGCTGAGAAGAGCTCTGAGCTGGATTAGACGCTGCGGGGGGTTTCGGTGATGGGTGAGGAGCCGGTGAGGATGTGTGTGTAGAAAGGGAGCAATGTTCCTCCTCATAACCCATTCTCACCTTCTGAAAGAACCAATTACAGCTGTGATCTCATCATAGCTCACCTCTTCCCCCAGCACTCATTGTTTACTCCTTACCCTCTGCGGAACCTCTGATGATGATCTGCTTCCAGTTATCCTTGTGATACATCCAACTCATTTACAAACATCTGGATTTATTTAGGCTTTTGTTTATGCTCCCTCAAGTGCAGCAAAGGTGGAAGATGGTCATGTGTTCATCATCACACAGTATCAAGAACACATAAAATATGTTTTTGGTAATCAGATACTGACAGCACAAAGCTAGACAAGTGGGCTTTATATTCATATAACTTTATAAAAAGTGCAAATATATTATGCATGTACGTATGAAATGTTCGTATGAGTGCAAACCTTTCTAGCTTACTGGAGGATTCAGAAATCACCTGTTTCCGTCTTGCTTCTTCAGCCTCCACCACTGTCACTCTGAACTGCCTGTAAATTACAGCTCACTCTCGCAGGTGCCGACATCTCTCTGAAATGATTTTTCCAACCATACAGATGATTACTTTTGGTAATTATATGTATCATAATTAAATTTGATGAACTCCTACGAGATATAGAATCTCATATGACCCAGGTACTGAGTTTCCTTTGCTCTTTACAAAAGGGAAAATGTCTGCTGCTAAAAGAGACAATATGAACCGTGGAACTGGCATCTTGATTTAGTACATTGGCATTTCCACCTTTAAATTAAAATTAATTAAGCAAGATGACTGTAGCCATTCTGTGCTCTGCAGTAACCCAGGTTTGGTTTTTGAAATGAAAAATTACAGTACTGCCATAGAAACACCCAGAGATGAGGAATCCAGCAATCTGTCTGTTCATTTACAGGTTTCTCTTCAGATTTGAGTCCTTTTTTTCTGAGAATATAAGTTTTATACACAATGGAATTCATAAGACTGGGAATGCCATAAACACTTCTCGTTTCCTAGAATCTGCTGTTTATCCCCCTGGAGACGCAATGTCATTTCTTTGCTCCAGGATCTTCATACAGATAACATCTGATCAGTAGAAGGTGCAAAATGTGTGCCAAAAACTCAGAGTTCAAAGCTTTTGACAATTTTATACATTCCAGGATCCACAATTCTTTGTTTGCATAGACATTTTTCTGATGTGTTCCTTGTTTTTCCTTTGCCAGTTTGTCACTATCATTTTTATCTGTCCAGTAAAAGGATAATAAAAAAGTTCTAGAAGATGCAAAATGTGCTGTCCCATATTTCAGTATGTCAATTATTTAGACTCTTTTTAGTTTGTTTCTATTATAAGAAAGTAGTGCTTATCCTGCTTTTGTCTATGCTGTTAGACATTGCCTGAAAATATTAAACAAATCCGACTTACATGAAGGGTTGGGCACCGATAGGGTTTCAGTGCCAAAGCGTTACCCTTGTTTTGGTTATGGTTGCTATTCGGTGCCGATTTCGGTACTTCAGTAATAAAAATGGCTGCCTTTTCCCAAATTCCAAACAGAACAGTGACAAACGAGCACAGATTCCGCAGATTGCCTGTCCTCTTTTTTTTCATCTTCTTTTAAGTTAGTGCTCTATTCCCGTTTACAAACACATCAAAGTAAAAATGTTCTGTATACGCTGTCATTCTGCGTGGACAAGTTTTGTTTAGATCAGAACATGGGGCATTCTGCGTCACATATTCCGATTAGGAGGATGTTATATTACTCACCCAGAGTAGAATGACTGCTGCTGTTGTCACAATTGTCTCCATCAACTGATATTTCAGACCGGGGGTCCTCCTCACCAGGTTTTTCTAAGCCCAAAATGTTCATGCTAGCTCCAGAGGATGTGCAGATGTGACGTCACTTTTTTCTCCCCGCAGGCAGTAAAAGACTGTACAATTTCTGCATTTAATGCAATCCCATGCATTTTCAAGTGCTTGCTAAGAAGTGCCGCACAAGAAAATGTTGCTGCACTTGTTGCTCGTCGCTGAATTTTCTGTTTTTGTTGTGAAATGCAGCCAGACCTTTGAGCGCTTCACCTTTGACATTTTCGGAAGCATGCACCCGCACTCGCCTTGTCAGTCACTGCTCTTATATGAGTCTGTCCACTATTGCAAGAAAGGCTAAAGGATTGGCTAGAACTTCAAACTACTGAACAGAGTAGAAGTGTCCTGGCTAAGACGAATCAACCTTCACTGAAATTGAGCACGGAAATGAGGAACCGAATGCAGCAACTTCTTTTGGTTCTGGTAGAACCATATAAGTCGTAACGCTTTCTACTTAGAACCTAATTTCGGTGCCCAACCCTACTTACATGTGGACAAAAATTTGCAATTGAGGGAGATCTTAAAAATAAAAACAATCTTATTACCTGTTATGTTTGATCCAAATTGCTTCCCTATACATGTACAGCTTCTGCCTATCCCTACATTTATTCCTCCAGGCGGAGAGATATCGAGAAAATAGTTTTTTCAAATTTGGACGTTACTACCGCTCAACGACGTCACAAAAAGTTGCCTCTCATCTATGTTCGTACGCTGCCCGCACGGAAAATACGTAACATCAATTTTATGACTTTCAAAGTCATGCAAAAACATAAACTCAATATTTACATTTAAAGGGCCTATATCATGCAAAACCCACGTTTTTTGAGCTATTTAAGTGTTTTTTAATGTTAATTCCTCACAAAAAACATGGTAGTTTGCTCCATGTCTGAGCATTCCTCTCCAACTCTGCCCTCTGAGCACCAGCCCCTCCCATTCCAAGAAAAGGAGTGTGTCCTCACATTGTGATGTAGATAAGTGGGGAACAGCCCCTTCCATGAAGAGTCTGCACTGCTAGCACCACCGCCCAGGATAACACACACACACACACACCAACTTTTTCCGTGGAGCTAGCGGTGATCAGCAAAACGCTTTCATTTTACAGTCGTGAGAAAATAAGGGCACCCTCATTTACTAATCAGTTCTGTCTTAAAAAAAAAAAAAAAAAACATATATCAACGTCCAATCTTATTTTGGAAAATTTCTAAAAAAAAAACAAAAAAAAAACGATTTAGTTAAAAACAAACTAAGCATTACTATTATTCTACTCATAAAAAAAAAATATCTGAACAAAAATTCATATTTTGATATTGGTCAGTTTTTGGATCTCCTTCCTCTTATTAGCTATTTTTGCACCTTGGCTGAAATGAAATGTCATCGAGACACTTTTTTTGTGGCATCTACCTGTCCCTTAAATGTGTCTTAAGTGTGAAGTGTCTGAACTTTAACATAAGCAGAAATTACATTCTATTCCATAGAAAGTTTTAAATAGGCTTAATTTTTTTATGTCAAGTTATAAAACTTGAATCATTGAGTGATATTGAAATTGATAATAAATTTGTATGTATCCAAATATGTAGGAAAATATACAGGCTTTCATAGGATGCCCTTTTTTTCCACGACTATAAATGCACGGTATGCACATCCATTTTTGCAAAAGTTCGAATGTTGTTTGTTTTTGTTTGGCGAAATGCAGACACGCTGCTGAGGCCAACTTTAGGTTGACATCATGAAATAGACGGCACCCACAAGGAGCAAAATGGGATGCCTCAGAGATTGAGTCATCTTACTTCAGGGTCGCAAACGGAGCCCATGAATTTAACTAATATTTCATAAAAACATGTTCTTTAGTGTGCCAAAGGTAATATATTATCATATGTATGGAAATAGTTTACTATGAAAGGCTTAAGGCGCTTCAAGTGTAAACTTCTGTTCAGAGCACACCCATGTGAAGGAATGTACACCAGAAGCTTCTTGCGAATCATCCTACTGGATTAGTAGGCAAAAAAAAAAAGTGTAGTATTTGATGGTTCATCTTTTTCGCTGCTAATAATACTTGTTGTCTTCTTTTTCCATTTTTATTATAACATATTATAGATCAGGTTGATTAATGTTTGTTAGAACTTCTAAGTTATGCTTATCCATGACTGCTTATGTCAATGTAAATATGCACACTGGAAATCAGCCAGCTCTGAGATCATATGTGGAAGTTGGAAAATCTTGAAAGGTGTACAATCAGTTACAAGTGCTGAACACAAATCCAATTATGTCAGCCTTGCCTTTCAGCCCAAAATAAATATTTACTGAACAATATAGAGACACGCACAAAGAAAATCACATATATAGAGAACTGAGACAAGGACGTGTAAACATCCAACTTTCATGTCTATAATTTTTCTCTCACTGCAATGACTGTTCCTACCCTCATCTTTCTTCACTGTTTTTCCACTCCCTCACTCAGTATGCACTTTGAGTTTTTTCCTCTCACAGTCTCCATTGCACGATTGGATGGACTTTTTTATTTAACTCTCCCCCTTTTCTCTGCAGGAGTTCCCTGCTGTGAGGCAATCCGGGTCTTGCAGGTGATTGCTCAAGGAATATTGATTAAGGAAAAAAGATTTTGCTGCTGAGAAGTCACTTTTCAAACTTCACGTGACTTTAATGTGAAAGAAAGTAACCTGACTTTCTAATCAGTGATGAACACCCTGCAGAAGAGGAAGTGTGTTCTGCTCAGCTGGCCTTTGTCTTTTTGGCTTTTTTTGTCAGCATCTAATGGTCTGTTAAGTCCTGTTCTCATTTGCACACCCTTATCAGCTTTCCCATCTCATCCTCTTTCAAAGGAAAGCAATATATTTCTTTGTCCTGCTAATTACTGTGATTAAAGTGACAACAAGCCTAAGTAGATGGTACTATAAAGAATGTCACAATATCAATGGTCATTACATTTGTTTACATATTTATTAAAACACATTAATTTCATTTAAACCACCCACAAGACCACAAGCTAAGTGCTCACATAAATAAAAATTCATTTTTCAAAAATTGTCTTCTAGATTTTACCTTTGTGTTAACAAGAGGCACTCGGGTTAATTACTGAAGAAGAAAATGAAAATGTTTAACATTTATTCAACACTCATTTGGTATCTTTCTTCAGTGACGATTCGTTTAATCTTTAAATATATTTACTACATTATTTAGCGCATATATCTAAAATGGTTTAAGCTTGTACATTTTACTCCATAGCATGTGTTATTTTAACAATGAATTTAGTAAACAACACCTTGATGTGGAATCATAATTACACAGCACTGTGCTTTGAGTAGTAGAGATTCAGCAGTAAAACCTCATCTTGCAGCAGTAGCCCTGAAATTGATTAAGTTTAAAGAAACACTGTGATAACGTTATGGAGTCATTTAGGAACAAAAGTATAACCAAGTCTGAATGCAATTATTTCAAAAGTAATCTAAATGTGACTTTTGAAGTGCTATTTCCTTCCGGTGTGTCTTTTGAGAATATCGCCTCTCATTTTTTGCTGTTTTTTATGACAATGCATTTTTTCCACAATGAGTCAAATGTTACGTTTTTTCCACCGAAACACATTAAATGATTTAGTTAAATTAGCTGTTGTTTGTCAAACTATGTATATTTCTTAAAGTTTGAGTTGTTGTACAGGCAAGAATTGACTCTATTTCAGTTAAAAAAATCAACTTGAGATAAAATAAATTATTAGAACAACTAATTTGAAGAGGACACAAAAAATCCAGATGTAGGCCTACAGTTTGATTTTAATTTTAGTATTTTTTTTGTTTTCAGCCCAAAACTGGAGTGTCCGTCCATGTATTAAACACAAAAAAACAATCAAGTCAAATATTATTGACTAAAACACAGAATGTTTTTACCTTTTTTCTCGGCAGATTAGGCAAAATTGTGTTTTTTAAAACAATCCATTGTTGTTCAAAAAGTGCAATGTGAAAAGTGTGGCATCAAGAGGAGGAACAGGCAGGTGGAAACTGAATTGATTGGAGACGAGGTGATTAAAATGCCAGTCATGTCAGTTTGGGGTTTTTCATTTTCATATGCAGGATGAACACACAACAATGATATAGGGCATCACACTGATGTTCTGTTATTACAGCCTATATTTGTTTACACGGTGAATTTCCAGCTTTGCTCGTTTAAAAAAATGCTTTTTGTAGTTTGAGAAATGCATTTGTTTGTTTGTTAGTTCAAAAAGGGGCAGGGCAGCAGGAAGATGCAATCGAAGAGGAGAGAAGTGGTGAACAACTTTAAAACAGCTGTGCTAACAAAACAAACAAAAAAAAAACAACAAAATGATATTACAATTTTCAAACTCATGCATTTTAAGATCTTTTTGACCAATAAAATTATTTCATTTTGATCCGTATTAGTGGATTTATGTTTGAATTTAGGATGAGGCAGAATTACAACTTTTACATAAATATTAGGGCTATCGGAGTTAATGCGTTGACGCATGTTATTACTTTGAAAAATTAATACATTCAATTTTAATAACGCAGATTAATCACACGTCAGGAGCAACCATCTTCCACTTTGCATCAGGTGGTTCAGGCTTCCACAGCGTGCGTTTATTTCTGATAAACTTTGTCGGGCACAATGCTGCTTAAACCATGGTCACTTACAATAGGTTCAATAAAGCATCAGTTCAGAGAGAACGTTCACCTCTTACCGCTTGTTTTTGTCCAGAAGATGAAGCACAAAAGTTTGTTTTAAAGAAGCCTGCACAGTGATAAAGAGCATTTGGGCTATGTGACCAGAACTACTTTTGATCAGATTTGAGTGTTCACCAGGACCATTTAGAAGTGCAGAAACAATGTTTTTTTTCTTATGGCTGCATATCAGCATCTTTGTTTTCTTAGAGAAATACTGCAAACATACAGGAACTGGACAAAATAATTGGAACACTACACTTTTTAATGCTCCGATCCACACTGCCCATGTCGTTAAAATTGGTATGACGAGCATGAAACTGAGGTGGAACACATGGAATGGCCCCCTCAATCTCCAGATTTCAATATCTTTGAGCATTCGTGGCGTATATTCGACCGAAAATTCAGGAATTGCTACCCTCCACCCTCCCGTTTCGAGGAGCTGGAGCAGGTTTTGATGGAAGAGTGGCTAAAAATTCCGATGGAAGAAGCAAGGAGCTTTATGATTCCATTACCAGTTGATTGAAGCTGTATTGAAGGCTAAAAGAGGTCTAACTCCATATTAAATAAAGTTTCTCAAAATTTAACAAGTGTTCCAATTATTTTGTCCAACCCCTGTAAAAATCTTTACAGTTCTGCTTATTTTACTGTTGATATGTTTTCTGCACACAAATTACCTTTCTGGGATATCTGACTTAACACTTTACAAATTAAAACATTTTAGGCAGTAAAAATGAAGGAAAATGTTATTTCTGGTCTTTTTTTTGTCCAAAAGCTGCATATTGTTGTGTAAAATTTACCTAGTAAAACATTGTGATTAATCACAATCCAAAAGTGTGATTAATCTGATTAATTTTGATCGACAGCACTAAGAAAATATACCTCTATGTTTCTTCAAAAACATGTTTTTTCATTGTAACATTATTTTTTCTACTTTCTTCAAAGAATGTAAATGAGCAAGACACTTTCTTTCCTTCTGTTTCCCTTCGTTTCCAAGTTACAAAAACTTATGCAAGTTCTTAAGTTTTGTTGTTTGATGGAAATTAAAAGAAATAAAGACATTAGAAATTGAGATTTAAATATATATATATATATATATATATATCATGGGCAGCCGTAGGTAGGACCGTCAAGCACTGATCGGAGGATTACAGGTTCAATTCCCGCTTTGTAAGCCCCTGTGTCGAAGTGTCCAAGGGCAAGACACTGAACCCCACATTTCCTCTGGTGGGAGGTTGGCGTTAGTGTTCGGAAGTAGAGCCACCATCAGTGTGTGAATGTGTGTGTGAATGAGACTGTGACTTTGGGCCTTAGTAGTTTAAGTATACTCCATTACCATACCATATAAATATATACAAATTTTAACATGGATGTTATAAGAGGGCTTTAAGAAATAATCTCTTCTCTGTAACCTGTAACAGTGACGGACATATGTTCCACTGGGGTGAATCGGTTTGTTTTATCAAGGTTGTTATTCTGAGGAACACAGGTCAGTCAGGTCTAAAGGAACCAGAAGAAGGCCATATGAGAAGGGCAGGACCCCTGCAAGTTCAAGAAGTTTATTTAGTTAAATGTGGAATGTGTCCTGGAAGATAAAAAAAAGGCAGGTTAAACAGATGCTGTACCAGTCATGGTTGGAGATAGTGCTTGAAATATGTTTTATCTCTAAGTTGTTTTTGCTTCCCTTGCTTTTGGACAATTAGATGAAGAACTGTCAAAAATATGAGAAGGTGCAGTGTTTGTTAACAAGGCATGATGTCATCCAGGACATGTTTTTGTGAAAAAATAGATGGCAGTCCAGTCATCTACTGTTGCAGCATTCAAATGACTCCAAAAGGCTAAATATTTATTTGTAAAGGCTGAATCTTGAAAAGAGGAACCCCACACAAAATTAACATAATGGACAACGCAGCTCCCCCTGTCTTCTCACTAAAGTGCTAATAAAACAAAACAGTATTTTCCATCAGAGTTTTTCTGGTTAATGGACCCGAAAACCACCATAAAATACCATTCCTATATGTAGCCTTTGCAATCCATTCCTTTTTTTACCTGCTGAAAAGCTGGGTATTGTGATGCCTAGCTTCTCTCCACAGAAAAAAATGAAGAGATAACGAAAAGGGCAGATAATTTTTCTTTCTTTGAGATTGAGATTAACTGTTTCAATCTAGTTTAAATACTAAAATGTGCAGTGATGTGCAGTCAGGAGAGGCAGGTGAGGCTGTGCCTCACCAGCTGTGAACCTCGCCGCACATCACTGCAAATGTGCATGTTTAGAGAACCTCTTCTTAAACCCACCTAATAGGGGTTTTTTTTCTGTTATTTTGTCTTTTTTAACATTTAAACACAAAGTTATGTTGTTTTTTTTAATAAAAACATGGGTTGTATGTTTAAAAACTGTCATTGTTTCTAAAAAAATATATATATAGAGACATCTACATATGTCTCTCTCTCTATATATAGATATATATATAGGATATATATAGGATGTATATATCTATATATAGAGTAGCTGCAGTTTGGATTTTCAGGTTGTGCTGAGCAGCCCCAAAGGGATTGTTTTTTTATTGGCTCTGGTATGTGATGAGATAAACAATTTTTTTTTGGCCCCGATTTATTCTTAAATAAATCTGTTTGTCTTTCTCTGATTCAATAATCTTTCAGCTAATGTAAGATTAGATCCTATTGATCAATTTGAGTTAATGGACTGCTTTGCAGTAATGCTGCGAGTTGGACTCGCATTGGAGTTGGACCCTGCATTTTCGTCCCACTCCATTGACCACATCATTACATGCCAACATTCTTTCCAATGGGTGAAGTTTTCCTTACAAGTTTAACTAGAACTCCAGTACATGCAGGTCTATTTGCGTGTGTATTTGAAGAATAGATGAGATTTGAGATGGAAATATCATTTCCTCTAGCGTGTCAAAATATTCTCACTTTTCAGGGAAAGTCATTTCCTGGTAAACCAAGTGTTGACTCATTTATTGGTGGCTGATGGCTTCTAACATGTGCTGCCAGTGGCCTTGTGGTGACAAAAATATGTTCATTTCCATGAATGTCACACCCCAGCACAGTGCTGACAGCAGTCTTACTGGAAAGTAACCCATCCTCATCTCTTCTTCAAATCACCATTACTAAAAACGGAATTATTTTCCTTGGTGTCAAAAACTGTAAAGTAATTGGTTTTTCAAAGGCTTTTATTGAGTGCATTTTAGTACAATATTTCTCAGAAAGTTACATCTTACAAACGTTTGACACATACTTTTCACAATTTACAAGTGGCAGCAATACAGAAACTGATGGAGAAGAACACATTCACACTCTCCAACAAAGTACCTGTGCACACACTAATGTCTGTACACATTTGATTTGCACAAAACACACATCCACTGTCTCTCAAACAAACAAGTAGACAAATAAGACATGTGCACACTCACAATCGGCTCCCCCAATTTTTGTGTACCACAGAAGGAGAGAAAAATTGCGACGTATATCTTTAAAAGGTCCCACTTTATCCAGTTTTCCTCTTCATTGGGCGTCCTCAGCAGTTTGTCTTGGTGCGTCTTATTCATGCTCTTAGATATTTGGATGCAAGTGCTGGCTTTATGCCAATCTAAAGTGTGTAAATCTTAGAATTTCCAGTCTGAAACAGAGGAAAATAAGAGAAATTTAAATAGTTTAATGAGTGTATTTTTTCAGGCAGTCATGTCAGGTAATTTCTAGGTGAACATCACTTCCACTAGCTCTGATGCATAAATGACAGGCATGATTTCAGCTACTAAAAGGGTCATTGCTCACTCTTCAGACAGTTACAGCACCATGAAACATTTAACAAGCTCTGCTCTTGTGTTTTGTATCGGTGTGTGATGAATGGCTTCTCTATGAAGCGTCTTTCGAAGAGGCGCCTCGAACTGCCTCCCTTTTCATCCCACTGGAGTGTCATTATAGTAAGATATGTAGAAAGACAAATAGAGAAAGGCGAATT
The DNA here is from genome assembly GCA_036245035.1 of Adrianichthys oophorus. Lineage (NCBI taxonomy): Eukaryota > Metazoa > Chordata > Actinopteri > Beloniformes > Adrianichthyidae > Adrianichthys > Adrianichthys oophorus. The sequence goes on from BSAI01000012.1 coordinate 40,857,612, forward strand.
ACACTGTTACATAACCAACACATTTACCATCTCTTTCAGGAGTGGCTGAAGTGAAAAGCAAATGCGTGGAGCTCAATAGAAGACTAATACATTTGAAGTAATTAAACGGATTCAGTAAAAGGTATCCATGTCTGCTTTATGGGACGTGTGATTAGTAAGTTGACTGGATGAGGCAAAACATGTGTTGATTACAATATTTTTAATTGCCAAAAGTAACTAAAGAAACTAGCATTTAGAAAATAAAGCAAATTTAATGTTCAGTAGACTGCAAGATGAGAATCATTCAATACTCAAATATGATGACTTTTTTCAAGAAATGCGGTCAACTTTTTCCCTGAAAAAAGACTCTCTCATACACTGCACCATCCTCCTTTTCTATCACAGTCAGTCTAGTCTGAGCTCACTTTCTCTTTGTTCTGCACTCTTTATTATGCACCAGACTGGAAACTATATGAAAATAAAATAATGGAGAATTTTAGTGGGTATATGCATGCATGTGTGTGTGTGTGTGTGTTTAAAGGCTTCTATCAGTCTCCATCCCTGTGAAAGATCAGATGCCTGTCAGACAGGGGTCTAAGCAGGTGTTTGTACCCCTGCCTGAGCCCACTGAAGCACGGAGCCAAGTATTTCTCCGGCCGGGTCTGGCCTAACCCATCTCCAGGCGGAGCCCAGGACAGCTTGGTTACACCCCAGATAAATGAGCTGGAGATCTGCCAGCGAGTGGGAATAGGACGGGCAGGGCAGAAAGAGAAGCAGGGGGAGGAGGATGATGAGAGGTGTAAGTATAGTTAATAATCTACTAATGGACCTGCCATCAATTTCTAATTTTAGAGGCATTGCAGAACTATCGTCACTCATATCCCGCCAAGAGGGATTTTTTTTTTCTCTCAAGGCTCTGGCTACTCTAAAGAATTTATTGAACAACAATTAATCTTGAGTGTGAGCTTAAGTATTTCCTGGCATGACGATATGACTTTTTATAAACATTATTTCTGCACGTGTCAATTTTCAGACAAGAACAATTTTTCACAGCTAGTTGAAAAAAAAAAACCAAAAAAGTTCAATCAAGGCACAATTAAAGAGTGTCATTCCCAGACTGAGAGTGACAAATAATCCATGTATAAAACCAAAAATAATGACTGGAATATGTACCAAGGCAAAAAAAAAAAAAAAAAGAAAATTTAATCGAGTCTCATGTATGACATCCTTTGGGGGTAATGCAGCCAATTTCATATATGTGTGAAAGTCTCTTTAGCAGCATGGCATTTGGCTTTTATTCGCCTATCCATATGGCAACATCAAATAGTCAGGGTGCACAGATAAGCTCTGCAGCTTAAGTACAGCAGTCTGTGAAAGGAAGTATTGCATTGTGAGTAGTGTGCCCACGAGGGCTGTTAAAGTCTGCGTGTTCAGAGAAATGACATTGTGGGCCTGTTGGCAAACCTCGGCCCAGATGTTCAGTTTCTCATTGCTGAGAATTGACACTGATTCAACCTGATTGCCAAAACCTCGATTAACTGCTCTTTCATGCTTTTTAAGCTTGTAGAAAGAAAAAAAAAAATCTTGTCTTGGTCAGAATATCTGCAGCCACGATGTTAAACACCATTAGGATTTGTCTGAAAATTAATCAGTCAACTATGGAGTAATTTGATGTGACTTCATGTATGTGATCAGCAGACTCTTACCATCTGCGCCAGCCAAGACACGGAGCTTCGTTTTCCTCTGGACGGTGCAGATCAGCCTCCAAACAAACAGCTAGAGCAAATGGAACATAACACAAAACTGTACATGTAAGTGCTCCCTGCCAGAGACAGCATGTGTTCACCCATATTTAAAAAGAGCTCCATTAGATGGAGGTGATCTTAATTATGATAACTCCTACAGTAAATTGTATGCAGATCTACAATAACAGTTCTTCATCTGTGATTACAGTTTCACCAGTTAATAGTCAAAAAAAAGGTGACTGGTGCCACTGAAACATGGAGCCAAACAACAAAACATCCATCGTTCAGGTGTCCAAAGAAAGCAGGGTGTCATAGGAAACTACACATCGCATGTGTCTATCACAGTCTAGCCAAAACATCTTTGCCAAAAATGCAAGCAGAGTGATCTGTACATACATGTTCATACATAACACCTTCAATATGAAGGTTTATTATGAAAGATATAATCATACTGAGCAAGAGATAAACATATGTATAGCTTCTGAATCTGACTGGAGCTGGTTAAAAAGTCCTCCGAACCAGACCTCCACAGGTAGTGTTAAAGTTCAAATACAAGTAGGCGGTATCTTGCTATAGTGGCAAAACCAAAGAAACAAACAGTTGGTAAAAGACAAAATATAACTAAGCTCTGATTTCTCATTAGTTCATTTATGTTACATGTCTTTAAAAATCTTTAATCAAGCAAAAGATGTGGAAATTGAAAATGGTGCTTCACTGTACATCCCTGTATACTTCACAAAATGTTCTACTGGTAGTTGCTTTTTTTGGGAACGTATTCCTCACCTAGTAAAGATAACTTCATTGCACAGACTTTCTATGATTTGGATAAAAATTACAGGCCACATGTCTCTAAATGTTTCACATTTTACATTTGTAACATTTTCTTGTCCAGAGAATATGGAAGTACACTTCACTCATTTTACTACACAACCAGAAAATGTTAGTACGTCATTGTGTTGATGTGGGATTGCTGAAGTTATTTTTTGTTTATGATGGCATGAAGTTTATAACCACAACAATGATGTCTGTTTTCCTTTGTGTGTGGTGAGGAACAATATCAGGTCTGGACCCTGAATGCCTGTTGAGGGCTGCATGACGTGTGAAAGCTGTTGAACATGTGGAAGTGTTGACCCTGGTCTCCTGTCGCCGTGTTAGTGGGTTAGATTAAGACAATAGTCTCGACTCTGGCGCGTTCCGTTGGACTGGGGGTCATTCGAGGGCTGCCTTTGTTGGTCCTTCGAATGCTGCCCGTTCCATGGCACAGCGCCCCCTGTAGTCATGCCACAGTATTAGGCGGCTGGCTCATCTGGACCCTCATGGACTGGATATTATTCAGGATCTTCTTTTGGTGACCTGCTAAGGTCACTCCTATTCTCAGCAGATCCCTTCAAATCAGAAAAAGAAGTTAAAAACAAGGCTGTATCCTGGAACCACAAATATTTTCACTACACTGAAAGGGCGAATGATCATCTGAAAAAGCTCACATTTTTTGGAAACTATCACATTACTTTAACGCTAACACAGGAGCTGTTGCCGGCAACAGCAACATTTTCTGAGGTAAAAAGTGTCACATATCGGTCGCATGTCAGAAACACATATTGGCAGCATGTTACGCTAGTTAAGTTTTGCACATTGGTTGCATACCAGCAACACACATCGGCATGTACTGGCTGACATATTGGCTAACGCAAAGCTGCTTTTCTCTGCATCAGAATCAGCTGGTTTAGGTTGACTGCGTAAACACTTGCATATTAGGAGAAAAGCTGTACTTTTTTCATCTTCAGAATCTGTTGGAATGACTTTAAATGCACAAATAATTGAAGAGTTGCAGTAATTCAGATAACATCAATACTGGAGCTAAAGCTCTGTTGTATAAGGGTTAAGACAGATTTTAATTGAAGTGTAGTTTTAATGTTTGAAATGCTAACAACTGTAAACACAAACTCCTACGACCCTCAATCTAGAAAGGATTTTACTTCTATGCATATGATAATACAATTCCTAAAAAAAAATGCTCAAAATATTGGAAAATCATAAGCATATCAAGCAACAAATGCAATTTAAAAAAAAAGGGAGTGTTTGGCTTTTAAAGTAAAAGCTGTCGTGATACATACCACAAAACACAGAATTCATGTCTGTTAATACAAAAGGCTTCAATATCAGGTAAGAGTCATAAAGCTAAAGAAGCACACATTTAATGGCTCTTAACAGAGTAAGGGATACTTTTAATACCCACGCAGGCTCCAACTTCAGCGCAATCACAGAATGACTCGAGTCACAGGGTGCACTCAAGCTAAAAATACATGCACTTGACATGAAGTCAATTTACACAAGTGTGCCCATCAAGTGCAATATAGGTTGGAAATATTCCATACACACTCGAAAGGCAAACTCACTCTGAGGTCATTTGAGCCACAAGCTGTTGAGAGGTGAAGCCTGAGTTGAGGAAGTTGTCTCTGTACTGGCCCATCTTGATGGCTGTGAGCCAGTCTTCTACTGAGCTGAAGGTGTTGAAGTCAGGTATGGATCTGTCCAACAGTGGCTGAGAAGGCCTAAAAGAGAAGGAAGGGGAGGGATGAGATGAGACACAGAAAAGTGCCTTGATGTAATATTTAACAAGCAGGGTTTTAAGAGGAATGTATCAGTGGGGTGGGAGGGTTGGAGTGGGAGAGGAAGAAAAAGTCAGTGTCTGTGATTTATCTGTAAAGCTTAAATGTTTAAGAGAAAAAAAGGAAAACATTGCATTAAATACCTGCCCAAGGCTAGCCATAGTTGTGGAAAGTGGTCACAATTTCAGAAACAGTAAACTAAGGACCTTGAAGACAAACATGCTCCATTGCACAAACTCATCTCACAAGGAGCTAAAAGTTCACCTTGGGGAACATGTCAACAACTCAAAACAAACAGCAAAAACAAATGGTTTCAGGTTCCTGGATGACCCTCAGCAGCTCAGGCAAAGCCTGGACTCTAAGGATAATCAATGGGGAAACGTGAAATGTGTAGAGGTAGAAATGATGATGTTTCAGGAAAACAAATCTCGTCTGATCTGATTGAATTTGGTGGGAATTACTTAAAAAAAGAGTAATAAAGATGACCCTAAAATGAAAACAAAAAATAAAAGGAGAGTATATGTAGAGGGTATTGATCAAAGCTTATGGTTCATCATGCACAAGGAAATGTAAATAATATATATTTTATTAGGATGCTTCCATCCTTTCTATCCTTTTTTTTACTCCATGGAGTATATTTTATTCCTTCATTAAAGGGGGATGAGGTAAAAAAAAAAAAAAAAAAAACTGAAACACTCTAAACCACTTACTGGTGTTTAGTTTGGAACTACAAAAAAAAAAAAAAAACACAGGAAAGGAAGAGTCCCAGCTTGTTGCAATCAACTGAAATGAATTCACGATTTATTATTATGATTATTTTATGAGAAGATAAAAAATAAACCTGTGAGGTTTCTGTTAGTCTGTAAAAAAAAACATGCGAGTAAAAGTGATGGGTCTGAAAATAAACAAATATAAACCATATTTAGATTTAGATGCTTCTGGGGAACATGTTTATGTTGAGTGTGTTTATATGTGGGAGCTTTACTTACACTGCAGGAATGTTGGCTACAGCTTTGAGGCTGGTAGGGTTACGGATCATCTTGTCCAAGGTACTGACAATGTCTGCAAAGCGAGGTCGTACGTTGCGGTCTTTCTGCCAGCAATCCAGCATCAACAGGTGCAAGGCACTGGGGCAGTCCATGGGCGGAGGCAAGCGGTAATCCTGTTCAATTGCATTTATCACCTTGAGAGTTTAGAAGAAAATGGATGTTAATTTCTCTTGTAAAATCAGTCCAGGGGCAGAGCTATGGAGGGATAAGGGGGGAAGAGTTGCCCGCTCCCAGCAAAAAGGTTTGCCCGCTAGCTTTTCCCCAACATTTTTAAGTCAATTTTAGTATAATTGCTGACAACGATTAAGAAATGATCAATACAAGCTGCTTTCAGCACTTGAAAGAAAAAAAAGCAATCTTTTTTTATGAAATATCAAGCCCCTTACATATTTTACATATTTTAGATATATGTTTTTTTGATTATTTTATTTTGGATTCGGAAATGGTTTATTTCAGTCGGGCAAGAATAACATGTCAAACATAGGATAACTGGGCATCAAAAGATAGACTGCTTGAAAGGGAGTGGGAGGAAGCGAACTTATATAATCCCACCCCGACTCGACCAGACCATTTCTTCACATTATTTATCAACCGGTTCGTAACTTATGATCAGATATTTAAACCGCACTGACATTGATTCAGGTCATTATTTTGATTTATAAGATTCTTTAAATTTGCTGTTCTCATTTGCCACCCTTTCAAAGTTTTCTGCCCCCAGAACAAAATATTTTAGATCTGGCACTGAATCAGCCTCTATTTTAGATTCAAATTTTGAACAACCAATTAAGCAAGACTACATCTAAAGCAACATGAAGTTATGTATGCTCACAAAGCTTCATCTACATCTTTCCTTAAGTACTCTTTATATCTGTTCTGATAAATATTTGAAGGATGGAAGCTTTGTTAAGAAAACAGCACAGACAGAAAAGAACTCAAGTAATTTGTTTTGGCACAGGTAACTGGTTTAAATGCAATGATCTATTCTGTGTTTTAATGACAAACAGACTAAATACTAACCACCACATGCTTTTTTACTTGGTGATTAGCACTTTTGTCATACTTATTTCAAAGATAATGTTTTTTTTAAAGTTTTTTTTAAAATTAATGTACTTTAGATACATTTTTGGATACATTTTTTACAACCTTTTAGATTTAAAAGTGCTGTTGATAATTTGTGTAACTAAGGCTAAGGTCACATATGCCAAAATGTGACCACACGGCGACCTAAATGAAGTTTTTTCGGCAAATCTGGTAGGTGGTCATGCAGCAGTATTTATAAATGGGAGGTGGCAATGGCATTTCTACGTATTGCGCGGCGGCTGTAGATGTTTCAAGAAAAAGTTAGTTTTACAGCAAGTGGATGATTTTTCTCTAAAAGATGACACTGGTCAGTGGCCGCCCGTGCACATTTTGAGGTCATGCGCTGGCAGTCCTGTGACAGGCAGGGATAACACCATTATGAAATCGAGTGAGAGGTGGGCGGTGACAGGTCAGTGGCAGGTGGAATCGCCAGCCATAAGTTGTTGTATATTTGTATATGTGACCCAAGCATAAATGTATTATTTTATTTTTTTCTGCAACATTTACAGAGACAGAGACAGTCCTGACATCTGTTGAAAAAAAAGCATATTTTTTAACAACATTTAATCAGAAATGGATTTATTTTCTTCAGGAGCAACACTGTGAGTTATGACTTGGGGTTTTAAAATGATTTTTATGAAAACACGAGGAGTTACAGAACAAAAGTTATTGTTGGCAGTAGATGCTTTCTTTTTGAAATTCATTTAGCAAAAACAGAGACTTTTTTTCTCTTGTGAGTGTTTTCATAGTGGTCTGAACTGATTTGAGTAAACATATTTATATAAAGCATAAACCCCTGTAGTTTGTGGTAGTTAGCATTTGATAGACAGCAACACCTTGTTGAATTATTTAGCCCAAAGACATAAAACTTTGTTAACTGTCCAATTTATTTGCACTTGCTGAAAAAACTAAACACACCATATACTGTTGATCTAAACTGGGTAATGTGCTTTGTGACAGTATGTGAAATTCATCTTGACACGTCAGCTCAGACATCACATCGGTAGTCTTTGGAGATTGGGCAGAATTCATATTTTACTTGTGTTTCTTTTGGCTTTTACCAACAGTGATTCTCTTTTAATAAGACTTTCAGGGAAATAAAAGTGGAGTGAGTGTTTGATAGGACATACTCACAATATTTGGGATTTGAACAAAAATAATTCAAAAGATATTTACTGTTTTTCAGCATGTTCAAAAGCAATTAAGCTGCTTTCGATGTATCCTTGCATGATCAAGCAGAAGCTGGAGTCTCTTTAGAGTGCCATAATGCCCTGTAATATTGATTTATCTCCACCATCTGTAGATGTCATCTTTTCTCAGAAATGCATAGTTGCAGGATAAGAATCACCTGTCAAATCTCGGGTAAAAGATACTATCATTAAAAGTTACATTCTACTTTGTAGCTTGCCATCTCTAGCCCACAGAGAAGTGAAGCTCAGCAAAATCTTGACAAATGGAGTGTGTGAATAAGAGCAAGAAAACAAAGGGTGGTGTATGGCAGAGCTTTGCTGTAATGAAGAAGATTGATTTAAGGGGAAGAGCAAACAGTAGTTATTGTTTGTGTGTGCAAAAAGCTGCAAGAAAAAAAGGAACATTTGCGTGGATGCATGGACTGAGCAGGTGGACATGCTGAGTGGTGCCAGCCCCACTAGGCAGTATTTGCTGCTGGCCCACTGAGGCAACATCTGCTAGGTTGGACAATCCTGCTGGAGTGAAGTCTATAGAGGCCTGATGGTTGGCTAGCTGTCTCCCTAAGAGAAGCTAAGGGAGAGTAGTTTGGGACTACATCAATCGCTTGTGCGTGTTGGTGCTTATGTGTGTGGACCTTATCCAAGCGGACGTGGGGAATAAAGCAGAGCTCTCACCAATCATTCATTGCACTCGAGAGCTGGCCAGGAAGGAAGGGATACAGTGCGAGGCTGTCAAGTCTACTTTCAAAGTCAGAGTCAAGGACATATTTAAAGATGATCCTTTTCAGATGAGCCAGACATAAATTTTGACTGATTCCAGCGTTCTTTCAAACAAATTATTTTCAATTGTCAATGTGTTTGGTAAATGCTGTCTGATGACTTTCACATGCAAATGAGCGATCGTCTTAACTTACAATTTATGTTTAAAAGCTAAAAACTTTTGTTTTTTTTTGATTGCATGTTGATTTCATTTAGAAAGTTTTGATAAAATGATTAGCAAACCTTTTTGAACTGCTTAAGCTCAAAAACCTTATTTCACACTGTAGTTAAATGTATTTTTATCATCATTGCTGTTGTTCCTATAAGCGTATCATAAGTTTTATATTCAGTTTATATCCCATCTTGAAGTCCAAATGCTCTTCCTTTGCTCTCACCATTTCTTATCTTATCAATGTTCCTAAAAATATATTTTGCCTTTTAGCTTTGACGTATCCTTCTTGTGCTTAAATGTTTGTCCGTTCTTTTTACTTCAGATCAACAAAATACTTCTAAATTGAATTAATATTTACTATTCTAAGTCAGGCATCATTCCTCAATATTTCATGTTTAAAAAATAATGACTTTCGAATGTCAAGTTTTAATATTCTTTCCTCAAAGTGTTACATTACACATGAAAAGACCAGCAATTCTTCAACAGCCTGTTTTTCTTCTGAAATACTCACATCCTGGTTGGACATGTCCCAGTAGGGTCGCTCTCCAAATGACATCACCTCCCACATGACAATGCCGTAGCTCCACACATCACTAGCTGAGGTGAACTTCCTGTAAGCGATTGCCTCTGGTGCTGTCCACCTGACAGGGATCTTCCCACCCTGGAGAAGTAGAGGAACAAAAACATCATGATAGAAACATCAGAGACACATAACAGCATTTCATTTCTGATGAATGAAAGTGAGCCAGGACCAATCTAAGTCTTTTTCCAGCTGTTTGACCTCACAAACTAGCAGCATTTTCCCTGACATCACACACCTCCCAATCAACCCACCAGCAGCTAAAACTTTTAGGATTCTGTCTGCGTCATCAACAGAAACTACATTTAGTCATGCCTTCTCTCCCACATCCTTGTTTGAGTACGAGAAGATAGGCCCGGGCTCCTGCTCCATCATTTAGTGTTTCTGCCTGTAATTAGGCTTTCTAGGCCTCAGGCATGACAGGCATACTGTTGATTGACATTGACAGCTGCTTGTTTAAATTCCACGAACACACATACAGACCCAGCTGGGAACGGGTCCAGCGCAGGCACGGACAGAGATGTAGCTGTGTGCACAGCCGCACACACAAAGAGTAAACCTCCAACTGTGCCTCCCCTCCCTACCACATCACATCTGAGCTGAGCTCGCCACCAGCTTAATAATGCCAATTAACTAAACCTGAGTATTTGCAGATAAGCTGCTGCTGGAAACAAACCCAACAGAACAGACCACCTCGAGTGAAGAGAATGAGATACAGAAAACAGGAGTTTGGAGGTTTTCCATGCCGCAAATTCCTCTTTGACAGCTTTTATTTCCCTCTTTTTTTTGAAAATATGATTTACTTTTTTGAAAAAGTGCTGTAGCACATACTGCAAAGCATTTAGTTATTAGTTTTATCAGGGATCTTAGCGAGTGACTAAAATGACCTGAACCACCAACAAAAGTGGGCAGTGGTGGATTGAATAGTTAAATGGTTGTGTGAGGCTTTTCCCTGTAGAGAAGACTGGAGAAAAAAAAGAAACAAGAAAAAAAGATCAATGCCTGAATCAAGGCAGACTAATTTCCAGGTTTTGCCCGATCCAGTGTTCATTATGTGAACAATCTGTGACATCAATGACCAATGAAGGCAGCACAGTGGAAGCACACAGCTGACAACCACAAACCCAGCACTGCTTGCAAAGGACATTTTTCAGTCATGAGCTTACTCTGTTTCATTTTGTTGTTTTTTGTTTTAGAAATCGACTCCAATGTAAATAGTATTTTTAAGGTTTTTAACATGTTCTTATTACATTTTTCTCATGTGGGAAAACATGTATAAAAAACATTCATCTTAAAATTGTATTTTTTATTGTATTTTTTTAAGTTCAAATTGTAAATCAGGAGCAGATAAAAAAAATGCAGTTAGAAAAAGCTTGAAGGTATGGGGTAGAACCTAAGGCCAGGCCACAAGCTCATTGCTCCGTTCCATTCTAATGAATCCACTTGTAAACGACTAGATCCATGTACATCTGAAATTTCCTCATCCGAGCTGGCATCTGGCTCGAAAATGTACAGCTTGATAGCTCCAAAATTGCTCTCAATTTTTGTTGCAACGCTAATTTTAGGTTGGGGTAGTGAGGGGCTGTAAACTAGCGGGAGAGAGTGTGAGCAGATGCATGATGGGAAGTGGGGGCTGGCTTTCACCACACCAATAGTCCCGCCCACAACTCAGAGGCGAATTTCCAATGAACTCCTGCTGCTCTGCAGAAACTATGTCCTTGAAAATGACAGGTTTTTCAATTTTGGCAAAAAAAACCCCGGCATAATCATATTTAAAAGGCTACTGGAAATACTTTTAAATTATATTAAAAGATGATCAAAGTGGGTCTTTAAGAACTTAATTATTTCAGTAAGTCCTGCTTCTTTATCAGGAGTTTAGGTTTTTTTTCTCAAATCTAACTAAATACCTAAAATCTAAAGCATTTTATCTGATCTAAATCAGTGGATTTCTCTGTTTTTAAGCAGCAATAACAACTAAAGCGTAAATTATTTCCAAAAAGATAGAAGTGTAGCCAGTTCCCCTCTTCTTTCAAGACAGTGTGTCTTGTTAAACACGTTGTTTGAGGGAACATACATGAGATGTAAAATCTGCAAATAAATGCAGAGTAACAGAAAACTAAACAACTGCTGCAGGAGAAACCCTGCTTATTACATCTTTTCGTTGCCATAATTTGCTTACTGCTGTCCCCGCTCTGTACATCTGCTCTCTTTCCCGGAGATCTCATTAGAATATGAGCTGAAGATGGCTGAAATGGGCTGCGGAAATACATAGGATTTATAGGTAGCCGGGTTGGCTTCAGGGTAGGGGAACTACAGCAGGAGTTTATAGCAGGAAAGTCAAAAACAACACTGTAAACTTGAAAGAAAATTACTCTTTTGAGCAACTGATGCATTCGTTAAAATTTGGCTTCAAAGTTCCACTCCAACTATAATTTTTATCCATTGTAAAATCGTTCCCATTGATCTTTTAATAACGATCATGCAGTTTTTAGGCAAACTCATAAAATTAGTGTCACTTTTTTAAGACATATTTTCTGCCGAGTGGCAGGAGTTCATTGGAAATTTGCCTCTGAGTCGTGTGCAGGACTCTTGGTGCGGAAGCAATCCTCTGCTGATATCCCATCATCCCTTTGTTTACACTCACTCCCGCTAGCTTACAGTACCGCACAACCCCAGACTAACATTAGCAGTGCAACAAAAATGGTGAGCAATATAGGTGCTATCCCTAGCTGTACAGTTTTGAGCCAAATGCTAGCTCAGACAAGGAAAGACGTACATGGATCTATTTGTCTGCAAGTGGATCTAGTGGAATGGAGCGGAGCAGGGAACTTTGGCCGCGCTCATTTCAGTTGCTGTGTCACAAAAGAGAGCTTTTATAAACAGTGTATTTCTTTTTATCTGCACCTGATCCATCACAATTTGAATAAAGAAGTACTCAGAAATGTATTTTTTTACCCTAAATTATTTTATTTACATCCTCCATTATGAGAAAAATGCTACAAGAACATATTAAAAACACCAAACATTTTTCGACAGTTTCATTGGAGTAAGACTTTAAGTCTTTAAACATACGATGGAGTTTGAGTGCACAGCTTTTCACAGCAAGTTGTCTTCTGTTTGCCTAGAGGTGAAATCTTGCTCCTAAAAGCAAAATCTCTTATTCTCTTATCTCTAACAGTTAACCTAGCATTTGTGTAGAGGAGCCAGACTCCATGACCACTGCTGCTCCAGAACTTCTGGGCCTGGAGAGGATAAAGCTCTAATGATATACCTCACAAAACTCCCTGGATAATAGGAAAAGTGGGTGACACGCACTGCTTGATTTTGCAGCGATAGCAGTTGGGTCTATTTTCTGGTTGGTAGGTTTTGGCGCTTTGAATAAAAAGTGAGTGGTCCCTAGGGGTGTGAAAATTAATGTGCCACCCCCCCACCCCCAAAATGTAAAAAAAAAGATATTTAATTTTCTTTTTACTTGAATGTAAAATGTAAAAAAAAAAGATATTTAATTTTCTTTTTACTTTTTTCTCTCATGTATTAGTTGATGGCACACCCAGCTGCTTATACAGAATTCCAATTCAGAAAACAGTGAGCAATTGTTTAAGAGGGCTGTCATCTCTGTCGGCAAATTGAGATTGCAGAACGTGACTGGCTCCACCTGGCTGTGACTGCCCCTGACAGGTTGTGACCAACTGTGACAGGTTTTTTTCTGAAGTGTGACAGTAAAGGAAATGTGCTGGTGCTGTCAGTTTAGGAGTTATCATGGTGAGACGAGCACGTACCTGTGACAGCCAGGTCAGAGAGAAAAAGCATAAACAGTTGGTGGTCAGGTAATGTACTCTATGTTACATTTGTATAGATACTGCAGCTAGCGCACCTGCCATGTCTTTTCTTGAGCTACGAAACCATCAATCTGCACAGAACTCCTTGCATGCTGGCACTGAACTTCCAGCGTAGATAAATATTAGAAGACATATATAGTACTTATCATAGTTCTTGGAAAAGTTTCTACAAAAATTTTGCAATGTCCAAAATGGGTCATAAAGTTGGACAATTCTAAGTAAAGTCAGCTCTGTATACTTCAAATATGTTTCCAGATGAACTTCTTTTGAAGAACAAATACTGCATGCATGTCTGTTCTTATTTTTCTTTTCTTAAGTTAATTATTTTACTCAAGTTCCAAAATCCACCCCTGCACAATGCACACTTAAACAAACTTGAGTACATTTACTTTGGTCGGGCAGAGTGCTCCATCAACATGGTTTTAATGAAATCCTCAGAGCAGCAGTCTGCCTTGGACGTCTGCTCAAATAGAATGAGGAAGAGGGTGAAGGAATGGAGAAGGAGGCAAACTGGGTTGACTGACATGGGGAGATGCAGGGAATGAGGGGTTGACAAGGGGTGGGGGGTGGGGTTGCTGACTGGTTAGTTTCTCAGGCACTCAGGGGAATGGCTAGAGGGGAGAGTGACAGAGGTCTTCCAGCAAATATACAATGAAGTACTGCAAAGATAGAGGAAAATGTTGGACTGATTGCATAATGCTTTCCAGACACCATCACAAGTCTGTTTATGTATGTTTTTATTGTTAGAGTAAAAAAAAGTTTCCATACTGTGAAGATTAGGATAAATCATAAATGAGGCTCTGTGAGTCATGCATTTTAAAAAAGAATAAATCAATGTATTTATTCAATATATGTTCAGTACATGTTGTAACAAGGTAGTTATTAAGGTGATGTCGGTTCATTTGAAATTGGTTGCAGGTGTTAGTGAACATGTCTCCTTGTTAGCTCTATTATGAGGGGGTGACCCGTTCCAAGTGTACTCTGTCTGTCACAAAATGGCAGCTTCAATGGGCTCTGACCCCATGGGACCTTGAACAGGATGAAGAGAGTGCAGAGAATAGATGGATGGACAGACACATTCACAGAGGACTTTAAAACACAATGACTTATACTTTACAAAGCTGGCTAAAGCATTGTGAAGCAGCCTTTTCATGTTGTAAAGTCAGTGTTCTGATCTTTCGTCCATGATGTTATGCCATTCATTGAGGGTTTAATTTGACTCATTTTGCAGTAAAATGTCTCTTTTTTGTGTTTGTAGAAGGGGTAACTGAAACTTTCTTTATTTTGCTTTGTGCTTTTAAAATCTTATTTTATTTATTTGTTGACTGAAAAAAGGAAGAACCAGTAAGTGTTAAAGGGTTTCTTAAAACGACCTGCCTTAGTGCACAGTTATATTGAGGAATAATTTCAATTTCCAAATCTTTCAGTATCTTTCCATTTTACTTGGTACTTGTTTAATTATTTGCCCGACTTACAGCCATTGCACATGCTTTGAGGGATTCGGGGCTTTTTCTTTATCTACTCACATAAAATGTGAACATTTGCAGCCTTTATAAACACTATCAAATTCAACTCAGCTATTATCTTATCTTTTGAACTTTATTACATGCAGTTATTAAATAATGACCTTGACTGCCTATATTCCTCACTGGATGTGGGGGGCAATTATGATCTTGAAAACAAGTAACACTTAAATAGGCCAGAATTTACCTAAATGCTAGTGAGAGTGTAGTTTTGACTCCTGAAATGAGAAAATTATTACAGTAGAATTAATTTAATTTGGGTTTTGCAACTCAAGCAAACGATTTGGTCACTGTTTGAGTTGAATCTTTTTCTCTAAGCTCGGAAATAAATTAGAAAACGTATTCATATCACAATTATATAAATATATATTTACACATACAATATCACAATAAATGCTACCCCTCTGAATTTAGCAATAAGGAATGTATTTGTTAATAAGATTCAACATTTGTGCTTTATGATGAAAAAACGATTTTTCTTCATTTGAGTTGTATTTTACTTTAATCATTAATCATTTCAACTGGTTTGTCAAATCCATTCACAAGAAAGAAAAGATGGCTGAATTTGAAAAACATGCTGTAGGAAATCCCTGTTGATTTGAAATATTAGAATACATAGATGTCAGAATGTAAAACAACACAATAGTTTGGCAGAGATACAAAATCTACAAAATTTTCAGCAGATAAGACCTTATATTTCACCAAAGCATTTTGATAGAAGACATTATACATTCTTCTTTCTAGGGATCAAACTTTAACTGCAGCAAGATGTTATTTGTCTGGTGTATATATTCTCTTTGAAGTTTTGAAGTTTGAACATTTTTGGTTGTTTTTTTCCCCTACCTGTGTTTGTTTCTTGGTTTTAAGACGTGATATTAGTTTGACATTGATTGCTCTCTTCCTGATGCTGTATTTTATTAGCAGATTTTGGAGCTCTGGGTTTGGAAAATTGGAATGACAAAGTTTGCAATACAAGACATCATGGCTTTAGTGCAAAAATAGGTGTCATCAGTGATTGATGTATGATTGGAGTCTCTGTTTGAGTATAGTATTTAAGTGTGCTGACTTAAGAAGATTTAGCTTCTCAAGACGGCGTGAAAATTGGGATTTTAACAAAATAAAATATCATCTTTAGATGTAATGTTTGTCAATTAAACATTAAAGTTGTTAGTTGTTGTTGTGAGCTGTTGACAGAAGTGACGTTGGGACTTTGCCCCAAAAGTACAGAACATTTCTTTTCCTTTGTCACCTTTTTCTACTTCATTGCTGCCAGCACTGTAAAGCTCAACAAGGTGTCTCTTTCTTTCATTTAATGAGCAGAAAAAAGTGAGCACAATTTATGTTATTGTTGAGATGCAAATCTGTGACAGATGGTACATCAATGCTCGTCTTTTCCAGAATCTGAAAAGCATGGCAGAAGGTGTACAGGAAATCACAATTACATTCTTTATCTGGCTGATTAGTCTGACGCAGGGGACAGATGCAGAACATGCTTATTTTCTTTTTGTTTGTTTGTTTTTTTTTTTACTTTGTACATTCATTGACTGTCCTGTCACATTCAAATTTGACACAGTTTTTTTGTCCCCCAATTATTTTTATGATGCTTTATTCATCTAAGGATGTAATCTTAAGTAAAAAAAAAAAAAAGGAATTGCAGACCGTTTTACATTCAGATGATGGGCAATGTTGTGTAATTTTGGCAATAATCGCATTTCTTAATCACAAAATACAAAAAGTCCAAGCCTATTTAAAGTTTAGTAGATTTAAGGTGATTAATTGGTGACATCTGTGTATATGGCCTGGGACTATTTTCATTAGACAGACTGTATGTAAGCACTACCAACCGGACAACATGTATATTGTTTTTTCATTTAAAATGGCTCAACCTATAAGAAGCAGCAACAACAGATTAAACTGCTGTTGGCACTGTAAATAAACAAAACTAGACACATTAAAAATGCAAAATTAAGTTAAAGTGTTTGGGTCAGGGGTCTGCAACCTGAGGCTCCAGAGCCACATGTGGCTCTTTTTCTCTCCATGGTGGCTTTTGGCTTTGAAGAAAAATACTAATGATTTGAATAAAAAAAAAAAAAGTTTGTTCTGGTAATTTTTGGTGAATTTGTTTTCGGAAAAAAAAAAATTGCCCTTTGCATTTTGATTGTTAGTATGTCTATCAAGCGAGCAACATGATGGTAAAAGGTTTAATTTATTATTTGTGTTTTTTTTTTTTTAAATAAACTTAAAGCACGTATGATTTAAAAAAAAAAAAGGATTCAACACCAATGTTGCCATGCCTATATCCAATAGTAAAAAGGAGAAAAAAGGATGACGATGCACTAAAGTCATAATGATAGAAAAAGTCATGTTTGATTTGGGTTTCTTTCATTTTTTATTTAAGTAAATCTGCTGCAGCAAGAGGATCTTATTTGACACAGGGTGTATTTTATTTTGAAAGGAATTTGTATGTGCTGCTGACAAAAATAAAATAAGTTAAACTTGTTGTATTGAGAAAATTGTCAAACTGCTGTAATTCAATGATGAAATAACAATTCGATTTTTAGTGAGTTATTCTTGTTATTTTTTAGGTCTACGTTGCTTTTTGACAAAAGGCGGACCATACGTTATACTTCATGCAACTATACTTTGATGCGTAATGCAGTCTGTTGTCATGGTAACACAATATGTGGCTGAGACGTCAGATCTCGGCTGCGGCAGCAAATGAAAGCGATATATATGCTGATCGGGATGATAGGTTCAGTAAAGCATCAGTTAAGAGAGAAAGTTCACTTCTTACTGCTTGTTTTTGTCCAGATCATAAAGAAAAAGTTTGTTTTGAAGAAGCCTCCGCATATAGAACAATGTGATCGAAACCTTTTCCGGAACACCCAGCAGTCAATCCGAATAGAATATTTACCTGGACTATTTAAAGTGCAGGAACACTGTTTGTTTCTTTTGGCTGTATATCAGCATATTTGTTTTCTTGGAGTAATACTGCAGACATTAAAGTCTTTAGAGTTCTGCGTATCTTACTGTTGATGTGTTTTGTGACAAAAAATACACTTCTGAGTTAACCCTTTATATATTTAAACATTTTAGACAATAAAAAAGGAGGGAAATATGTTCTCTTTAGCCTTTTTTTGTTTGAAAGCTACATATTGTTGTATAAAATTTAACTCATAAAACATTGTGATAAATTGTAATTAATCACAATCCAAAAATGTGAGTAATCTGTGAGTAATCTCTTTTTTAATTGATTGACAGTACTTCTTTAAAGATGAAAAGGTTTCCTGGCATTTGGATGTTGAAGTTGGAGACCAGCTATCAAAATAATATTGATCAAATTGAGGATAAAAGCAGGACAAATTCACTAAAAAACCAACTCATCAAAAAAGAAATACATCTAAATAAATGTTTTCTTTTGGAAAGGGTTTATATGGACATTTAACTGTGTGTTTTCATAGAGACACCGTCCCCTTGAGTGCATAAATATTTCACAACAAGTTGAATAGACTAGCTTAAAAAGTGCACAGGCTTGAAGCCAGCAAGAGCAGGTATGGATGCTAATAGAAAACAGACAAATGACAGAAACAGCGGGGCTGTCCACATAGTGTGAGCGCTGAAGCGGAGCTGAGAGAATGTCACTCGGGTCACGGGGATTTGACGGATGAGCTTTGTTACTGGCTCTCTATGACCCCGCCTTTCAACCTCTCTCAGCTTCAATGACACAAGCAAACACACAAACAGAAACAAAAAATAAATAAACACTCACATAAAGGCACCAAGGGCATCTTTTGTGTGTATGTGCACAAACAGAGCACCAACACACACCTTGAACGGCGTTCACACAACTGAGAGGACAGTACCCATCGCGTGACATGCCCATCATTGACTGTGGCACAGACGAAAACTCCTACCTGCACCTGAACTCTTCACTACTGTCCTGTGGGCTTGAACCTTAAATAGAAAGGACATCACCTTCATCTCCAAGTTGCTGAGAAGAAGTGCACACTCCATTCACATAGAAGAAACCTCTTTGTGTTTCAACAAGTTGGGTTTCTAGCAAAATATAAATTTTAGATAGACCTTTTTAGATGGTGACAATTTAATTAGCTAACTGTTAACAAAGTTGGTAGAATGCTACCCAAGATGAAATGAAAAATATCAAGAGAGGAAGTCTTTTCGAGCCACACTCAAAGGGGGTTCAGAACAGTTTTTTGCCACGTTCTTTTAGCAGCATGTACACATTTCACAGCAAGCTCATGAAGGACGACCAGCTCCACCAATGTCATCTGCATAATCTCTGCTGTTACCTTCCAGCAAATTATGCACGAGCTGTTGATTAAAAACAACACAGCAGACAAAGAGGGATTTAAGCAATTATTCACAGAAAAAAGATCAGATCACAGGTGGACCCCGAGGTGCACTCTAATGGCAGATGTGAAACAATCTTTTTACCACTTACCTTTTTGATAATGACAGCCACACCACATGACAGTCACTCTTCTTTTTATAGACCACAGATCATATGACCTAACATCAACACAAAAAGCTTTGACATGACATGCATGGAGGGGGCACACGCACACGTTCTTGTCTTCTACCCTTAAAATTACCATCTCCACGCCGTGGTCTTTCTGCTCCTTCACAAAGCAGCAATCTGTCAAATTAATTTCGTGTGCTCTTCATGAAAATAGGGAATGTTTTGGAAAATTGTTGCAAAATGGAGCGAAAAAATATTTCTAATATCTATTGAGCACACACTGTACAAAATTTTACAAATAGATAAAAACATTTAAAAAATCAGATCAGTAAAGAAAAATTACAGATTAGAAAAATTGAAAAGTTTAAACCTGTTTACCCTCCCCCACTCCTATCTAAATTATTATGATGAAAGAACAACAATATTTACTCTTTTCATAGATTACATGAAGTAATCTACGTTGTAAAAATCCCAGAGTACTGCATGCGATTGGTCATACACGTAAATCGTTTTATTAGTCCATGGGAGATGTATGCATCAAGACATGTTTAGTTATTCAAAAATATACACCCTAGAATATGTTTTTGAAATGTAATTATCTGATTAATTGAAAAAGAAAAACAAGCAAAAAGGAATCCAATGCCAAGTGATTTCATTAATTGATCGTTGCACAACATTTGGAAGGGTACACAGAAAACCTACAGTCCCTGAACAATCTTTATTAAAAAAATTTGAAAGCAAAAACAGTTTTGCATGTAGTCTAAATTAATGTCCATGCTTGCCTTTACCTTAACATGCTGACCCTCAGATTTTGCTGATGACCAACCTGTTTAGTTTGCCAATATGCAAATCACTTACAGGGAAAATTCTCCCATATAGTTGCACATCTGAACTTGAGAAGGTAGAGGACTTCCATTTTGTCCATTTTGCATCATGAACCAAGGACATGAAGGTCCCACTCCAATCATCTTCTGATCTATTTTCAAAACATTCCCAGTGGTCTTCATTATGATTATGACATTTTTTGCCCCCCAAAAAATTGTGTCGTTTTCTTGGACATAGTTTCTGCAGAGTAGCAGTAATTCATTAGAAAGTGATCTGATTTGTGGGCGGCATCCTCATTTCCCATCATCCCTTTGTTTACACTCTCTCCCGCTAGCACATAGCCCCTCACAACCCCAAGCTAACATCAGCAGTGTAACAAAAATGGCGGGTGATATCGGAGCTATCCAGCCATACAATTTTGAGCCAGATGCCAGCTCAGACAAGGAAAGGCGTACATGGATCTTTTTTTCTGCAAGTGGATCCATTGGAATGGAGAGGAGCATAGAGCCAATTGTGGCCTGCCAATTGTACTTTGTACGACACATCTACAAGCTTTTTTAAACTTGTAGATCTTTCTACAATTCCAGTAAAGAAATACTCAGAAACACAACTTTAATTTTAATTTGCCTTATATATGTCCTCTATCATGAGAAAAATGCACCAAGAACATGTTTAAAAACACCAAGCACACAGTTTTCATTGGAGTCTTTATGCCCTTTTTTCTCTATATCTAAAGAGACAGTCACCATGACCACATCTATAAAGAGCATTCTTAAAATAATTCTGTATGATGTAACCAAGAGTATCAAGATAGGTGTCAAGCAAAGACGATCGTATCATCTCTGGATGGGCAATTTAATTGCTTTCTTCAAAATGATTTTTTTTTTCTTTCCTGGCAGGTTAACTCACACACAAAAGCTTTAGAAGTAGTTTCTAAATCTTCCACAAATAAAAGAGCATTCAGACATGACTAAATGCAGGAAAGCCATAGCTCAGAAGAAACCAGCAGTGATTGAACCCTTTAAATGAATGACACACAGCACCCTAACAAGACCACTGCAGTTTGAGATTGTCCTGTAAGGCTAATTAATCATGACTTTGGTGGGCTGCCAGTAGAGAGGGAGGACAGCTTCCCTCTGTCTTAAAGGTGCACAACATTGCTCCAGAGCAAACCCACATCCAGGGTTAACACAATTACCAGTATGCACTCCCATCCGTGGCTCCAACATCACACCACAGGCACTGTCATGGCTGTGGTTAGAATTGCAGGCAAGGATTAGAAAGCAGTTTAGAGCAAAAATGCATCAATTCATGTTCAAAAATGATCCTGCAGCACGCACAAACGCATTCTAATTTCAATCAATAATAAATGTAAAAAGGTAAGATATAATTGGAATTCAATTTGTTCAACTAAATTGCTTAACAAATGTAAAAAGATTAGATAACAAAAATTAGACTACATTTCTATCATGAAAGCTGTCCAGGCTTGACTTTTTGAACTCTTGCAGGTTTTTAGATACCAGCTATATGGACCCTTTGTAGAATCTGCATTAAACAACTTCAAAACACTGAGCCCAATCTATAATCCAGTCCTTTTAAACTGTTTCATTATGTAGCTTAAGCGGTACAAACAACAGAGGTGCTGCTCTTCTTTGTTGCTGAATAATGCCAATTCAGCAAAGTTTAGCCACAGGGTTAAGCATACAAAGCAGGCTATTCCTGGGGAACGATTAGCTCTGAGTCACCCTGATGGGAGGTCAAATCTCCTCTGGCTGCAACCACACGCTGTTGATCACACCTTGGAAACCAACTCCTGCCAGTCAAATGGCACTGAAGGTTGTGTATTTAACCTGAAGTAATGAGTCTCTGGGAAAGGAATATCTCAGGTAAAGTAAAACCAAAAAAAAGAAACCTGCATTTTTATTTTTCTTTCACTTGTTTTCAATATTTCCATAATCACATTATTTTATTAATATATGTTTATTTATTTAGAACCTTTCTGACTGGACAGAATGCCTTTGATCTCAAGGTTTACGTGTCTTGTAATACCTCTGATGTTTATTCTAAAATAGCCCCCTTTTATATTATAATATATTCAGATTGAATTCATATTTATTCATACGCTTTATTGTACCACCATAGAACGGCACATTCACATTGAATGTAGTGGCTGATTTCCAGAGAACACCCCCAAGGTGATTTAGTGAAACAAGTTGAACTTTCAGTTCCAAGGTAACACTGTCAGGTAAGACTTGTGTGGAACCACCAGAGGCTGTCAGACCAAAATTCAAAGAGGATCACTGGAGAACAGGACATGGTTCAGCCAAATAAAATACATTTTTCCTAAAACAGGCCTTTACGAATAAAATAAGTTTTATTACAAGCTTTTCATAGCATGTGAAATCAAACTAGTAGTTAAGAAATAGGACAGTATTATGTATCCTAAACAGTTTTATCCTAAGAATAAATAATGGAATAAATAATAGAAACTTAAACGTAAAATTATTATTTTAAGTTTGATGAAGATGCTTATTTTTTGGTTAATCATTTTTTCTCCCAAAGGTCTCATCTCACATCATCAAACCTAAAATCATCTACCCTAAAATCTATAATTAAAAAATAAATTGTCTTAATAGGGTGAAACCAAATTTGTACACAACAAAGTTTTTTTTTTTTTTTTTTTTTTTTATTTTGGCTACTATTTATCTTCCAACAGAGGTCAATCTCAAATAGACGCTGGTCTCCAATAAATGCCAGTTTAGTAGCCGGGCTCCTTTAAGACCCCCCCATGCGTCGTGCAGTTGCCAGGTGTCTGTGGCATTTGTGTTGTGAGCCGGTGTAGCGATGGCTCATTCTATGTAGTGCTTAAACTTTGTGCGGTGGCATATGCCAAAGAACATTCTGGCACCAAATTTTGGGGTGGATCCCAAACATATCTGAAAATGGTGCAATCAGAGGGGTCATTTTGGGAATATTACAGCTGCAAAAACAAACAAACAAAAAAAAAAGCAAACAAGTTCCTGGTGTAGCAGTAATAAAAGACGAGCAACAACTTAGAAGAACTGGTTTGAACATGGATTATTGAGCAAAGACGGAAAGGTGAGCGTGTCTCCAGGAAAATGATAAGCACAAAAACCAAAGAGGATTTTTAAAACAGAGATTGAAAACCGAATTTCACTGCAAAATGAACCCATTAACCATCACCATTTTGTCTGTGATGGAATAAACACTGGTCTCTAATAGATACCGGTCTCTAATAAACGACAGGTCAGCTGCCAAATTTTTGGAATAAACACCAGGGCTGCCATTAGAAGATATACGGTCATCATAATTAAAAGGCCACTGGGAACTTGTTTAAAATAGATTAAAAGATGATTGGAGTGGGGCTTTTATTACAGATGCTTGGGTATTGACAGTTTCCCTGGTAAATTATGAACACTGGACATCTATTTTAGTATTTCTCCTTTATTATTGTATTATGTTAAATACAATAAGAAAATGAATCAGAGCATCATCTTAATGCACCTTTATTTTGTTAAAATATATGAAATGCTTTTATGCGCCTGACATAAATAGACTCATGGGTCAGTAGTAGCGAATAACCTAGTCTGTATAAAAGTGTCAAACACAGTTAATGTAATGACAAAGATGATATAATGTAATCATCCATGTCGAGACTTTTCAAAGACCGTCATTCATTTTATACAATCTGACACTAACATATGATGAGTTTATATCTAACCTCAGTTTGCAGAGCAGCACTAACATTAGAAATAGCATCTGGCAGATTATAACCACTCTTTGGTCCCCATAAAGACCACATACCAAACACCATTAGTGAGCATATCAATTAATCTTCATTAAAAAACAACAACAAGTGAACGCATCCATGTGAACGGTCAGTGCCATTCTCCAACCCGGTGTAGAACTTCCACCAAAATGACCTCTGCTGCCTGTTTGTGACACTGTGAAAGTGTGTTCTGACTTAGGAACAGGAGAGGTAGAAGAGGAAGTAACGATGGCTGCTAATAATTACAGATCTGTAGCGTGGAGGAGTTAATGAGGAGCCAAAGCCTCCCATGATGCCATAGTAATAATGAACGAGCAGTGAGAGAGAGAAGGGAAGGAGAAAGAGGTGGGAGATGTCAATTTGAGGGGCTGCAGTGCCCTTTGCTTTCTCTGAACTCAGGGCATGCCAACGAGAGAGAAGCCTTCCCAGAGGAGGCTTGTCTTCGCGCTAATGAAGATGTGACAGAACTCCAGTCTGTGACTTGGTGAGTGTAGGGAAGTGGAGGAAGAGGGATGAGGAAGAAGAGAGTGACAGCTCATATAAAATAGATGGCACTGGAAAGGTGAAAGGCGTTTAAAAAGAATGAACTGTGTCAGCCCCAAAACTTTGTTAGAGTGATGCAAAGCAGCTGGTGCTTTTTTAATTGCTGTGTATGTCAGTAAAGTTATATTAAAACTTTTTTTTCCGTTGACCACAATTAAATCTGTTTGGGATTTCTAATGCAAAACAAGTGTAAAAGAGAAAGTACTCACCAGAGAGCTGGTGTAGCTGGGATCAGATGTGTCATCCTGCAGATAGCGTGACAGGCCAAAGTCGGATACTTTACAAACCAAGTTGCTGTTGACAAGAATGTTTCTTGCAGCCAGGTCACGATGAACATAATTCATTTCCGAGAGATATTTCATTCCTGCTGCGATTCCACGCATCATTCCCACCAATTGGATCACCGTGAACTGACCATCATTTTGCTGGTGAACACAGATATGAAAAGAGTGATATAATAGACACTCTTTTAAAGGAAACAGACATATACATTTTGATCATGTGAAAAACAGAAAACCCATCAATGCTACATGAAATTATATTGATCCTTCATTGAATAATGATTACTCTGCATGGTGCCATTTTTTAACTGTTTAAAGCAGTTTTTGTTGGAAGACATCCACACTATTTTTTTTTTAATTTATGTGCAAAAAAAATCTAAATTTTTCAGATTAAGTTTCTTAGAAAATGCTGACAGTGCAGGATTTATTCAAGAAGAATTAACTGATTCCATTAGGGAGTATTTTATAAAGAAAAGTAATAAAAATGTCAGCCAAGTCACAAATGTTCAAATCACATGGCACTTATTTTTTTCTATTTTACCAGTGTTCACTGTTGTCACTACCTGCAGCATAAGCAAAATCAATGCGATAAGAGGATTTCCCCCAGAAGCGTCTTAGAGTTTCACATTCTGCTGAGTCGATTGTTGTTGTTATTTGATGTTTCAAAATTCCTCCTTTGAAAATCCACCGATTAATTCATGGTGATGCTTGAGCATTAAAGCAATGCATCATAAATTCAGTTTAGTCCTTTGAAACATCTCTGTATTATCAATAATAAAGCCACTTGATTCATGCAAGGAAACACAATGCCCCAGACATTTCCTTACAGCTTATTTCCCTGTTTTGCTTGAAATGTCTCTATATTTAAAATTTTAAATACCATAGTGGGCTATTTTGGTGTTTTTTAAATTATTTTTAATATCCCAAAAATTGCAAGAAGGGTCTTGTAGACATTGACAAATGAAGCCTGGCTGAGAAATCGTAGTCCTCAATCTCTCTGTTGGGGTAATTCTACCCTGTTTGACTGTTCACAAGCCTTTGAACTCTTGAAACACAGTAACAAATAAGTGTGTAAAGCGAGATCGATGGAAACACGAGTCGGATATGGCGGTTAGCAAAGCTAACTTCAAAGAGGCCATTTAAACCCACCAGAGATCAGAGTGGAATAAAACACCAATCCATGAGATTGAAGAAAGGAGGGAAAAAAGCACAGCTGAATATTGATTAAATGTGTATGTCTGCTCAATTCTTATCATAAAAGAAAGAGTGAAGGAACTAGCAATACCTCCTAGCATTAATGGATTAGTTTAAGGCTGATAAGTCAAGTCAAAGTAAATGAGTCCATTTTTGCTTGATTCAAATTGCCTTGTTGTATCTGGGCATATCCTCAGTTGACTCATCATTATTCAAAAATGGTTTTGTTGAATTGGATAATGAAAATTGTATATATTTTACTGCATTCAGAGGTTTCTTTAAAACTCATTCCGGACCCTGCTAAATAGAATACACAAACATTTTTCACTCACCCGTAGAAAAGAGTCAAGGGCGCCATTTTCCATAAACTCTGTGAGGATCATGACAGGCCGGCTCTTTGTAACAACCCCCTCCAAACGGATAATGTTCGGGTGGTCAAACTGACCCATGATTGAGGCTTCAGATAGGAAGTCTCGCCTCTGCTTCTCCACGTAGCCGGCCTTGAGTGTTTTGATGGCGACGAAGATCTCCCTCTTACCAGGCAGCTTCAAACGGCCTTTGTACACCTCACCAAATTCACCTGATAAAGCAGACGAGTGCCGAGTCAAAATCAACTATTTGTCAGCCTGATTTGATAGTCTTAGTTTGTCAAACACGTTAAACTTCTCTGTCTATTTTTAGTTGTGTTCTGCGGTCCGATTTCAACGAAAGTTGTCTAACTTGACAACAAGAAGAATGCAAAGTTCATTTATGTGTGTGAAGTAAAAAGTGTCACCCAATCCCTATCTAGTAAACATCTGGAGCCCATTTTATTAATTATCACCACTCTGGTGTCCTGCAGAGAAACCAAACAGCAAAATCAACAATTAATAAACAATCATGACTTTGTAATTCACTTTGATTTCATTTTTCCCTACCATACCTCCTCCCAGGAATGAGTTCAGGGGTTGTGTCATTTTCATCCACATTACCACAACATATTCTGGTGAAAAATTAAAAACCTGAAAGCTGTTTTAGACTCCAGTTGGTCAAAAGTTACTTCAAAGCTGTTTATGCTTTTGAATAAACATTTTTATTTTTCGCTGAAACAAGGACATATGCAAGATGTGTGGAAATGTTTTGCATATTCAGTATATTCAGTAAATTAAATGGTTTGATGCAAGGTAGCGCTAATTTAGAGCAAACCCAATAGAGCAAGAGAAACACAGCGAATATGCAGAGAGCCTTGAGTTATTTCTAATGCCCTTAGGTCCCTTGGTAGCTAACCCATATACTGCTGGTGCAGTTGACACGGGGCCTTTACATGTTTTCCTGATGGAAGTAGCTGCCTAAAGGGTTAGCTTTATGACCCTGAACAGATTTCATCCACACTTAATTGCACACAGACATGTACATGTCTGAAATGACAGAAATACACAGAAACATACTCTACAAGTAATCCAGAGCCCTTTTTGCCTTACCTGCACCAATGACCTCCTCTATCTTGACAGTGGAGACGTCAATCTCCTTGGCAAATTCTCTCACAGCTTCATTGGGGTCTTCATAGGTAAAAGGATCAATGTAGATCTTCATTCCTGGAGAGCCTGAGAAGTGGGTCGGGCAGCCAAGCGGGGATGGGCAGTTAGACATGTCGGCTCGCAAAGAGAGTTCTAGAACAACCAAAGTGCTTCTATGAGCTTTTCAATAGGAGATACTGATCTTTATTTTATAGGTAAAGTCTTGCATTAATGGGTGATTATTGCAGTCATACTTCAAGTTAATGCACTATATGACATAGCATTACTTAAACTCACTACAAGCTGTTAACAGTGGCAAATGATGCAGACTCCATTTACTCTCTGCAGATCCAAATCTGAGACTGGCCACAGAGCAGCAGAAAGAAATTAATTCTATGCATTTTAAGCACAATAAATACTAAGGTGGATGATAGCAAAACCATTCTATGGATGAAAGAGACTATGAACGAACCAATGATTCATTCAACCAAATAATGGACTAATTATTTTTTATTCAAATAAACTCTTTCTCATTATTTTTCTTTTATTGAATTTATTATGATAGAAAGGGACAGATGTAAAAACTAGGTTTTATTAAAGTAAAAAGGCATATTTTTGTATACCTTTATTTTAGTAAAAGCTTTTTTTATTATTATTGTTTCTACTACTTATTCCCATAGGAGCTCTATCAGGAAAAATACTATGCTATCAACAGTTTATAAAAGGAATCTCATAGATCATTTTAAAGAACAATGTTGCTGCAATCTAGTTTTTTCATTTTAATAACGTATTTGTTATTATTGTTATCATTATTTATTTTAATGGTTGTCTGTGCTATTGGTATTTATCCAGATTTTTTTTCTCTGTGTCTCCTGTGACTTTTTTTAATTCTCTTTTTCGAAAGGTTTCCCTATTGCCAGGTCAAAGGATAAAAAAATAATGTTTTTACTTAATCTGTCTTGCTTGGATAAATACAAGTTAAATAAATACGTTAATTTTGCAATTTGTCGATAGGCAAGTTCAGTTTATCACAAAGTGTTTGAACGCAGAGTGAATGTCCTTAGCCTTTTAAGCACTATTTGTCATAAGACAAACATTCATTCATTCATTTTCCAATCTGCTTCATCCCTTTCGGGGTCACGGGGTTGCCGGAGCCTAACCCGGTTACTCATGGGCGAAGGCAGGGTACACCCCTGGACTGGTCGCCAGTCTGTCGCAGGGGCCACAAACACACACCCATGCACACTCACATCCACACCTAGGGACAATTTACAGTGACCAATTAACCTATGAAGCATGTTTTTGGGCGGTGGGAGGAAGCCGGAGTACCCGGAGAAAACCCACGCATGCACGGGGAGAACATGCAAACTCCACACAGAAAGGTCCCCCAGCCAGGACTTGAACCGGGAACCTTCTTGCTGTGAGGCAGGAGCGCTAACCACTGCGCCACCGTGCAGCCATAAGACAAACAGCACACTTCAAATATCTTCTGTACTGTGGCACTGAATTCCTCTTTCTCTGAGTTTTTTTTCAACAAAGCTCTGTAGGTATTATTTGAATGAACCCATCTCCTTCAAACTAATTTTGCTTTTAGTCATTTGCCTTCATTACACAGACGGATGGAGGGGTCTCCAGAGGCAAAGCAGGGACAGTTTTCGTCCTGGGATCAGAGGGCCTCACCTTGCTCTTGACTAGAATCCAATTTCGGTTACCACACAAATTGCCTTGAACCCCTTTTTGGTGGGTGTAATTGATCATTACAGATTCTATGCATATTGAATCCAAGCTAATTCATCTGAGAGTTTGCATTCCACGAGGTCTTTATGTTTACAAGTGTTGCCTTGGCAGCACTTGAAGTCTCAGCATGTAAGATCCACACTAACAGGCTTTTGGGAACACATCTACGGACTATCTTAAGCTCATGTGCACATAGTTGGAAGTAAACATGCACCCACTACATTTTAATTTACAGCCTAGAGCTGACTTTCATTTATAATTTAAAACGCAAAGAGTTTATTTCTTTTCCTCCTTGTAGTGCAGCCCTGGTTAAGTGGACTGATCTTTATATGGCCACTTCTTAAAAAAAAGTAGACTACCATTTTAATATTTTATAGACCTTTCCTCTGTGAGGATAAAGCAAATGTATCAGAATGCAATTTTTCACTCTAACAAAAGAGACATTCTTTTAGGAGAGGAGACATCTCAACATTTGCAAAACTCCCTTTATATATATATATATAGATAGAGAGAGAGAGAGAGAGAGATTATTAAATAAGTGAAAGTATACAACATGAAAACCTTTTATGAATATAATTATGGGCCTATATTACTTTGAATATTTCCTAATATAGTAAAAAGAAAGTTTTTCTTTGTTTTTTGTAATGTTCTGCCACCAGCCAGCAGCACACAGCTCTCAGAGGGTCTGCTATCAACTTAGCAAGGACTGAGGCTACACAACATATATGGAGGTACGGTTTCTTTGCCGTGATTAGTCAGAGCTGTAGGGTGTAACAGTAGTAGGCAGAGGGGATTTAATGTTGTGGCTAATAGGTTTAAATGAAAATGTACTGCAGAGCCTATAACTATGTTTTTTTCACCATTGCCCATCAGTGAACTTACTGTTTGTCTGTTCGGCTTGCTTTCTGAGTGGCTCTAATGTATCCACAAATCAACCACGCAGGAGTAATGCTTACACTGATCTATTACTGCTGAAGATACAATTGGATTACTGGTCTTACTTAAAATTTACATACTGTCTTAGGACCAAGAGCTATCTGTGCAATAGAAAGAAAAGCTTCATAAATCATCATTGTTTGAAGTTAAAGGGACACTTTCATATGTTAGCCTTTCAGCAGGAGAGCACAATTTCCTCTTTCTGTATTTTCCCTGACAATATCTGCAATTTACAGTTATATAATTTTTTGTCATTATAGGCTGAATGAAGAAAGAAAAAAACTTGCAAAGCACCATATTTTGGTTGATATGAGGTACGCACAAAATTGTATTGTAGATTTTGGTTCTCCTTTGTTCTCCTGCCAAATTAAGAATTTTTTTTTTTGGAACAGTTCAAATAAATTATGTGTGTTTCACACTATGACTTACAGGAAAGCTCTAGCAAATATAAGGATTAACTGTGTCAGAAAAGAAAAGTGATCAGGCATTTATTTATTACTCTAAGAAGGGAAAAAACATGCTATTAACAGATTTAAGTTAATTAAAAATATGTGCCACAATATTTAGGACAATTAAATGTAATTACTTTGCTGTCAACGATCATTTGTAACACTTCTACTTTCATTAATGCATTTTCCTTTGAATAAAAAGTCAAATATATTTTGGGACTGAAAAATGGGTTTCACTTTCAATTCTTGATAATTATGATGACTGCTTGCAGAAGCACAAACATCTGCAGCAACAAAAGAACTAACAGGGCTCAGAAATTAGTCATATAATATGTGTTAAGTGTTCATTTGCAGGGAAGCATTTGACCATACAATAAGTAGGACAAGGAAGTCTACACTGTGAAAACTTTCTGATTCAGCAAAGAGAGGTCATGAACACAGGTCACACGCAGAGGCATCACTGGATTTATTTGTCTGAGTTTCAGTCAGTTCTTATAGCTGTAAAGGTGCATTCACACCGAATGTGATTTGCTCGGCCAATTCGTGTGGCCCGCCCCTCTCTCGCCACGCCGTGAATTCGCTGCTCACCGCCTCGTTCGCGTGTGGGAGGAGCTAGCAGCTGATGTTGTTGATCACTACATGAAGCTTTCTGTATTTCATTTACAATGCATGGAAGACACGGATGATGTTAAAAAAAAAGTTAAATTCAGTGATCAAATAGCAAACACTCCTTGTAAAGAATCCGTGCTTGTGGTGACATTGATTTGTCCTGCGCTCAGAAAACTGACACTCAAAACATAACCTGGTTTGAACCTCAGTATTGCTGTAGTTTTCTTTTCAAATAGATTTTTTTGCGTTTTATTAAGCATAAAGAATAACTCATTTTTTAAAATAAATTTCTATGAACAGCTTTTTAAAACCAACAAGAAAATTTAAACTAAAGGTTTCTCAGACTCCATTTAATTAACATTTATAGTGTATATAGTATATGTTAAGTAATTTAGCAGGAAAAAGATTCAACGATTTACGAAAGCCGGGTGTGGGATTTGAACCCTGGGGAATAACCAAATTCACCACAAGAGCAGCTGACAAATGAAAGGGTTTGTCACTTTATGAAGAAAGCTACCCACAAAATGCTGAGTGAAGGGCTTGCTTAGGTTGTCACGAAAAGATTTGTTCATCCATGGATTTTTTATCGTTTTTAAACAGGAATCATGTTTCTGTTGTAACAGCATGTTGGTTGTATGTTTGAGCACTTATAAATGAAAACTTCACACTATTTTTTGTGTTTTAAGTAGCTCACATGCCAAAAAGTGTGAGCACCCTTGATTTAGAGGTTCTGTGGGTATAGTGTATCCGTCTCTCTCTGACCGTGTTTGAAGCAGACTGTCGCCCAGCGGTAGCGGGAAGGGTTCAGGAAACTCAGCTCTCCCGAAAGGGATACAGCAGGTTAAAAAAATGAATGGAAGTTCAGAAGATCTGATCCACCATATTGGATGTGTATTCTACCCGCTGTCACTGAAACTGTCACATGCCCAAAGTTGAGTTCCTGATTGGTTGACACAGATGCGGTAACCTCTCTGCGCTCGCCACTGAATTTGTGTCGCGTCACTCAATTTGTGTGGTTTCCTGACTCTCACGCCGCGCCGCCCGCTCAATTTGTGCCGCAGAACCTCAATTCACGTCTAAACTATTGACTTTACATTAAAACTGGCCGCCTCCACCACGTGAATCGGTTTCGGTGTGTAAGCACCTTAACATTGAAGTTTGGAGAAATCCTGAAGGTCTGATTTCAAAGCAGTGATCGCTCAGTTGCATTGCTGAATTTTCATTTCCTTTGAGAAGGGCAGAAAATGTGTACTGATGTGTGTGGCAGGAGACAGCTGCTTGAAGGCTGGTAGCACATTTATGGGGGTTCACCTAAAACATTTGGCTGACTGGTTCTATTTTATTCCTGATCAAAATGCAGTCATTCCTAAAGTGTCTGTCACATTCTGAAAGGACAAAGGAAAACAATGCCACATGCAGCGGTGGTGACTAATGAGTGCTGGAATTTTAGATGACTAACAATCTAAATCTCTGAATAGGATCCCTTATCAGCATTTCTCTTGTTTTCATTAAAAAATGCTTTTGGACAGCAAGTGTCTTTTGTTCTAGTTTCATGACTTCTGCTAAAGAAATACTTCTAAATCTGTGACAAAACTGACTATGACTACATGTACAGAGTAGTTTTGATGAACTCTATGCTATCCACTACTGTAGCTTTCAACACAGTAACTGCGTTCAAACACTTTGCTGTGTCAGGCTCAACAAAACTTAATCCTCTTGAGTGAGCCCGTTTTCAGACTGCCAGCTTAGCAGAATGTAAGGTTTTCGATAGAAGTACAAAGCCAGAACACATCTTTTTGTGTGCTTGTTTGTGGCGGAGTGTGTCAGTTATTATATGTTTGTCCCCACAGGCTTCCTTCCATCAGAGTTCAATGCCCAGAAAGTAATTTAACATGATGCAATCACAGCTCCAAAACAGTCCAAAGTCATGCGAGTCACTGTTACATAAATACAGGAGGGAAAAAAAAAAACTGCTTTTATGGTTCCACGAAAAAGGAATTGCCCTGTTTTCTGATTTCTTTTTTGCCCTGTAGTATTTGTCACATGTGAGTTAAATCTCATTAAATTAGAATTAAAGACATCAAAGCCATCAAATAAATTCATATTGCTGAAAAATATAATAGCTTAAGACAGCAGATACTTTTTGAAACCCTTGTACTTTAGTGGTAACTTACTGTCTTAATGTTAAATCTATTTAATTTGAACAAAGTCTACAATTTTACATGCACACACACCATATGTTAAAGACTCACTCCAATGGAAACTGTGTTTTTAACATGCTCTTGTAGTACTTTTCTTGCGATGGAGGACATGTATGAAATAATTTGAGATTACAACTGTGTTTTTGAAGTATTTAGTGTGAAATAGCAGTGGCTAACTCCAGTCCTACCTACATTGGGCGAATTTCTAAAGAGCTCCTGGAGGGCTGCAGAAAAGGTCTCTTAAAAAACAACAACGGCTTTTTGATTTTTGCAAAAAAAAAACTGCATACTCATAATTAAAAGACCACTGGGAACGATTTTACAGTAAAAACAAATATAGTTGGAGTGGAACTTTAAGTATGTTACAAATAAACCTCACTCATTGACTGAATAAAATGGATCACAAGCTTTCTCGATTTGTGAGATTCAAGGTGGACTCACCTCTTCCTGTGCTGTAATGCTGCAGCTTGTCACTGTATACCGCCTCCTTAGTGTAAGCTCTTTTCCTGGGAAAGTAACACATTTTGAGAGAAACCTTTGGGGTTGGCAGGATGAAAGGAAGACTAAATAAGGTTTTAATTCATGTTCATGAAATTCTTTGTGGCCTGAAAATGACACAGATTGAATTCACTCAATTTTGCCAAGTTTGCTGTGGCAAATTAAGTTTCTGAAAATGCGCTGATTTTTTTTTTTTGATAGGATCTGTCTCCTTTTCATCTGTCTCCTCTGCTTCAGCATCAAAAGAGCATGGCCCATTTGATGAACATTTGACTCGCTCAAGCCTGCACCCAGCACTAGACAAAATTTGACTTTCATATGTTTAAAGCAAAGCATAAAAAAAAAAAAAAGTGACAAACTACTGCTAAATGAGACTGGTTTAACAAGGTACAGTAGAGCTGACACATTTCATATGAAAAAGAGTATTTCAGTGAAAACATAGCAGTGTAGCTCCCTCCCTTTCATCACATCTTTCACCACTTTGTGGCATTAATCTTTACTGAGCACAATGCCAAGGGTAGAAGAGACGGGGTTAGAAAGTTACATTTAATAAAAAAAAAACATGCATATTAAAATGCACAATCTATAAATGCATGTGTATGAAGGATATCAGAAAAATGATCATCAAGTTCAGGTTCAGAGGAGTAGAAAAACGCTATCCTATGCAGTGATTCAACATTTGACAAATATTTAAGTAAAAATACAGATATAGTTTTCATAAATTTATATTAGATCCAGTACATATGGATAATTAAAGTACTTTATTGGTAGTAACTTGTAGTGTTTTTTTACATTTGGCCTCATATTTTTACTGCTTGATGTGGTATTTGAAGGTTTTGCTGCAAAGTACTGCTTTAACTCATTAGACCTTGCATACAATACTAAAAATAATATATTCACTGCTCTTCTGAGGTCTCACGGTTCAAGGTTCAAGGGCTTATTGTCATCTGCACAGTGAGCAAACAGGTTTCCTTGTACAATGAAATTCTTTTTTTGCTGTTCACTCTGAATGGCATAAAACACCACAACGTTCCAGTAAGGGTCAGAGATGGGACTTAGACAACCTTGTATGACTCATTTTTTAGTATTCATCTTTACATTTGAACATAACTTTTGGGATCACTGTCCTGACCTTTTACAAAAATGCTATTGTCTGAAAAATTGCATCACATCTGCTCTTTGCGGGCAAATGAGAGTTCATGGCCATCGCAGTATCCGAATTATGTATCATCACTGTAGTGTTTGATAACTTAAGAAAGAAAAAACAAGTATTTTTTCTATCAGAGTTGTGAATGAATTGATCAATGAGTTGAGACAATCATCAATATTCAAAATGAATGCTTAAGAGCTGTAAAAACGTAAACCATATAGCATAGAAGAATAACAACCCTATTAATGTGACCTAAAAACATCTGAAAGTGTTTTTTTTCAAATAACTTTTTTTGTTTGTTTGTTTTTTCACCTTCATAAAGTTTTAATGCAATATTAATCTTAAAAATGGTAAAAGCAGAGATGCTGGTGCATATAGTAGCTTAAGAAGAGAGTCAGTAAAGTCTCAGTTTTATTGGGTTGGTCTTAGATTTGGAGTTTCAAACTCTGCAATGTGCACAGAAAAAGACAATGCGGTGGTTACCTGCTGCACACGATGGAGATGGCAATGAGAGAAACAATGAAGACCACTCCTGCTGCTGCTGAGCCCGCAATCAAAGGAAGCTGCTCCCTCAGCTCTGACTTAAAGTCATCTAGATTACACAAAAAGAAAAAAAAAAAACAGACAGACAGCTGCTGAGAAGACACCAAGTAAAAAAGCAAAACTTGTAGTCATTTGTTGAAGGATGTAATGGTGGAGGGAGGGAGCTGTTTTGATGCTGGGAAACTGAAGAAAGATAAAGAGATTGATAAAGTATCAGAGAGAGAAGGAAGAGGGCTGTGTTCTTTATTTTGAGGAAATCAAAACATAAATACCCCTCATTGGTTTTATCCAGCAAAAATCTACTGGTGGTAAATAAAACATTTGGATCATGTACTTTTTCACCCATTTATGATTGCTTTAGAGAATAGCTGTGGTATCAGTGTAAATTACCACACAGTAAAAGCTTAATTGTCCTTCTGTATTAGTATTATTCTGACTTTGGAAGCAGCAAACATTGTACTTAAAAGCATTGTATATGACATGCTGAAGGCAAATCGGCAGCTTGTAAATCCGATCCTCCGTGCAGAATGAGCCTATTGGATTAGAGTGATAAAGGGAGAACTAATGCATCTTCGCAGCAACGTGAAAGCCACAATATACGAGGTAACTGAATGTGACAGGAATTGCTCACTGTTTTAACTTGCACATTTATCAAAAATGATTCAAGGGAACAGTGTGAATGCTGCTGCAGCTGCTTGACCTTCCAGGCAGCCTTTCTGTTGTTTTTTTGATGTATATTATTTGTGAGGGGTCCAAATAAATCTTTTCCTTACCCATTTGGGGATGGTGACTTCCCTTGAGAATCTGTAATCAAACAACAGCTTCTTCAAGCTGAGAAAAAGAAATGTTTCTTTAGTCATCAGTTTGGGGCCTCAGACTGTTTCAGAACTGCAAACCTGTGACATCAGTCACCTAATTCTTTGACAAGCTGCCCCTCCTTCCTCATACTTGTTGCTTTCACATTGCTTTTAAATCTGTTTGCTGGGGATAAGAGAACACAATGGAACTATGCTAAGAAGAGAACAAAGGGGGTAATATGTATTAAAGTTGGAAAATGAAAGGAATAGTGGTGATGTGGTGTCTTCATTCGGTGATGAAGCTGCTCCAAATGAGGGAAAAAATATGTGTCAAAGGGGCAGGATGTTGGTGCACTGGTGTTATCGTCGGCTGACTTCCAGTGTCTGCTGCAAATTGCCTTGACAAATGGTGTGCTGTGGCAACCAGCCAAAGGATAAACTGTAAGCAGAATAAGCGAGCATGAAGTATGCGCGCGGATGTTCCTCTGTGCAAAGCCTCATGCAAATGTGTTAGAGGGAAAGATCATTCGTGGTCACTAGGGAGAACAAAGAGGCCACGACAGTGCTACCACATCTGCTCTGTACAGGTAACTCGCCAAAATGATCACCTTCATCATCATTATTATCCTTCCAATTTTGCCCTCCCTCAAGATCAGCTCCGTGTCATATACTGTTAGCATTTTTATAAGCAATAATGCAATGTGGAAACGCCCCTCCTCTCTTCGGAACATTGCCAGCGACAGCCATAAAGACATCCTAAGGCAGTCATTCAGAAAGTGAGTGTTGGACACACCCATTTAGATGTTAAATGTATTCACCCTGCATCATGCAGTGTTAGTAGTTTCAGGCGTTTTTTGTTTTTTTTCCATTTTCCACTAAAGCTTTGAAAAAAGGATGCGACACTTGTCCCAACACCTTGCTCACACTTCCTCGCACACGAACTTATGAAAATAGTTACAAATCCTTGCCAATTTTCCAGGTGTTCCAGGCCCTTCCCTCGCCAACAATCCCATGCCACCCATGGCAAAATAAATAAATAAATAATAATAATCTCATGAACTACTAATCACATCTATGTATCTGAGAAAGCTCTCTAGCAACAGAAGGGCTGGGTGAAAAACCAATTAGCTTTCAAAAGACACTCGGGGTTCCACATATTCAAAGCACCCACACACTCTCAAACCTGACCGTGGAGGAAATTAATTTTGCTGTTGAAATAGAAGTGCAATCAAACATTGTGTTTCTCCTCTGTCCCTCCAACCAACAATATTGCAACAGCAAATTCAATGAGTACAATTGAGCTGAAGGAAAGAGAGGGGTGTCTGAATGTGTGAGTAAGGAGAAACAAAAAAGACAGAGAAGGACAGAGAGAAACTGGCAGGGAGCTGTTGGTCCTGGCTCTGCAATCCTTACCATCTGTGAGGGTTTGGAAGCACATCTTGCTGCTGTATCTGCCAAAGCCAGCCACAGTCCGCGCTCGCACCTGTACCACATAGACGGTACCCGGCCGTAGGCCCTCCACACGTGCAATGTTAGCTTGGCTGCGAAGGATGGTGGAGTTAATCTCAGCATGATCCTGAAGGGAAAAGTTGTACATGCATTAGAAAGTGAAAATGTCTGCAGAAGAGACTTCCCAAAGTCTTATGATTATTGTAGATGACTGGAATTTACTAAATGTGCATTTTTTACTTAAGTTTGACATGTCTAAAGAAATGCATCATAAAAACATGTGAACACCCAGGAATTTATTTACATTTCAGAGTTTTTGTATTTGTTTCTTTGAACTACACATAGTATAAGTGCAATTAAAATGTGTAATTAATGCACTAACACCACAAAAGATTAAATATATATCTGTGTGCATATATTTGGAAACGATTTAACAATCCACTAAAATATTCATGTTTATGAATCTTGTATAGCTTCATTCATACAACATTACACAGTCTCAATAATGGTATGTCTAATGCTTAATAGAGTCTGTAAGGTACTGTGTTTTGTGTGCATTTGATGAAGGTACAGGATCTGCCACAGGAACAACAGGTCATCACTTTCCAGAGACACAGAGTGAATGTGGCAGCTAGAAAATGGAACTGCACCCACATAGCCCCCACAGCTGCAGCACATAGTTAGATACTGACAAACACGAGAAAGGGGCACATTTCTTTGTGACACTGATCCAGTGGAAACATGTTTAGTCTTTTTTTTTTTTTGATCTCTGCAAACGAGACTCCCTTCCGTGCACAAGCACCGCAAACAAGCACATCAACTGCTAAATGTTCTCAGTAAACAAGTAAAATGAAGCAAAACAAAGTTGACAAATGTGTGGGAAAAAAAAGAAAAAAACATGTAACAATGGATGTGTATGTGCATGTGTTGGGGGGGGTTGGCCCACGTTGGCGATGGCAGGAAGCGATAAGAAACTCAAGGCAGCAGCAGCCCACACCGAAATCATTATCCAATCTGATTGGTGTAATTGAATAATTCTGGTTGCTCCGTCATTGAGCAAACGAGCTAAATGCAGCTATGAAATCTTTCCCCCCACCAGCACACAGACTTGCACACACATAATGATGTGTGCAATCACATTAACTCTTATTGGACACTCAGGACTTGATGAAGACAAATGTTTGAGTTTAGCATGTGGCAGCATCCAATGGAATTTTGTTTTCATCTGTGAGACGAAAGAGACTTTTATAAATGACAACCTGATGTAACTACTTAAGACGGTTTCATCCTGTCATTGCATTTTCGCTTGTTTCCATTATTTTAAAGCATACCAGAAACAAATACTTGATAGTCATGACTTCACAGTAGCTTTGTCAGTATGCTGGGAAGTGGTGCCTGAAGAAGCCCCAGGAGACACTAGTCCAAGCTACGGATGGGTGCACATAAAGCTCTTGGGGTCAAGATTTGCCTATTCTTGTATTTTCTTTCTCAAAACCACCATCCCATCTGTTGCATTTGAATGGAAGACAGGTGAGCAGACAAATGGCAAACCGCCAGTGGCTCAGCTTCCCTTTGGGGAGCAATAGCTAGAAGTGGCCCCTTCATGACGCCTGTCAAAAGGGTATTATCTGTGTGTGGGTATTATGCACACACACACACACACCTAACTAAGAACTGCTACTTAAAAGCGAGCTGGCAATAATAATTTCAGTAAATGTAGAGATAGCCAATGAAAGTCCATGGCAGGAGGGGCTTCCAGCTATGAGAGGTCCTCTCCTGCTGCAAGTCAAATGGGGATTAGGACGACCACACCCCAACTCGCTAAATCAAAACAGAGTTGCAGGTGGAAAGGCAGATGGTAGAACAGCCAATCACAAGTATTGCCAGGGGTGACAGACAGTAAGAGCTGTGGGGAACTTAGAAGCCTGGACATACAGTAAAATCACAGAGTGGTTTTCATTGACATGATAGGTAGACTTAATGCTCTTCAAGTTTATCTCTATGTTCTGATGATATTTTTAATCCTGTTTCTAAGTTCTGTCCCTTTTATTTAGTGTATTGTGTTTTTCTTTTTTTT
The DNA here is from genome assembly GCA_036245035.1 of Adrianichthys oophorus. Lineage (NCBI taxonomy): Eukaryota > Metazoa > Chordata > Actinopteri > Beloniformes > Adrianichthyidae > Adrianichthys > Adrianichthys oophorus. Next base: position 40,897,192 of record BSAI01000012.1, read on the forward strand.
CTTTTCATGTCAATGGTCTTTTCCTCACAAGGGACTGGCTTTAGACAACTCTGCAAAATGCCTCTTTTGTACTGTTGCACTTTGTGCTTTTATTAGCAACAAATACAGTGGCTTAGGGTTTACCAAATGGCAACTTTGATTTAGTAAAGTAGAGTTTGCACAGCGGTTGTAGAAAAAGGGAAGTAGTTGGCCAAAAGGGTGCAGGACTAACCCATTTGTACTAAACAAAAGCTCTGTATTTTTATTTTATTTATTTTTATTAACCTGCAACATTATTTTGTGTCATAATGATTCTTATCGCTTTAATCAATATGGTGTTTCATTTTTGTCATGTATACATGTAAGGATAATTTGATGGAAAGTTTTGCATTTCATTTTGTTAGTGTCTAATTAATCTTAACTCAAAGGTTAAAAAATCATCATTTTGTGTTAACAGTAAAACATTTTCACAGTTTCCAATTGTCTAGTTGCCAAGGACCCTCTAGTTACATTTAGTTTCTGTAGATTTTTTACAAAATATGACAGCTGTTGTCAGTTACTACTAAAAAAGAGACACTGTACTACAGTGTATAAGAAATATATTATTTTAGATATTAGGAAAGACATAAATTGTACTGCTTTTTCTTGATGGGTGTCTGCATGTGTGGACAATGTTTGTGTGCCTGTTTTTCCAAAAATGCCAACCACCCAAATTGGACAGCATGGCCACTTGGCATGAAGACAAGCATGGTGGGATACCATGTGTCCTCTTCACAGTCTCAAACACATTTGCACGCAAGCAAATACCACACACACATGCACACAAAGGGAAACTGGCGAGTTATTTTTTTTGTTCTTCACAGCTACTTTCCTATATGATAAATGCAAATATCACTGAGATCTGAACTCGGCTCATTTACACGCATCAACAAAAGTGTTATATCCGACTCTAGGCTGGCAAGAGAGAAAGAAAAAAACAAACTAACTGGCTCTTCCTCTGAGAGCTGAGATATTGCTAACTGTCCAGTATGTGAAGCACCATGATGATTTCAAACTGCCAAACCTGCAGATGGTGTTATGGTCAATATGCTGCAGATCCTGGTGATAAGCTCTAAAACCTAAATTTACTTTAAATAAAATCACCCTTTAGCATGACTTACTGTATAAAGCATGAATGCACCTGCAGAAAAACACACACAAACATGTCTTTTCTCCGACATCAGGGGTATCATCAGTAACCAGAGCTTGTGGCTGCTCTGCTCCAGTCTTAATAGGGGCCCTGACCTCTGCTATGGTGACTTATTTCCATCCTCCCCAAATTTTGAAAGAACCAGAAGAAAGAGAGCCAGAGATAAAAGGAGCAAGAAAGAGCATCAGGTTGTACATTTTTCCAGCAGACCTTTAACTCATTTAATCCTCCAACCCAATTGACAGGGTCCTGGAACCGTTTAGTCCATAATAAAAAAGGTGTGAAAAATGGTGAAAAGAAGTCAGCTGAGGAAACATCAGCATTCAAAATGATTCAATGGGTTATAGGTGAAACAGCCAAAGAGATTGTCATAACTCAAGAAAAAAAAAGGCAAGAATTTGAACGGAAAATATTACTTTAAGATTTGTATTTTTTTAACTGATATATAAGCTGCCTGACACTTTTTCACTTGTAAAACTAAATAGAGTATTCTTTAGAACAGTTCAAGATTAAGATTTGAGACACATTCAAACAAGTCTGTGAATGCACAAATCTTTACCTTTTTAGCATGATTTTTAACATATTAAAAACTTTCTAAGGAAAAAAAAAATGTAAAATGTAATGTAAAACTGATTTATGGGTTTATGGGTGATTTATGACACTAATACTTTGATATTCATGTGCACATAGTTTGAATTTCATTCATTCATTCTTTCATTTTCCAATCCGCTTTATCCCTTTCGGGGTCACGGGGTTGCCGGAGCCTAACCCGGCTACTCATGGGCGAAAGCAGGGTACACCCCTGGACTGGTCGCCAGTCTGTCGCAGGGGCCACAATCACACACCCATGCACACTCACATCCACATCTAGGGACAATTTAGAGTGACCAATTAACCTATGAAGCATGTTTTTGGGCGGTGGGAGGAAGCCGGAGTACCCGGAGAAAACCCACGCATGCACGGGGAGAACATGCAAACTCCACACAGAAAGGTCCCCCAGCCAGGACTTGAATCAGGAACCTTCTTGCTGTGAGGCAGGAGCGCTAACCACTGCGCCACCGTGCAGCCTTTAGTTTGCATTTGTGCAAATAAATAAAGGATTTTTTTCCATTGACTGTATGAGTACTGAACTGAGGGACCCCTCCCCCCTCGCGTTCCAAACAGGAAGTTCCTGCTGGCTCCAAGAAGCTAAAATCACATAGACTTCTATTGAGAAAAAAGAAAAAAAAAAAACTAAATAAACAGCTATTACTGAGTTATCATATTTGCCAGAATAATCATTCTTGCTCTCATTTCTTTTTTTTAAGATGTTCTTGCTAAATCTTATTTTTATTCATGATAATTTTTATGTAGTGCAATTTATTCAAGTATTAAAACTAATTAAATGCCTCAATAAAAGTGTGGTCTCAAAATGTTTGATTGACAGATTCTACTGAGCCTGCTTTCATGTGGCAGGGGTGTGGACTTCCAACAAGCTCACTCCTGATTGGTGCGAGTAGTTGCCATAGAGACTTGACTCAGACCAACTTCTCAACAATCACTGCTAACTGATGACGTCTGGCTCCAACATGACGGCATTGGTATTGTGAAAAACTAACGACTGAATTAACTTCATTTGGTTGGAACTGGAAGGAAATCATTTTCTATGGGTGATGTCACACTCACACCATCACGTTCTCATATGTAGATGACATTTTTTTTCACTTGAATTGTGCATTTTGGCTCTTGGGGATTTGGTTCGCCTGAACAGTGGTGCGGCTGTTTGTCTGAGACTGAGCACAAAAAAAAAATACATACAATCCTCTAATTGTTATTTATAGATAACATTTCCTTCTCACCACAACACATATACCAATGAAATAAATTGAATCTTCATGATCTGTTTTTTTTTTTCTTTTTTTGCTGTGGACCATTCATTTTATTTTCTATTATCTATTGGTTTCTACAATAAATAATAGACATTCACACTGCAGATAAACTACATCATGGTTATTTTGTAAAGTTTATGCAGATCCAAGTTTGTTTGTTTGTTCTGCACTGGGACTCAGGTTATTTTTCACATTTGTCATAAAGGCACAGACTATCCCAGAAACGAATGACTGGTTTAAACTGAACTGCACAGGTTAGTCAAAATTAATCAGGATTGATTTTTCAACTAAAATGTTTAATCAGGAAAAAAAAAAGTCACCTACATCTCAGACAAAAATAGCAAGTTGAATAAACTCTCCTCAGAACATTTGAAGGGTCTTGTCAGATCCAAAATACAGTGTGTCAAAAGAGGACCACCGTAGGGGAAATCTAATCTCGGCAGCCCAGTGTGTCACAAAGCAATCACTCTGTCTCCCCTCATGTGTCTTATTCACTCTCACATCGTTGAGCATTGTCATGGTAGATAAGACATTCAGCTGACAGAAACATATGGGGGATGCGTCCAAGAAGGCATCTTTAATCAGAAGTAAGCACGAAGAACCCCCATGCTACACAAATGATTCCAATGCAATTAGCAGCCTGATGAAGGATAATTCACTAATTTGTGATTTTATTCTGTACTTGTGTATATAAAAATGTCCTACATAAACATTGGTAGGATTAGGCTTCATTGATATTCATGAGCTAATTGGGACTGCAGTTATATTAATAACACTAAGCTGTTTGGGAGATAAGTGTAAGGGTTTCATATTCATGGAGGCTTGTTCAAACCTATGATGCATCATCAATAAAAAAAGGCAATTGAGTTAATCCTAAAACAACTTGGTTTTCAAAGACAATAAGTGTTATTTTTAAATTACTGCTTTTCACTTGAAAGAATGTCTGATTTGACAAAATAATGCTAAGGCGAGTTTTTGCTTTTGAATTTTTAACATGAATAACAATAAAAAAGAATTAAAAAACTGTATTTTTAATTAGATAACTAAAATAGAGCGAGGACAGACCAAATCTCCTAAGTTTTACAATGACGAAGGCTAGAAAAAAAGAGGTCCAAACCAATCGATTAGCTCTCTGAGGATCAGCAAGGGCCCAAACAAAGAACTCGAGTCTCCAATCTCCCTGTATCATTATGTCCAAGGCCTTGGGAAAAGCCTACAGGTCAATATTGGAGCGCCATAGTCACTGAGGGGTAGGGTTGGCAACTTAATAAAGTAGATGTATTGTGTGTGTGGATACGGGTCGATGTGACTCCCTCCAGATGCAATGCATTTTCACAGTGGGGCAGGGTTACTGCACTGTGCAAAGTGGGCCTGGAGCAGAGGTCAAGCTATTCACTTCATCAGCAGCAGAAACCAAAGAACAGTGGGAGAGAAGGAGGGAACACAGGGACAAAGCATATTAGGGTTGGACTCGCAGATATCCAGGAGATCCTATAGGCACTGAGGGGTTTTCGTGCATCTTGCTCTGCGTTTGCTGAAAAGCAAGCACATGCGAAAGAAAATTACGTGCAGATGGACACACAGCTTACCTTCTCATAGTAGCGTAGCTCGTAATCAAGGATGATGCCATTGGGCTGTTCTGGTTGAGGCCATGATAGTGTGAAGCTGTTCATGGTGGAGCTGATCTGGTGCATGATGGGAACAATCGATGGTGCTGGAGGAAGGGGGGAAAAAAAATAATAAAATCAGTTATTGACGATGATTGTAAATAATTTATTCAGTATAATAAAACACAATAAATCAGTGATGTGTATCTATTTTGCTAACCCTAACATATTGAAGTCATCTGATGCGCTCCAACATATTCAGTGAGACACTGGAATAGACAGGCAGTAAAGTCTGGAGCTTGCCATCTTGTCTGGTCCCACATCTTGGCTTGGAATTGGTGCTTTAAGAGCCATATTGATTTTTTTTTTGCATAATCAAGTTGTTACACAGTACAGCGTCAAGCCAACTATGAGACACCCACTTCATTATAAGCTTTCCTGTAACTGATGACAGCAAATACCTGATAATGCATCTCGTATCATCATGTCATTGATTTTCAAATACATCTAAAGATTGTGACAATCGATTTTGAAACAGCACATACATTATGTTCATTTAAATTTGAATGAATGCAAGAATAAATTTAAATATGTTCAGTTTATCAATAAAATGGCAGTTTAGAACTGAGGTTGTCTCAAGCCTCCACACAAAAGGCAACCCTCCCGGAAAAATCAATACCCTTTGTTGTACACATTTCAAAAGCATTCCAGAACCGAATTTGGTCCACATTGTTAAAGAATGTCCAGAAAGTATCGATCTGTTTTTTGATCTTGTATAAATGACCAGCAGATTACATGAAAAGGTTTGTGGTTTTATCCTGCATATTAAGCAAGCATTGGTTAATTTTGAAGAGAATCTTTCATATAAGAAAACTAAGCACTATTTACAGAAACAGACAATCAACTCTAATAGTTTATGATAGTTTTATTTCTGCCTGAAGAGAACTGTGCAAAATTATATGATGTCACTGCACAGGAAATATAGCTGTGCCAGCACTTGCATATATTTGAGGATAATGCCTTAATCTGAGAACAAACTCTAGTTAGCAAGACTCTATGCCAGTAAACATCGTTTTTTTAATTTAATCTGCTTTTAGGTTTTCTTATTGAGACTATAACTGTATGCAAAGCCAGCATAAGCTGCAATGATTTCTGCAGTTCCATGCAGTATTTGGAGGGAGTGGGTATCATAGTGGCTCTTTCTTATCGGCACGAATCTGTGGTACAGCATTTTTTTAACCAGACTAGGGGCAACAAGCAAAAACACTGACTATAAAGATGCAAAATAACTTTAACTTTTTAATGAAAGAGTAATGCAGATATTGCCCAAACAGCTGAATTTGACAGCAAGATCTTTATTATTGTATCTTTATAAAAGTAAACCTCACAAAAAACTACAACTTTTTCTTTTAAATACCAGCTTTTAAAAGGGATTGTTTATAGAGAAAATCTGTTTTGTTCTGATTATGTTCATGTTCCTAGATGTTCTCATCATTTTTTTAAAACCATTTCAGCTGCTTTGCCTTGGTGAAACACTTTTGCCAACTTTTCTGCCGCAGACTTAGTTGGTCACTCCCAAATCTTCTTGCTTTCCATGTTTGTCTTTTGTCTTGGTATATTTTCATCACACAAATTATCTGTTGTTTTCCTGCACTTGGGTCCTCCAAACGTCATTCATGATTAGACTTTATATCATATTTAAGGTATAAATTAATATTTGCAACTAGGCTTTTAGCAAAACATTCTGAATATCAAAAACAGTAAAGAAAAAAAACATAAGGTTTTGTTAAGAGAAAACTTTTACGTACTAGAAAAAATAAAAACAGAAACACATAAAATCAAAAGTCTTCACATCCTACTCTAACTATATTTTTTCTATTGTAAAACCATTTCCAGTGTTTTTTGTTTTTTTTTTAATTTTCAGCTCAAATCAAAAGCCTGCGCTTTTTAAGACATATTTTCTGCAGAGCAGCAGGAGCTCATTAGAAAAGTGCTTTCGGTTGTGGATGGGCTTGTTGACGTGGGAGTTACGCTAGCTAATTTCCCAGCATGCCATTGTTTACACTCTCTCCTGCTAGCAACAAGCTCTTTACAAGCCCAAGCTAATATTGAGTAGCAAAAAAAATTAAAAATAAAAATGAGTAATATCAGAGGTATCCAGCTGTATAGTATAGAGCCAAATGGCAGTTCAGACGAGGAGCATAAAAACGTACATGGATCTGTGTCTGTAAATCAAGGATTTAAGATTGGAGCAGAGAAAGCAATTTTGGTTTGCGTCAAACTGCGTCATAAGTCTGTGCTTTTTCAAAGATCTGGTTTTCATCTGCTCCTGATCCAATTTGCAATTTGTAATACTCAGAAAAGCAAGTTTTAATCTAAATTTAAATTATTTTATATATGTTCTCCATTATGAGAAAAATGCTACAAGAACATGTTAAAAACACCAAAAACATGATTTTCGTTGGGTTGGATTTACATTTAATTGGGTCTTTAAAGTGAGATTTTCTTTGGTGTGACATGACAATTGTGAAAAGATTAATAGTTCAAAACTATGTCAAATCACTAAAAGACAGCATTAAAAATAAACTATAGGTGTTCTGAACATATTGCAATCTGGAGAATCAAACCACTTTGTAAACACCAAAGCCAATTTGAACATTGAGCAGTTCCCTTCCCATGCATGGTGGTATAATTACGGCAAAGAAAAAAGCAAGCTACTTCAATTATGGTGTTCATCAACTATTCAAAACTTGTTCTGCATTCTGCTAATACCTTACTAGAATTCTTCTTATACGCAACTCAGAATCCCTCAAAACAAAAACAAATGAATGGGCTTTGTTTGTTCTATCTAAGAATACATCAGCTTCCATCTGCACTGGCTGGCTCTCACCTTTAGCCCTGCTTTCCACTCTTATATGCTACACCATCTGCGTGAGGGCTGAGCTTCACCCCAGTGCACTTCAGCCTTCTTCCTTCTCAGGCAGGGTCACGCTCCACTGACCAGGGCTAGAGCTGCCTGGGCCACATTATCAATTACCAGCCACAGGTACACAGTTCCTGACAGTCTCAGGGGAGTGCTAGAAATTCTTGGAGTCAAAAAAGGGGCCAAATAGAAGAGTCTTAAATTCCGGAGCAATTGTATTTTAAGTCATTTAGGTGCATAAGTATTTAGACAAACCTCTTGGTTGTTTTCAACTGTTACAGCATGGCTAATCTAATACACATTGATATATGTCCAAATTATACATTTTACTAGTTACTACAAGTAACTATCCTTACTATTAGTTTTGTGACAAGTGCTAAAGGTTTATTTTCTTATTTCTTATGTACTTGGGCTAATCAGAAAGTCAGCGACCTCTTTGCACTTTCCACTTCAACATCCGCTGATCCCCCTCTGTCAGTTTATGTGGCTGAGCTGCTGTTGCTCCAAAACTCTTCCATTTTCTTATAATAGAGCTCACAGTTGACTGCGGAATACTTAGGAGCGATGGAATTTCATGACTGGATTTGTTGCACAGGTGGCATCCTATGGAGTTCACTAAGCTCCTGAGAGGGCTGACGATGATCATTTGGATGGGTGAGCGAACACTTTTGGTGATATAGTGTAGCTGAAGCCATGATGGACTTAAGAAAACTTTCATAATATTTTTTTAAAAAATTGCAAATTTTCATACTTTTTCATTTTAGTTAAGTAGGGAAAACTCTGATAAATGTCTCCAACCCAATTCAAGTTTTTTTTTTTTTTTTTTTTTACAATTCAGAACCCTATGACAGATATCAGAGATAATTTTTCTGGTGTATTTATGTCTATTTTATGTAAAAAATAAATGTGGAGTCCTTTTTAAAGTTGAGATAAAATAGATATAATAGATACAAATTGTCCAAATTCACACCATACACAAAAAGTTAAAACACTCAAATAAAAATAAAAAGTTCCACCTGATAGCTATGTGCACTTATATACACTGTATGCCCTTGTGACCTATGTGTGAAGAGCCTGTCAGAGACAATGTGCTGTGTCTGTACAAGGGTGAGGTTCAGCCCCCAGCGCCTGTGTCCCCTCCAACTGCGTCCTCCATTGTCACCCAGGGACCGTGATGCTGACGGTGATCAGTGACTGTCTCCCGCACCCCACTTCCCCCACTCTCTATCTCTCTTTTCTATACTATAACTTCAACACAGTTGCCATGTTTTATGTTTAAATTTTAGAATTATATTTATTTTAAGAATGGTAAAATGTATCGTTCTTCGTCTTCTGTTGATTTTGTTCTACATAATTAATTATTCCTGTGTTTTGGAGTTTTGTTTTGCAGGTGTTCCATTCAAAACTATCAAAAATTTATCAAAATTAAAATACAAGGGACAATTTCAAAACTCAAACATTCATAGCAGAGAGCAAAAACAAACCATTTTCTCTTTGTGTTCTCAAACTGTCTCCTCACTTTCTGCTCTTCATCCACTTTCTCCTGTTAATCTAAGGAGGCACTGACTTATTTTAAAGATAACTGGGAGATTTCATCTCTTCAGAAATTCTCCAGTCTGTCCTGAGGCCTTTTTTGAGTAAATATTTTTAGAAGCCTCTAGCTGCAGGCATTTTCACCACGTCTTTCCAAAATGAACTTCCAGAGAACCTAGAATGGTTTCCCATTGGTGGGCTTGGTCTACAGCAGAGTTCATTGCCTTGGATGGCTTGAAATGATGAGGCACATGTAGAAGTTCCTTTGAACTCTGGTGCAGAATCAGCAGGCAACACTTGATATATCTGAAAAAAAACGAGTTTTGGTTCACTTGCAAGTGTACTCTGTTGTTGTTTTTGACAATGCGGAAGTCTATAAACTATGAAGCAAAAGTAAAATGAAAAACATCAGTTTCATTCATGCCAAATTTAATAATCTGACTAAGTAGTGAGGTTAAACAATTTTCATTAAAATTAATATGGCCAAGGGTTAAGAAACAAAAGAAGAAAGCAACAAGGCTTTTTGAATGCTTGTGTTTCTTTTGATTAGTTAACATTTCAGACAACATTATCTATAAACAAGCTGCTGCTGCAACTGTGTAATATTTCCAAACAAATGTATCCCCACCATCCGTTCCTAAACCAATTTGGCAGGACTTGACCAGCTAATCTTGGCTTGTTAGTCCTTTTTTTCTTTTGAAATTCTCACACAAGTCTTAAAGTGAGTCAATAAGCCTCCATTGAACTTTGTTGGGAAACACTTTAGTCGAAAAGACCAAACAAAACTCCAAATTATGATAAAGACTCAAAGAAGATTCAAAGTAAAAATGACCCACTTTCCTTCCCTTTAATTGTCCTTGTTAGGTAAGAAGGTAGGATACATTTGTTTTTCCCATCTACCAATCCCCGCCTTGCCACCGATTCCGTGAGAAAAGGTCCTGGATGGAGTTTAATGGTCAGCTGGTCTCCCGCCAAAGCCTCAATAAACTCTAAACAGAATAGTTCACAATCATCTATAGACAAAACTGTGGTCATAAGTAAAAATGTCAACGTTTTTTTCCCACAGTGGTTCACTTAACATTTATGTTTGAGATGCGGAGGCACACATGAACTGCATAGCCTCATAACAGAGACTCAAAGTCTCAGATGAAGGGAGAAGCCTACAGTCATGTTCCGTGCTGCCTCTTTCAAAGGCAAAGGGTCAACTTCAGGCCACCTTATTAGCGGGGGGCTCAGAGGGCCAAGCCAGCCATGACTACACAGTAATGGGTCCCTCTCAAACATCTCACAGAGGGATCAGTTCAGCATCATGAATTTCTCTCAGGGACCCGTGGCTTGAATAATTTTTAAAATCACATTATACATGGAAGATTCTGAATGCAGCTTCACTTTTGCTCGAGCTCAGGAAAAGAGAAGCCATTCAGTCTAAAAGCATTGAAAGCACATTAACATGTGTACAGTGTCACACATTGTACAGCATTGACATTAAATGATGGCAACTCAAAACAGAAACAATTAAAATCACTTTTGTTGCTAGCAGCTAATCCCCACCTCTCAGTGGCGTAACTTTGGGGACACACACATATATATATATATGTGCAAATAAATACATTTTATCCCTCACTTGTTGCTAGGTTCATAAAAATCTGCTTCAGTCAGTGCTTCCACCTTCACAACCAGTTTTGCGGGCAACTTTCCATAAAAAAGCACAGCTGAATAAATTCATTTAGGTAGAATCAACTAATTGGAATTTGATTAAGAGTCTCTGGGACTTCGTGAAGGCGTATGATGACATAATCGCCTCTGATTGGATGGCTAAAACTCACACTACCAAAAGCAGTTTGATAGTCTGTACCTTGTTTTGAGCAGTAGCAGCTCTTGACTTTAGTTTTAATTACTTGCTGCTTTGCAATCAACAATGGAAGAAGGGGGATACGTTAATTTATTTGCGGATTTATTGCATATGCGATTCTCAAGATGGACTTTTCCCCGGAAAAACTGGACATTGTCACAAAGGCCGACCAACTAGGGAGCCAGTCTCAGGATTTGTCCGGCACTTTCAACCTTCCAGCAGATTTGTCTGGCAAGGGTAACGGATTTTTGAGACAATGTTGAGCAACAAAGTGGCCAGTATGAAAACATCTATGAACGCACCACGGCCGCTCTGACAGCCTCAACTGCAGAGAGCAATTCTCGTTCTCATTACTGGCAGCTTCATGGCAAGATTCTGGACAATATCATTTTCCAGACAAAAAACAGGTTTCAAGACCATAAAAAACGAATGCATTTCACCCTCCTCAACCCCCAGAGATTTCAGGAGCAACAGAAAAACTTTCCACATGATCTCTTCAGCTTAGCACAGAGCTACAGAGAGCTCTCTGATCTGTCTCGGCTGAGAACAGAACTGATTAACAAATACGGCATGCAGGCTTTCGCTTCTGCAAAGCGGAGCTTTTCTGCCCTGAAGTGGATCAAAACATATGGCCCGAAACACGACAGGACAGACTTGTCTCTCATGTATGACCATGATGAGCGTCAAGAAGGACTTCTTGTTGGAACTCATGTTTGCGGACGGTTTTCATGAAAAAGTAATCAAAATATTTTTGAAACAAGAAAGGAGGATGGAGTTCATCCTTAAAGAAGTTCTATTTGCTGTAAACAAAAATGCTTTTTTTCAAATTTAATGAGTTGTTAATTGTGCTTTGATGTTTGTTGCAGCTATTATTACAGTGGGAGGAGACATTCACGCACAGAGTTTGTTTCCACAATAAGATGTGCAATTGTAGTGATTTTTTTTTCTATATAAATGATACATTCCTGATTAAATTGATCCATAGGATAATATTTATATAAAAGAGGATGGTTTTAGAAACATAAAATAGTTCATTTTAACAAGGATGGTTTTGGCTGAGGAAAATTGAAGGCTCCGCTCTGAAATGCACGGACCGCCACTCCCACCTCTATATGATAAAATGTATCACTCATGATAATGACATCAAATAAAGCCCAAGTATCTGATGAAACTCTGAGATGACAAGATCTCATGAAACAGAGTTAAAGTAACAACTAAAGGGAAAGCATACTTGGAAAATTGTAAACCAAAGGAACATGATGGGTTCTGTTTTATGGCATGTAGGGTCAGAAAAAGACATACTGTGTCCTAAGCAAACATACTTCAAAACCCTGCAAGTGCTTAAACATAAAGTCAAAAAGACACTTTTCTGGTTTCCAATTAGTCTTAAAAACATTAAAATTATGGGGGGTAATGATTCACTTTAAAGATTCGTTTCACATCATAATTTGTGATTGCAGATTTATTTTGAAAAATCTGATTTGATCCAATTCACTGACCTGAAAATGATCAGAGATAAATATCTGGGTACTGAACAGTGCAGGTAAAGTTTTCCAGATTCCTTGTATTTTTTGCAATATAATTAAGTGTAAATTAAATATGTAAACAAACAAACAAGTAAACAAGAATGAAGAGCAAATCCATTCACATTTTAGTTTGGTAAAGTTCAGCCCACTGGTGTCTTTCCTCATCAACATAATACAAATGGAACATCATCAGAACATGACACCACACTATATGGTCACGTCTTTGTAAAATTCCAAGTGTTTCCACCCATTAGACTTTAATGATGGTCTGATCATTTTGTGCTGCCATCCCGTGTGTTGCCCGCTGTGATGTCACTTGTGTTTGCTTCATAGTAAAATAAACGTACCATTTCTCAACCACAATGGAATTTTCTAAGACCGATTGTCAACGTATACAACGACTTTTTATTTATATAGTTCAATTCGATTCAATTCTGCCTCAGACAGATCGATCTGGTTGGATCCTAGGAATAGAAACCGATTCATTAATTAACTGTTACACCCCTTATAAAAACAATATTAAGAAACCAAACCATAAAACAAACCAAAAAAGTAGGTGTCATAGTATTCTTAAAACTTAGAAACTATTTGAAAAAGAGGGAAAAATTTTGTGAATATACATTTTAAACTTCTATAAAACACAAAGGATTCCTCTACTTGCTCCATTAAAGTTCATTTATTTTTGTACTTGTGCTACTTCTGTGTTCTTAATTTTTTTGTTTACATAAAAAAAAAAAAACACACACAATTTTTAAGGTCCAGGGCCAGTAAACATCTTGTGCTCCTAGGCAACTTCCCATTTGGCTAATTGGATTTGCTATATGGAAACATTTGTCTTACATCTCGTGTGAGTTTGAAGCCCACAGGATGCAGATTTTTTTAAGTCATGCGATTGTTTGGAAATCACAATGCATTGGATTTGTCTTGAATAAAACCACCAGACTGGACTTAAAGGCTGATGTATGCACTGCTGTTGGAATAGCTCTCCAAACATCAGCCAAGTGGAGGAGGACTGTTTGTAGATATACTCGGTATTCCGTGGTCTGACGGATTGCTGGCTTGTAATCTAGGTCATGACAGCTGTGCCAAAAAGCTTATAGAGGCATTGTTTCTTAGCTGAAAAAGAGAGTGGTTTCATCATCTATCTGACTACCCTATTTGTGATCTAGTGGCATTTACCATTCTATTAAACTCACTCATAGTAAGGAATACCTCAGCTTTCTTTAAAAAAAATTATATAAATGGATATCATTTCTTGGGTTAACAAAGATATATGTGACTAAATCTAGGCCAGGTGGGAAAGACCGTCTTGGAGGGTGCAGCATATAACCTTTGTATGTCTGTATCTTTGAGCGCGCGTGTATCTTCTTGAGAGCAAGAGGCCATGAATGAACTCCTAAATCACACTATTGATCAGTCTTTCCTCACAGACACGTGGTAGGATGGAAGGCAGTTAAATGACCTCTTTGGTGGTTCACACAGTCCCTTTGACACCCTCTTTCTTCTATTATAGAGCATGCTTCTCTTCCTTTTCATTATCCAGTTTTGTTTTTTTTTCCCTCCTTGCACCTTTATGAAAGTAGTTTTTTATAGAAAGGTGATTTTTGAGACATTAAAAATTAGAGCGCATAACCTGTAATACCAATCAAACTTTATGTTTACGATGTCTCAAAACCTTTCCTATAAGATTTTAAGTGGAAGTTTTGAACAAAGAACCTATGTCATTTCTATGTTCACAGTAAGGAATAATTGGATATGAATAGGTTTTAAACTTTATATGCTCAAAACTTCTTCAACATACTATTGTTCTCAAAGCAAGTATTTTAAATCCCATAAAATTTTAGATTGACTGTTTAAAAAAAGGATTTATCTATTCAAAAATTTTCCGAGTTCTCCATGATAAGATCGGGAATCAAAATATATAGACCTATTCACACAGACAAGGGTGTTTTTAAATCTCCACTTGGCAAATTTTCCAATCTTTGTCTCTATTTTTTTTTGCTTATATGAAATACAAAAAGAAAAATTAGGAGAAAGTTTGCTTTACAATCACTTTCATCTGCCTTACACTAACAAAGCAATTTTTCTGAACTTGGAAATCTCTTGACTTAAGAAGGTCTTTGCTTTTTACTGCATATGTTTCATCAATTCCTGCTGTATCTTTGTACACTGACACTGCTCTTCTATTGTCAAGACTGAGAAAACTGCAATTACCTGGCAACAAAAGGAGCATATCAGGCTGGACATTGGCCTGGCAGATTATTGCAGAACATCTCATTACTGCGGCAGAGTTCAGCAATAAGCCCGAGCAATACTTTTTTTTTTTTTTTTTACATTTCTTTGTCAAGTGTACTATTAGCCTGTCAAGTAGTCTGTACCATTGAGGCACCTTAATAAGCAAACCCATTTACTCCCTCATTTTTCCCCACCTGCACTATTACAGACTGTATTACAGTCGGTTTTGTAAGAAAAATAAATCAAATAAAAAAAAAGAGAGAGAGGCAGAAAAAAGTATTCAGGAACTTTACGTTTTTTTCATCTCTCTCTCCCCCCCCATATCTTTACCAGACAAATGCAAGTCCAGTTGGGCATCACATAACTCTGAGAGAGAGGGAGGATGTAATAAAAAATGGTATGCCCTCCACCAGCCAGACAAAACTTGATTTTTGAATGTGCTCCTGAATAAAAGAGATTGGAATGAAGCAATTACCATTTCGTTTAGTCTTTAAGATAAAAGAGTTCATTTTTTTCGTAAAAGCCAAAGAGGCCCAAGATGTTTTAGGTTTGGTATGCACTGAAGGGAACTGTGTTTTAGGGTACGAGTCCTGCTTTGAAATGGATCACAAATTGAACAGAATGTTTCAAAAAGGGTCAGAAACCACAAATTCTATCTGCCAAAGTCTGGGGAAAAAAAAAAAAAAGCTTCATGGGTTTTCAGTCACGTGACAAAAAAAACCATAGGCAAAATAAATACATATATATGAGCATAAGAACTTCTTTTTGGTGTGAAATTTTTAAATGTTTGCATAGAGATCTATGAGTGTGTCTGCGCAGACATGATAATGTTTTTGGAGTATACATTTTTACTTGTAAAATAGTTTGAATGTATGTGTATATGCACAAAATGCAACTTTTTTTGTTTTGGTTATTTTATTCAACACAAATAATGTTAAGCCTCATGAAAATGTATCTTTTTTTCCTTTTGCCGTAGTCTTCTGTTTCTGTCATTCTTTCCCTCCAATTTTTTTTTTTAACCTTTCTTCCCCCAAAATATTTCTCCCTACCCTTATTTCTTCTATCTTTCCAGGACCTCAAAGGAAAAAAGTTTATACTTGAATACAAAAGGGGTTCAAATTATTGTACATGCTTAGTGTTTGAAGGGCAAAAATAACAAAATATTTGGAAAGGAAAACTTGGAAATGGTTTATTTCAAGCAATCAAAGCAAGAAATGGTGCATAAACAGTACAATCAACAAAGATTTTAATCCATAAAAAGACATTTCAAACATAGGATAATTGTAGATTGCTTGAAAGGGAGTGGAAGAAGTGAATTAATCTAATCCCACTGCTATTTACCTAACCATCTTCTTTACACACATTATCATTATGCAGCTCAAAACTTCTAATCAGAGCTTTATACCTTACCAACACAGATTCTGGTCATTAAAAATTCTTAAGCTTCAATAAATCATACGACAAGATGAAGTATGTGATTGTCATGACACTAGACATAAGATTATTTCAGAATTAATCTTATAATATGCAGATTAAGTATCAAAATAAAAATAAATTTTTTTAGATTATATTTTATTAGAAAAATGAATAATATAAATCAAGGATCAATATTTAAAATTAGTGCAGATTATTGTCCACAGAAAAAAAAAAGGATTTAAAAAATAAATCAAGTATCAAAGATAAAAAATTTGTGCAGATTTTTTTTCATTTGAAAAACATGTATTTTAAGTCAAGTTTTGGAAAACCAAGTGACGTCATATGAATAGGGATCAATCATTTGTGCAATAAAGAGGTCCATATTCTGTTTATTGTTTGTGGATTGTATTCCTTCTTTTGCTGCCTGATTATCAACCATGTTCTGGTTTTAAGAGAGTTTATAAAGTTTTTCTTCTGTGAATTTGAGAGAAAGTGGAAGATCTTGGGCACCATGATTTTCTTGAAATTTATTGGCTATTACTATTATGTGGCTATCCATTACTCCAGTTGTTTGTTCAGACGTCCGTGAGGCACTTTTTAAAAAACTATCATATTGTTGACAACCAGTACCTTATACCGGCTCGGCAGACCAAGTGGTTTAATGAAGATCTTGCAGTTCATCACCCACGCGGTTAGTATCTCCCTGCGCCATTTGAGCATGGCATGTTTGGCAGTTTCAGAATTTCTTAGATAGCTGTACCTTTTAGATTTCTCCTTACTTCATTAGAGCTATCTTGTGCTTTTGATTTACAAACCTGATAAGAATCACTAGTTTGCCTCAACAGTATTTAGATCCAGGGGGATCCCTTTAGACCTTAGAAATGATTTGATTTGATATCCCACGCTGTCTCCTGGATCAGAAGCTACACCGCCAGCATTGCAGCGAGCGGTAGCTTCGGCAAGCTTCGCCCGGAGTTTGATCGGTAATCCCATGAGAATTACATTGTTCTGCCTTCTTTGTTGTTCCATGTCATCCACTCTTTGTTCCACAATGTCAACCTGGTTATCTCGTTGGTCATTCTGAGCATGCTGTCTCCGGATCTCTTCAATGAGTTCCATCAGAGGAGTTAGCTTAGCTTGGATATCCAGCAAAGGAGTTATCTTAGCCTTAATCTCATCGCCTGTTTGATGTCAAATTTCACCATTCATCACTTGGTTCTTCTTCAGGCCCATGGTAGTAAAGGAATTACTCATTTACTTTAGCAGTAAATCAGTTTTTTAGCCGCTTGTAGACAAAGATCACTCGCAGAGCTTGCGACATGCGTCCGCTTGTTGACCCGGATCCGGAACCTCAAAAACCCGACAAGATGCTCTCAAATTGTATCAGTTTGATCAGCTGATTGAGAGTGGAAATAGGGGAAATATCTAAATCGGAGGAAAACAAGTTGTTTTCATTATTACTATTATTATTGTTGTTATTATTATTATTATTTTTGTTATTATTATAAGTAGTAGTAGTACTTTGCATCAAAATAAAACTTTTGAGTTTTCAACCTGAGTTAAAAATTACTTTTTGTGTTTTTTGAGTTTAGTTAGAGAACATGCCTGATTATGCGTTCCATTATTAATTAAACCTCCATAACAATAAGAAGTCAGCAGCTACCAAAGAAAGTCATGATATTGGAGTCTGAAATGCATTTTGAGTCAGGCAGTATTGCTAAAAAAAAATACTTGCATACCCCTTAAAAATAAAGTTTTTCTTCAAATAAATTGGGATTTTTTTAAAGCAAAAAATAGCATGGAAAAAAATTAGATCATATTTTTGTAAACATTTTAAAAATGTTCTTTTTACTATAAAAGACTTAACCTTCAGAAATAGGAACTGTCTTATTTGCATTATGACTGACGTGGAAACAGATTAGGATCGTTGCACCTGGCAAAAGTACTAACCTGCTTGGTTGGTGGTGATGTCTATGGTAACATGCTGCGCTGGATACGGGCTCTTATTGCTGACACCATTGACAGCCTGTATTTCAAAGCTGTACAGAGTGTGTGCCAATAGATTACTGATGAAGACTCTGGTCTCTGTCAAACCCAGCTGTCGAGGAACAAAATCCACGTTGTCATCGCAGTGGGAACAGGAACGCCTGTCAGCCTGGCACTTCTTACACACTATGTTGTAGACGACATCATCACGACCACCAGTCTCTCTGGGTGCATGCCACTCCAGGATGACTGAGGTCTCATTCACAATGGAGATCACATTTCTAGGACTGGAGGGAACACCTGCAGACACAGAAGTGTGGTGTGAGTTCGTCAGAGGCAGTGTCCAGAAAACCTTTCATCACCTGTCAAAGAGCTTTAGGCAAGACAACACACTGGATATGGTAATTCATGAAAATAGGAATATTAAAAAATGCTTTTTTACAAGACTTTGAAGGAAAGTATTCTCATATCCAAAACTTCTCATTTTAAATTTTCAGTGTTAAGAAAATAAGCTACTTAACTCACTCTCAGAAAGATTTTACACCAGACTTATCAATTTTTACTCTTTGAGAAGCATGGACATTTTCCTGGAGAGTTCTTATCCACTTTGGAGAGTTTTACATTTAATGATTTCTTTATGACTTACAGGTAAAATTCATCTTTTGTTTTTCTTGGAGTTTTATTCTAACATAGAGGCACAAAAAATAGCTTTAGTTCCTATAGCTCCAGCAGAATTCTTCACAACTTACAGTATAATCTTTCCAAAAGACTTTCTTTCCTTTTTCGCTGGTGCTCAGGTTGAATGGTTCCAAAGATGGGCTCTGGTACATATTTATACCCAACTAAGCCTGACCTTTATCATTAAAAGTAAAGTTAAAGTAACTCATTTCCAGATCCGCAACTACTTAAAAAACTAATCCGGTCAATTCCTTAGAGGAATTTTCTCTTTTCTCACACCTCATACATCTCTTTTTCTTCTCATTTTTTTTCACTAAGTAGAAAATATATCATAATAATTGTATATGGATTTCTAAGTGTTTTATAATGCATCAATTTCCTTTCACATTTCTCTGGTATTAGGTCAGAGAGTTACTTCATGGAGCGCACACAATCAGTCATTGTTGCTGCAAAGCGATGTGAAGTGGACTTGGCGGGCTTTGACAAAGCAGCAGAGAGCTCGAGGGTGAGGGATCTCCGTGGTTACAGCTGGAACCTTGTTTGAGCAGCTCAGCAGCAGAGAGGTCACTGACAGGAAGGGCTTAACATCCATAGTGTGATTATTATGATCTGTCTGGAAGGACAGATCCTGCTTCAGATGGAGGTCAAATGGCACATCATTCAGTGCAAAGATGCTACCACATGTATTGTATGAAGGGAAAGTAGTAGGATGAACTTTTAGCTGACTCCTTTTGTGGAATGCAATTCACTCCTAGTCAGAATGCATCTTCTCCAACATCCATAATAAACATACTGATTACTCAAACACATAATTCCGGGAAAACTGTGCTCATGTTAAAACTGTGCCTGAACGTTTCTCCTTTTGCATACTTCAAATCAGTTTATGAAAACAAGAAAAAAAAAAAAACACTGCTTTTCTCAGAAGGAATTGTAATACACATGCAATTAATGTACAAACACAGTACAGTTGCAAAGACAACACCAGGAATCAGATAACTGAAGCTTAATGACTGATTTGCTGACTATTTTAGAAGCCACTGGCTGTTTTGATTTACTTTAGGGTTTAGTTTCCTGAGACCATAACTGAAAGGCTCTCATTTTTAATCATTATAGCTTTACCGACAAAACCGATTTAGTTGTATTTTGATGCATTTGTTACTACTTATGAAAAAGAGCTTTTCCAGTTTTTTTAAGCTTTTTTTTTTCAAAGAACTGCTAAAGGCAAGTTTCCATGACAAAAGCAAACCAAGACTAAAAAAATAACTGTAAATAAATGACAAAACAGAAGATACTACCTAGGCTAAAAAAAGGCTTAGAAAACAGGCAAAAAGCAACCTGTCAAAAGATTTTCTTTCAAACACTTTACACTAATGTGACATTCACAGTAGCACATTACAATGGCAGCTCACTGAAGTGACAAGCATGTGAAACTATACATTTTATCACAAAGCACATATTAAAAAAAATAAAAGACAACAAATAACTTCTTTTAATAAGGTCAAGTTTTCTTGCTTTTTGGCCACTAAGTAATTTTCTTTTACAAAAAAAATATCTAATTGTTTTGCTTTCAATTATTCAATCACGAAAAGATCAAGAGAAAAATGCAAGAAAAACATTTTTTTTACACAAAGGGTGAAAAACTTCCCTCTCCTTCCATTGCTTAAAGTTTTCTAAATTTTACAGTTTTGTATTGTATTTCCCTTAAATGAGTCATGCCTGCTTTGAGACTTTTCACATTCTTTTAGACATACAGTAATTCATTCCTAATGTATGTTTATTTTCAGGTTTATTATTTTTCTTTGCTTTTGTGCTTATAATCAATTTATAGAAAAAACGTCTTTATGATGGGTTGTAGAAATGTTATTTGATGGATGAGGGAACCAATCCCTTCATCCCTCTGTCCTCTTTTTTTTTTAATAAAAGGTCTTTTCAAAGCAAGCATTGTGCTTTTTCTACTTATTTGGGAAGGATTTTGCACTTTGCCTTTCTAACTTCTCCCTTTCTGCTTTGTTTGCTCCGCTATCTGTCTATCCATTCTTGCTTTTCAATAAAGCTTAGATGTTGGAGTTTATCTGGCTGTGTTTGAGTTCTCCTTCATGTCGTTCTACCACAGCTACGGAAGATCACAACCTAGCTTTTTTTTTTTTTTACGCAGCAGGTAATAAGAAATGGGTGACCCAGAGCTCACAATAAAATCTTAGACATGTTTGCTAATCTCTTGACATTTTTTAACCACTCCTTCTCATGTTTTGAATGTCTGTAATACTGATCACAGTCAGTCAGGCTAGGAGAAAGATAGAGATGTGTTGGTTACAAACAGATAGAGAATCCATAATTACCATAAAATTTACGAATAAGAATAAGAATTTTTACAAATTTACGAATAAAATAGCCTGTCAAAAAAAAAAAAAAACTGATTTTTGCTTCAATATTTATTCAAGTCTTTTTGTGTTGCCTAAAAAAGCTTTAAAATAGTCAGCCACTCGTATTTATTAATTTCAAAGTATTTTTGAAAATATAACAATAATAAATGAAAAAAAGAAAATTCCATATTGATATCTATGCTATTTTATGGGTCATTGCATTGTTTAGTTATTTATTTATTTATTTTCAAAAACAGTAACAAGAGAAAAGTGAATAAAATAAATTAAAAAAGCTCCCAAAGATAATAGAAAAAAGGCAAACTTATATATATATATATATATTCAGTCTAAAGAGAAAAAAGGCAGTACTTCTATAAATACACGTAGGGCAAAAAAGTATTTGGCAGTAACTGATTCTACAAGTTATCCCACTTCAAAAGACGAGCTTGGTCTGTAATGTTCATTACATTTCAATAGAAAGAGACAGAATGTTAAAAAAAATCAGGAGGGAGAAAATTGCATGATAAAAAAATGTAAAATGGTGCAGAAAAAAGTATTTGGCTTTTAACAGAAGTGTTCCTCGGTACTTTGTAATAAAATCCTGGTTGCCAGTTACAGAGGTCAAATATTTCCTGTACTGTAGCTGCCATTTAGGTCCATTCTTCCATGCAGATCTTCTCAAGAGCTGTGCTGTTTTGGGCTGTTGCTGGGCAACACTAACATGCAACTCTATCCTCAGATTCTCTTTTTGGACTGAAATGGATGAAATGCTTTTCACATAGGCATGCTGGAAGGTCCAGCCATGTTTCATCCTCATTGCTGTAAAGTTAATGGAAGCTGATGGAAAGAGGTTTTTGCCTAACACCTCACAAGACATGGCTCCATTCTTTTCTTTTTTTTTACGCAGGTCAGTCCCCTTTGCAGAAAAGCAGCCCAAAAGAATGATGTTTCCACTTCCACGCATCACAGTGGGTCGGATGTTTTTGGAATCCAACTTAAAATTCTTCTCCGTCCAAACACTGTAAGTTACATTTATACCAAAGGTTCCATTTAGGTCTGATATGACCACATGGCATTCTCTCATGGACATGTGCTGGCTCAAACAGGGGAACCTTTGGGATTTGAATCAATGACAATGCAGTATATTTTTGCAATGCCAACCTTTATAATAGCTCTCTCCACGTCATTGACCAGTTCCCCCATGAAGTTCTGGGGTGTTTCCTCTCTGTCCTTTAGATCATTTGTACTCCACGAGGTGAGATCTTGCATGGAGCTCCAGATGGAGAGATCATCGATGAGTTTGTCTTGTTTAGTTGCACAATCTTTCCCTGGCGTTCTTAAACAACTCTTTGGTCTTGGTCATGGTGGAGAGCGTTTGACTGTTTACGGTTGCATGGACAGATGCCTTTTATACAGAGAACCAGTTCAAACAGGTGACATAAATACAAGTAGCCAGTCACTTTTTAAAGCAGTGGCAGATCTGTGAAGGACAGAATTCTAAATTGCTTGTGGTAGCTAAATATCCATTTTGTGGATCATTATACAAATAACTTCTTTTTTTTTTTTACATAATGTCTCTACAGTTGAAATGAATGTGTGATAAACATTACGGACCTCTCTCTTTTTATGAAGAGGGGAAATTTGTGGAATTGATAACTGACAAAACTAATTTGGCACTGTATGTACCTGTACCTGTTATGTGAGACAGAGCTTCAAACGTGTTTTGTGAACCGCTTTAATCTTTTCAGTTCAGACTTTTCAATTCACAAAATAAGATGCTACCTTGCTAGTAAATATTTGTCCTTTTGAGTTAATTGTATTCCTCAGGATTAATGACTTTTTTGGAACATCACTTTTCCCTTCTACAGTATTCCTTGCGTCATCCTTACTCCTCTCTGGGCCAATTAGCAGCAGTTTCACTGCTTGAGTTCCTGCAGTTGCCTTCTAGCTTGAAGTCATCATTTTTGATTTACACTGAGCAAAGCCAAAAGGCCCAGAATCCTGAAACAGCATTTCTTACCTAACAACTATTGCATAAGGATGCTCCTTTTTTCTATGCTCTTAAACCTTTAGGAAATTGAAGGTACCCAGGTGTGTGAACAAAAAAGAAGAACAGCTGGACATGAACAACATGTCCAGCTTTTGTTCTTGAAGTGCTTGTTACGCTGCATAGCTTGACTTAGAGTGGTATGCTTCACACTGTAAGGTGAACGTGAGGTTCCCTTCACACGGTGTAGACAGGTGACAGCACTGAGATGCAGGAATGTGAGAATGGAGAGGCAAAAAGCAGAGAATCAGCTCTAAATGCATTCTAAAGTTGGAATATGCAGTTCTCTGAAGGATGACTCTGGTGTGGGGGGGTTGGGATTAGGAATATGGCACAAGGACCCCTGCTGACAAGGCCAGGGATTGTGCAATCCATCAGCAAGCTAATCAGACTGATCTGGAGCATACAAAGACCTGAGCTTCTGACACTGGTGGGAAGCACTTAAGATACAGCTTCTGCTGCTACAGACTGGTCTGATTTAAGATACTCTGGCAGTGCTCTTATCAGGGTTGACAGCATTAAGGAGATTTCTACATGGATGATCTCACTGGCCCCCCTGCTGAGCTTTAGGGCACCAAGAAACTCAAGAGTAGCTTCTACAGTATGTTACAACTTTTAGAGGAAGATTTGGAAATGCTGCAAGAGAACTGTGACAGCAGGAATTAAAATGCTCAAGATAGCTTTAATCTATGGAAATAAAGAAGGCAGTTAAAAACTATTTATAGCAAGCATGAGTTGCTTAATTTATTTATTTATTTTTACTTTCGCAGCTGAATGTTTTTCCAGTCTGACTGATTCATATAGAGTATTAGAATTATACACCAACAACGGTGAAAAAGTTTTACCTTTTTTTTTTTTTTTGTATAGAAAAAAAAGACGAGCAGAAGGCACATGAACAGAACTGGAAACATGGCATCAGTAGCAGACTGTATAGACCATAGGGATTTGTTCAAGATAATCGGCAAGGGACTTCTGTGGAAGATGCTCTGGGCCATTAAGACCTCCAGGCAGAGGAAATGTGCCAGCGAACTAGGGAATCTAGTATACCTAGAGAATTGGAGGAAAAAAAATACAGGGAGAAGAGGAAATGCCTGTTTTGTGGACTGCTTCTCTAAAGTTAGGAATTTGTTTTTGAGAGATGGCCCTTTCTCTGAGTTTGATATATATATATATATATAATAATGAAAAGGTGACAATATAGATTCAGTAAATCAACATTGCATGGCAATGTTTGTAGAACAATTGATGTACTAGAAAAGTAAAATGTATTAAATATATAAAAATATATATATTTAGCAAAAATAAATAAAGAAGTAAACATGAATCTCACATGGTTCCTTTGTGAGGAGTTCTGGGAAACAAAAGTTTGAAGGGTTCAACAGTGTTCTAATTCTGCATGACTGTGTTTCTGCAGAAACAGCAGGAAGGCAAAGAAAATGGCTTTAACACCAAGTTGCAATAAGGATGATGCTGTGAGAGGCCTTTTTGGATCACGAGTAGATAACGGCAGGACAGTGTGGAAGTTGCACAGCATCTGCCTGAGTAATTAGGACTTTAGGGGATGATTGCAGAGTTGAAACAGCACAAGATACAATGTAGAAAAGAACAAAGAAAGAGGAAACTAAGAAAGGAGAAAAGACGACTGGCACAGCACTGAAGGTGTTAGTGATGCAATCCATAACATTTGAGCTTCTTAACCAGACTAAAAACCATTTGAACTTTGAATGCCAACATATGTAACCAGTAAATAATGTTTTATGCCAAGGCAAAAAAAAAAAAAAAAAAAACCTCATAGGAAATCATCATCATAAACCTCTACTGGAGAGCCCTGCATATAAGTAGGACATCTATGTGTTTTCTCTAGGAATGCCACTGTATCTTCATGTCTCCACAGGTGAGGATGCAATGTTATGGATGGCAAACTTACTGGTGCAGGGTTTATCTGGTTGATCAGCATCCCCGCGGTAGTACCCATTCCGGCAAACACAAACGGTGGCAGCTTCAGCTGTGGAGCGGCTGTTTAGAGGGCACTGCAGACAAAGACCTGGACCTTGGGTTGATTTAAAGGTACCTGGTGGGCATGCTGTTACAAGAAAAATAACAACAAAGAAGAATTTGTTAGGAAAAATCGAAAATACTGAATTCCGTGCAGAAAAAAAATTGACAAATTAAATAAATCAATCAGTAGTTTAGAGTGAGGAGAACAAAAAGGAATAAAAAATAGAATGTGAAATTGAGTTGTTCATTTTTTTTAGCTTTAGGAAAAACTAAAAAGGCACAATTTGAGGCCTCTGGGGTATTTATATGTATATTATCATTTTTATTTTTTTTGTCCAATTTAAAATATCTAACTTTTTTTTTTTTTTACAAATACATTGTCTAAAAGGTTTGTTAAATCTACCCCTCAGTCATGAAAATTGAAACAGCTGTAATTCACTAATAACAACCCTCACCTAAGATTTTTTTAAATGTTGTTGTTATTAATTAAATAATACGAGGAGCTTCCAAAGACTGAGCAGTCTGGCAGTATCCATCCAGTTTAGAGAGTATTTCCACTCTCTCAAAGGGCTTCACAGTCCAGTAGAAACCCATAAACAGACACTGTTGACTGTGTAAACATTTCAGCCATGGACAGTTAAATTGTTTCTCTCAAGGACATATCATCATAAGGACAAGACAAATCAAAGCCGGAACTACTGATCCTTAGATTACTGGATGATATGCTCTACCTTTTGAATTTCAGCCGCCTTCAGTTTCATTTTGCAGCCTGATAACAATGCAAACATGGAGTGAGAATATTGCTACAACAATAATGGAAGTAAATGTTCTGACTGACCCAATGGCCCTGGTTTGTGGGTTATTGTTGTGTTTTAAAATACTAAATTCTAAAGGCCATTGTGGAGGACAAGGATTATAGTGGCTGTTACAATGTAAGTGAAGTCAATAACCAAATCCATTTACTGTATCTGCATCCCTCAAAAGAAAGCAAAGCTGTCAAGATTCTGAACTGTGTGGAAGGATTTAATGACTATAATAACTTTGAGAAATGTTTGGCCTTTTAGCAAGCTCACTAATGGAGAAGGAAGCGTTTGCACCGCTGGACTCTAAAGGGGAAAAGGCCATGCGTGTGTTGGGAGTCGGGACAAGACTGACAGATTGTAAGAATTTCACTGTAGATGTAAAAAATGCTCATTTGTTAAAATTGCATGTTAACACGTTTACTTTTTTTTAGTTCTTAGCTTACTCAAAACAAGTATTGCATCTGTGGTTCTGATCCATGACATGAAGCCATTGTTGCTCACAAATGTTCCCTTCTGACCACAGCCAAGCTTCCTCTTCTCTTTCCTTCATTCTCTTCATTGTGTGACTCATCAGCCTTATTCCTCCTTAATTTCCACAACTCTACAGATCTCCCTTCTTGGTAAAAATGGACACCAGAGCTCTTCTTCTTTCTTCAGGCATCCTCTCACTCCTCAAGATCTTGTTAAACAGCGCGTCAGAAACTCAGCTACCACCTCTCCTATACTCTTCCATACCTCCAGGACCAAATGCATTTTCTCTCTCCATCCTCTTCAATGCCTTCCTCACATTTCCTTTCATGATCTTTTCTACTTCTTCCTCCACAACAACCATCTCTACTCTGTACTCAAAATGATTTTTTTTTATTGAATCATCTCTTTATTTGAATTGAAGAAATGATTTGCAATATGTGATGAGTCTTTTAGTTCACTCTTCTTTTTACTTTCCTGTGCTGTACTGGCTGCTTTGCTTCCTCATATGTCTTTGATGCCTCACTGATATTTTGTGATGTAGGAAAAGAGGTGAGGCAAATGCTGCATATTTGCATGGGCAGACTTTTTAGCTAATGAGTCAGCTGTTTTTTTGTTTTTTTTTTATTTCAGTTTCTGAATTTTAGTTTAAAAGGAATTGGTGCTTTGATGTCAAATGTTTAAAAATAATCAGCAGTGAAATACATTTTTTATCAATAAATCTTAACCTCCGTTTGTATGTTTATGAACTTTAACTCATCAAATGTCAAAAGACATTAAATTGTGATTTTTCTTTTTTTTTGTAATTGTAGATTAAGTCCAATTTACTATCTTTGTTGATCAAAATGTTGCATTTCAAGTGATTTGAACATTTTAATGAAAGAATTGAGTCGGTTGCCTCTCTGAGAGGCTGCTGATTAAAAAAAAGATATATGCAGGAAATAACAAGAAAAAAACTGCAAGGAAAAAAAAAGAAACCAAACTCGCAGTGTGAATTAGCTGTGAACAACCCACAGCAGAGACTAACTGACTAGCTTTGCATTGGTTACAGAACAATTTTCACAATACTCAGATGTGTCATAATGAAGAAGTCTGCTTTTAAAAGAAAGCACAGCTTTGCTCCAGATGCTGCAAAGAAGTCTTAAAACCTGGAATTCAATTTTGAAAAATGATACAACGGTCTTAAAAATGTTTTCTAAGAATGCTTTAAAGACTGTCATCGTATTCCTTTTAGAGACCTTAAAGTTCACTTTCAGTGTGTTAAACTATTTAAAACCCCTGATTACTAATATGTATATTTACATATTTTGGGAACAACTCAACTAAATCTATGAAAGAATAAAGAATATTAAAAAAATTCCACTTTACCGATATTCAGCATTAGGACAATAAAACATTGGTTGAAAATGCAGCACAGGGGAGCACAAAACTATGTTTTATCATATTTGCTGAATGAAATACGAACAACAGAGAGTAGTTTTCTGACCTCTAATGTTTGTGAATGCAGACAGCTACTTCCTACAAGCCAGCTAGATAAGATCAAACATATTGAACTGGTTGTAATGAAATCAGAATGCTACACTGTAAGTTTTTCAGCAAGTGTGAGCAGAATATGTGCATTAAGTTCTGCCTCCGGGTTGTGTGTTTACAGACAGACTTCAGCTTCCCTGGACACTCTTAAATGTGCAGAAGGGAGAGAAAAGCAGAGGAGGCTCTGCTGATTCAGCTGTCTAAGACAGCAGAACTGCAAATGTGAGTTTGAAGCGTACTGTGTGTGAGCTAAAGAATGCACATACTAAAGCTAACATTAAAAACAATCCCAAAACACTGAGCATCTCATAAAAACACTGATCCACTTCTAGCAAAGACTGCGTTTAGTGATTTACACAGAAACATGTGCAGCCACTGCTGACCTCCTTACACAAGACGAAACAAAACACAGAGCTGTCACTACAATGTGTTTCACAGAATCCAGGATGATCTAATGCTTGTTGGAAAAGAGAACACTGCAATCAGCATCACAGGAAGGGAGATAAGTGACAGCCAGCCAAAGCAAACAAGCACTCTGAGATACGCACCTATGTATGTGCAAACATAGAAAACACAGCAGAAGATTAATGTCTCAATAGATCACAACTATAACCTTGAAGCTGAGGCCCCTTCTCTAATTGAAACATAACATGTGCATAAATCCAAACATTCAACTCATTAATAAACTGCTTAATGATCTGCTTCAGAGTGAAAAAGGAAAAAGGGGCAGAAAGGGACAGAGTTTCAGAGAGTGTGAGTCATGTTATCACACATCTAACAAGTCATACACTGAGCAGGTACTGCTAGACTGACTATACTGCATGTCTCCATAAATCTGGGCCTAAACCTCTCTCCCCTTAAAGTCCCACTCCAATCATCTTTTGACCTATTGTAAAATCATTCATGTGGTCTTTTAATTAAGGTTATCCTGCTTTTCACCAAAATCAAAACACCTATCATTTTTTAGGACATAGTTTCTGTAGAGTAGCAGTAGTTCATCAGAAATGTGGCTCCAAGTTGTGGGCGAAACTGTTGGCGCAGAGTCCACCTGTGCTCATTTCCCATCATGCCTTTGTTTACACTCTCTCAGGCTAGTTTTCAGCCCCTCACAACCCCAAGCTAACATTAGCGGTGCAACAAAAATGGCGAGCAATATTGGTGCTATCCTGCCCGTAAAGTTCAGAACCAGATGCCAGCTCGAACAAAGAAAACAAAGCCGTACATGGATCTATTTGTCTACAAGTGGATGCATCAGAATGGAGCAGAGCGGGGAACTTGTGGCCCGCTGATACCAGTTTGTACGTAACAACTACAAGCTTTTTCAAACAGCATTTTTTCGTCTGCTCCTGAACCACAATTTGAATAAAGAAATACTCAGAAATGCCATTTTAATCCTAATTTTTTTTAGATATGTCCTCCATCATGAGAAAACTGCTACAAGAACATGTCAAAAACACTAAAATGCTATTTTCATGGGAGTTTTATTGGGTCTTTAACATTTAGGTTATGGGAAACTGCAGTAAGGAAGTAAGAAGCGCCAATCACTCATCAAATGTCCTGGTTTACATGGACGGGAGGGGACGGAACGTTACATCAACAAGCAATTAGTCTCACCAGTGGGAGAATAACCCACAGCTGAACTGGCTGCATGGAGAAACAAAACACACATTCCTTTCAAGTGGTCCCAGCAGGATTTGTTTCACACCCCTCTCTTCCTCTTCTTTCACTTCTTCCCTGCCCTCATGTCTTTTTTTGTCTGTCCCACAGCTAATGAAGTGCTCTCCTTCTCTTCTCCCACCTTTTTCCCTTTGTTTCTTCGCCCTGATTGACAGCTCTGAATCTATTTTAGGATCGCCCATCTTCTGTCTTTATCTCCTGGTGTCAGTCGGACAGTCTCCAGACATCTTCTCACTTTTCTTGATGACCTCTTGTCACAGCATACATATCTAACAGAAATGACATGATAATCCTTGCACTGTTGTTTTCTGAGTCCATAAATATTATGGAGGAGTGCAACATTCTCCAGAGATCAAATTTGTTTTCTGGACTATTGGAAAGGGAGGAAATGTGGGTCATCCTTGAAACTGAACGGGCCTGACAAGAGCTTGAGGAGAGAATTTAGTCATAAGAGTTAACTATAAATCTGTGTGCAAGAACAACTTTGAAAAAGAAACAACTCGGGGGCCAAGTAGTTAGTCTTGAGGCATTAGATAAAGTGATTATGCTCATTGAGCATATAATGCAGTGCAGACTGTATATACCTCACACATGGATGGACACTGTTCTGCAAATGCTTCAAGTTAACACAGTAAGAACTCATCATAAGCAGGCATCACCAAACGTAAGAAAAATAAAAATGTAGAAGTAAGGAATTTTAGGAAGCCAATGCAAAGGATTACAACCAAGAGGGTTTTAGAAATGGCTTTCAAACTCAAATCCAATCCAAAGTCAAGAGCACTAAGTCCTCTCCTGACTTTTCTGTTGGCGCATACTCTCAAGTATGCATGTGATTTTAAACCAGTGGAAATGGCTCAGCACCAAAATGTGGGAAAAGTGGTAAAAGATGAGCAGCAAACGATGTGTAAAGGCACAAAGTTTGAATGAGTTAACATTATTACGGAAAAGCAAAATCCAGTTTTGCTCCAATATTGATTGTTAGAACCAAATAAAAAAACTGTGTTTTTGAAACACTTTTTTCTAACAAAGCAGCTATTGAAAAATTTAATTTGACTGTGAAAAACGAAATGCATAAATGCTTTAGCTTTGACACACTGTTTTTCACCTGTTTGAGATTTAGGATAGACAGAGTGTATGACCCCAAAAAGGAGTTTGTGTCAGTGACTCGTAAGTACAACTCTAGGCTCTTAAAAACACCCTTAACCCCAGCCCTCATCCATCACATGGGCTGGATCATAGTCTTTAGAGGCTTTGGAGACAAGCTCACACCCACTCACTCACAAACACGCACACAGACATGCTTATGATCGGGTCAAGACCCCGTTTGACCCTTAATTTACTATTATGTTGGTAAGTCACTCAGTTAGACAGGAGTGTCTGCCTGAAACCACGGGAGACCTAGAAGGAATCAAGGCAAAAAACAAATTTAAGTGATCCATTAAAAAAAATAAAATAAAAACATGGTGAAAGAGGCACTTGTTTTTTTTTTATACCTAAAGGAGTGAGTCTGCAACAGGTTTTAAACAAAAAGCAATCAGAATTAAAGCTTGCTGGTTTTTCTCCTTGCTTTTCCTCCCTGCCTCTTTATTTACTTTCCTCTTGCACTTTACATACAAATCTGTATAGTTATTTCAACACTGTTTTATTTATTTATTCATTTACAAATAAAAAAACAGACGAGACCAGAAGAAAACTTGCCTGAATGTTTTAAGAAGTGGCAGTAGAACCTAATTTAAAACAAAAGACATGGATCTATTTTCTCAGTCAAACACCTCTGACGGAAAGGATTTCCTTTTAACAGCAGGTTCCCATGGATCACAGTGACATCACTTAGCAGGTCTGGTCAGTGTAAGTTTCATCATTCCCTGTCATCACCGTCTCTAATCTCAAAAGAGCAAAATGTTGGAGTAGTATAAGAAAGCCAGAGTGGTTTTCTCAGGAATAAAGGGATGGTCAAGAGAGTGCAGTGCCTCACATCTTTTGTGAGGAACAGCAGCGCTCAAGAGTTCCGCCCACATAACACTCCCCCCAGTCATTAATCATCTGTCCACTCAGGCATTGTCAGAGCTTCTCTTCCAAGGTAAAACATGCAACTACACCCACAACCACCCACATACACACAAGATCACTCTAGCCCATGTGTTTTATATCCTCATAGCTCTCTGCTACTTTTGTCCAATTCACATCAATGCATTCCTAGACTTTCAACAAGCTGATGCAGCATTGTCTATGATGGAGAAACTACTCTTGATATAGAAGATGTTGCTGCCGACACTTAAATTACACACACTTTTTGATATACCACAAGTCTTTGACTAGTTTCGTGATCAACGTGAGTCAGCTGATTCTGATGCGGAGGAAAGCAGCTTTTCATATCAGCGTTGCACCAGTCTGCAGCCCTTTAAGCTATAAATGTGTGAATCAGCTGATTTATGTTGAATCCATACCATGTCAGTACAAGGCTGCTTTTCTCCCTTTCAGAATCTGCTGGAATTACACTAATTGCATACATGGCTGAAGAGTTACGGTAGAAGAAAGAATGCCAACATTGCAGCTAAGTGTTAGAGGGTTAAATCAAGAGGGGATATCCTTGAAATTGGCATTGAGCTCAAGTATATAGTCAATCTGTCCTTCTATTCCCACTCAGTCATGTGCTGAAGTCTATCCCAGCTACTTTCCCTGGAAAAGGCAGGGACACATAAACTTAAGAATCATGTAAACACCTCATGATGAAGGACCCAGCTGACCAACCTGAACAGTATCAACTATCACACTACCTCACAGCAAAGTCATATTGCTGAACTGTGTGAAAAAGACACAAGAAAACAAGAAGTTGAGTTTAATCTGCAGGAAACTCTGGAAAAAGAATTTGCAATTTGACCATGTCTATAAAGGATAATGGCACATTACTCAACTGTTTAATATAAACATTTGTGACTGATTTCAACAGAGCAGAGGAGAAACTGGGAGAACCTGGCAAAGCAAGATCAAGAACACAGGCCTGTGTGTACTTTTTAAAAAACATATTGGTTAAACAAATTCTAATTTCTAACAATTAGACTGTTCAGGCTGACCCACGTTTTTGTTAAACAAAAATAAAGCACAATCTCTTCAAATTAAGCGTGCAAGCCTTAATAAACCAGCAAACAATTTAGCAGACAGCCCACGCCCCTGGGCAGGCTGTTACCATGGTAACCTCACAGCCAGCCTTTTTTTTTTTTTTTTTGGCGCACACTATTCCTTTGAACAGCCGGCCAATGACAGACCAGCCGACTGGGAAATCTGGCTTACCGAGAGTGCCTGCGTGAGTTGTGTGCCTGCACGCGTATACATGCATGTCCATGTGTCTGCATATTATAGGCATCATACAGAGCAAGAGAGCTATACAATCTTTGAGCTCCACAGAGACTCATCATATCCAAGCTTTGGCAAGTGGCCGGTGTCTATCAGTGCCTTGCACATTGGTTTCATTGGTTTAGATTCCCACAAAATGGATCACTGTATGTTTGCACAGATATGCTGTACTTCACGTAAGAGGTAGAGGAGTTATTCGTCATTGTAGGAAAATAAAAGGATGCCAATGTAACCCAGGCTGGCAAGGTACTACCCCTGGAAAATCTACTGGCTCTTTGGAGCCAGTAACATGCCCTTGCATTGCAATCAATAATGGGTCTGTTCAAGCTCATTGCCCACAGTCGGAACAGCAGAGACGGCTAAAAAGACTGAGAGTGAACTTGATAAGAAGCAGAATCAGTCAGGGTGCTTTATCAGAAAGACAGATTTCATTGTCAGCATTTGTTCACACTGAACTTGTATTCTTGATTTAATCAACTTCACAGTTCAAGCTCTATTAAAGTTGCAAAAGCAAATGTCAATTCAACTCAGACCTACTGATGTGATCTGTTGATAAATCAGAATATTAAAATCTATGCTGTTATACACTGTTTCCAGTACTCTGAGAAAAAACGAAACAAATCAGAATGATCATCTATAAACAGCTAAGGGCCCTGGTTAGAGCCCACCATTTGTGAGTGAAACATTCATTCCAAAAGACAGTTGGCTTTTTTCTTGCCTCTCAAAGTTAGAAGAGACCATTAGCTTCCTTTGTCACAGTAATTGTGTCTCTCTAAACAAATGTGTCTCATTAAGTTCAAGGCTGGATCAGTTAATCTACAGCAGCTAGACAAAGATGCACACTCATGAGTTTCTTTTGTTTGCTTCTTTATTTAAAACTGCTTTCCAACAGTAGCTGTTAAATTGTAGTTTGCTTCCACGAGGACATAAGCTAATGACAATCAACACATTTGTGATAACAAATAACTCTCACTTAATTCACAGTGTTTTGGTCCTGTCCCTAATAGCTATGAAAAACACTCAGGTAAGCGCAAACCCACACAGCCTGGCCCCTGCCTGGCCCCTGCGTGTTAGTATTTTTCTTGCTGCCCTGTAATTAAGAAACTAATTTGTACCAGAAACCGAGCTGATTTGTCTGTAAACAAATAAACTCTTTACAGCAACAAATGTAGCATCAATTTACTTCAGTTTTGACATATTTTTTATAATATCAAATTCAGGGAAATAATTCAAATTCTGACAAATAAATCTTTCACCAGGATCATGAACTGATAAAAACATTTTGTAAAGTCTTCATCCGTGTTTCCAAGCCTCTTCCAAATGTTTCTGGATTGGCTGTGAAGGGGGGTGTTTCATGCACAATCCAATGAATCCTTGCACTGTCATATTAGGAATGGACCCATACGAAGTAGAACAAAAAACAGCTTTATATCATCATGCAGGTTGAGTCCTCTTGTCTTTATTTTATTCATAAAAAAAAAAAAAACGGCTGACTGAAACACCCAAACTTACATTTGTTTAACATAAAATTAGTGTGTTTTTTGCAAGGTATTTTTGAAAATCTAGATCCTGTTTCAGTCTTTGTATTTTCTGTGCCTCCTTCAAATAACGTCCATTGTTCAAATACATTCTTTTTCAAATACCCTCAGGGTAAAAAGCCCTCTGATAAATGCCCAGGTGCAAAAAGGGGCACAAGTAATTATGAATGTAACAGTAGGAGACTACGATAAAACAGTGAGGCCTTTGTGCTGTTTACTATTCTCTAATTTGACTCCTAATTGAGCATAAATAATTCAATGTCTGAAAAAGACAGGCCTCACTGCACAATCACTAAGCTAAACACAACTTTGGATACAAAAAGAGTTGATGAAAAGTCCCTCAAAACAAAGCAAAAAGATGTGCACCTTTTCATGCCAATGCTGTCACTTTCACTCATGACTCAGCTGGAGGTGGAAGGAGCTTAGCTGAGCAGAAAAGAAGAGTACAGTGGAAATTATAAAGTCTGCTTTAAATATTATTGTTATTATTATTACTCAATGGATAGTTTGTATTCAGCTAAATTGTGCTGCACCTTGTTTCTCAAACTGGAAAGAAAAGAAAATCACAATGTTGAGCGATTGTGATAATTATCAAAAGCACTGTTCTTTATGATGCCATCAAAAAATATGAAAAAAAAAGCATCTGAATAATTACAGATCACTGGCATAAGTTCCTCCAGCTGCACTAGCATATCTGCTGTCAACGCCCCTGCTGCTTTTATGCCTAATGGAAAGCAATACAAAAAAATGTTCTGCATCAAAAGAAAATGCACAAATGATGTGTGGAGAGTGGGAGAATAGAAATGGCCAAAAAAAGAAAAAGAAATAGTGTTATAAAGGGAGACAAAACAAAATGTGGAACTGAGAGTAAAACAAAGTGAGAAAGCACTCAGGAGTCTAGCTCAAAGCACAAAAGTAAAGCCAGAGTACATGTGCTGGTTTGGTGGAAGAGGCATTTTTCACTGCACATGAAGTGATGCTTGTTGGAGGCAACTTTGCCATCTGTGTGCACAGTTTAGGCAGAACCATTCAAGGTTCAAAGAGGGCGCACTTTTATACTTACAAAAACAACAATTACCATGACATCAGGTCCAGGCCTGGCTGAAAAAATCTCTATGGATGAACAACTCGAATGAAAATGTAAGTTGTTTCAGCGCAAACCAAATGGATGTTTTTCACACATGCAGTACACAATGCAAATGCGTGGAGGCTGACCCCAATCGTCTGATATGCGGCCCCTCTGCAGCTGTTTTTAAAGGTGACCAACAATGCAACACATCTACAGTATAATCGTCTACATCTGCCTGGCCCATTCAAAACCTTACCAGCAAACTACATCTCCATCCACACAGCCACACATCCGAACACGCAGAAACGGTCAGCGTGATGGTGAACTTCAGCCCCCATCCCACCTGTCCAAATCCGCACAGTGCTGACCTTTATCACGAAGTCGATATGCCCAACTGCATGAAGCAAGCAGACAGGTGTGTTGTGTGGGGAATACATGTTTGTGTGTCTCTCTTCACGCCATCATACATATTTTGGATTGACAGAAAGGAAAGCCATTCGGTAGGATGCGGAGTGATGACTGACAGCCACCGATTGCTGCTGATGGATGCCAACATATTAGACTTAAAAGAGGATAGTCATCAAACTTAGGTCCATGTTAAATTTGTAATGGGATAGTTATGGTGTCAGTGTTATTTCCCCCTGCGATCAGTTAGTAGTTGCTTGCATTTTTTATCATTTGTATAAATGCAGAATATGTTGTGTGTTCTTGGAGTCTAAGAAATACATTTTCATTCAATTTTCTTTTTAAAAGAATAAATCTAACTGAATTAAATAATCACTAACAAGAACTTTTAATTTTGAATACAATGCAATTGAAATTAAAACAAAAGAGCACCAATATATATGTCTCCTGTTTTTATGCTGCCATGTCTGAGTATTTCTTTATTCCAATTGTTGTGTCTCAAGTGCAGACGAAAAAGTGCTGTTAGAAAAAGATTGTATTTGTTATATATAGAAAATACTTTCAGCAGGCCACAACCTCTCTGCTCCACTCCATTCTGATGCATCCACTTGTAGACGACTAGATCCACGTACATCTTTGTTTCTTTGTCTGAGCTGGCATCTGGCTCAAAACTGTACGACTGGATAGCTTCAATATTGCTTGCTATTTTTGTTGTACCTTATCTAGATTGGGGTTGAGGGGGGGTGTAAACTAGTGGAGAGGACGTAAACAGACGGGAGGTGGGGGTGGATTTGCTTTACACCACTAGTCCCATCTTCAACGCTGATTTAAATTTCTAATGAACTAAACAGGTTTTTGATTTTGGTTGAAAATAGCATTATCATAATGAAAAGACCACTGAGAATGCTTTTACAAAAGATGACTGGAGTGGGACTTTAATGCAAACAATTCTGGTAAAAACAATAAGTCTATTTTAAAAAGTACAAACAAAGAAATGTCAAGCGCAATAACCATCTTGTATGGGGAATATTACTTCAGAAGAAAATTCTGTGTTTAAAAATTCCCATTTGCCCTGGTAAATGGTAAACTTTGAGAATGACACCAATAAGCTCTCTTTCACAGTCAAAGGAAAGCTCATTATGGTCAACGGGGACACCAGATTAACTGTATGAAAGGCAAATAGCCAGTAATGTGATTAAAAAGAATTAGGGAAGTAAAGTCACATGTTTGCAAATGCTTCTTCGTGGTCTTAAAATTCCTGCATGGTTGTGGGTCTGTAAATCTGTTTAAATCTATTTATTAAATCGTTTTTAAGGATGCCATATACATAATTTCTTTCTGCTTCTTTGTCATGTTCTCACATGGTTTGATGTGGAATTACAACGGCTGCTTGCTGTTCTTTACATCGCCCTGAGAAGACTTGGTGGTCTCCTCTGACAGATCCTTCTGTTGCTTTACAAGTTTGTCATGTCTTGCGTTACATGTGTTCGTTTAAACCCCAATTTATTTTGAACATTTTAAATCTTCCAACAATTTCTCATTTAGGCATCATTCTAAAAATTCTCTTGGTTAAATCTTTGCCTTCTTGTTTTACTTGTCTAACCTTAAGCTCACACGAGCAACAAACAAAACAACTGTCTGTGCACTTCCAAATGACAAACAACAAAAAACACTTACATTAGATTTCATCTACTTGAATTAACAAACCTTTTGAAGACAGTCAAACAACTACATTAACCAACTGATCAACTTCCAAACATTAGAATGTTGTCTTAATCTTGCGTTAATGGATAATCTGTCTACATTACAATACAAAAATGAATGCTCACTACATTGTTGCTATGTACCCCATTGCTTTGCGAATGCTATCTGAGAGGGGTACTCTTAGTACATAACTCCTGCAACAGATGAGGAAAGAATGTTCAGTGTTTTTCTACAAAGCAAAGATCAGGAACAAATGCACATAAAATAGGAATGTTGTGACACAAAAATATCAACTAATTGCTGGTAATATAAACTTTACATGAATTAAAGTTTATTGATGCTTCAAATCAGAATCATGAGACAAAGAGGAGAAAAGTTACATGTGGCTCAACAAGGCTTTGCCATTTGCCAGC
Source organism: Adrianichthys oophorus (assembly GCA_036245035.1). Classification (NCBI taxonomy): domain Eukaryota; kingdom Metazoa; phylum Chordata; class Actinopteri; order Beloniformes; family Adrianichthyidae; genus Adrianichthys; species Adrianichthys oophorus. The sequence continues at coordinate 40,935,353 of BSAI01000012.1, forward strand.
AGCTGTTATTATGTCTAATGTCAGGGGAGACAGTACTTTAGGTGGCGTGGCCTCTTTAACAACATACACAGTAAAAAGAGATAGAGTGAGAAGGAAGAGTGCCAGGAACAGATTTAAATCAAAACACATCTCTGCCGCCAAAAATATGCAAAACAATGCTGAGTGTCCCTAATAAAAATAACACATAAAGACTCAATTGTTTTCTATAGACTATTGGCCAGTTTATAACTTATTTTAAATTTAAAGACATTTTCTTTACCACAAATTTTGTCGAGGAAAAAGTAAACTGCATCCACTGTAACCGTATATACTGTAGCTTAGTCAAATTAAAAGTGATGAGATGTTAAATCAAATAAATTGTGAAGAAAAAAGGGAAGTACTGGTTAAAAAACAGTTTCTGGTAAAAGGTAAACTTTGATTTTTACTTGCTCTTAATGCAAACTGGTAGTTCTGTTTAAGTTGAGATTTTTAGATGAACTGCAAAGCTTCTTTCCTGTTCTATTTTTTTATGAAACTGCTTATTTCTACAGACATTGAAGAGTACAATCTATTGCACATTAATGTATTACACAGATTAAAGTCACTTTAATCTGTATATATATATATATATATATATATCAAACATATAACAGCAATCCTATCATCAACAATAATATATATATAACAACAATCCTATTTCAGTTTAAATTTCCTGTTAAAAGATAATTGCTTTCTTATATGGATGAACAGACACATCAAAATCACATGAAAGCATTTTGATTTGAAATTTTCTACTATACAAAATGAATTATGCATGAAAGTACACTATGTTGTACAAGCACTTTCAAAATCTCCACCCATAAAAGCATTCAAAATCTGTGCTCCACACTATTAATTTGCATGTCCAGTGCAAGAAAACAGAACCCTTGGGCACAAACAAATGCAGATTCCATCTTCAGAGTTGCACACCTTTAAAACTCAGCTTCTCAGAGTAGGAGATATTGGATTAGAAGTGATTTTTTTTTTTACTCCTTGGCTCGATCTCAGAGGTGCTAGATTAAATGCCATTCCCACTTTACTACAGCAAGCTGGAAAATAAATCATACTATCCATACACTTCCCGATGGAACCCTCACACACACATGCGGGCGAACACGTATAAATACAGAAAAATGCTCACAAGGGGAGATATATAACAGGTGGGCACACCCAAACACTAAAGCATCTGAACGGTCCAGCGCCTCTACTCTTTGTATTTCAATCACTGAATCGATGCCTCTAAATTGATTGTAGCTGAGCAGAGGCCAGAGATGTTCCCTCTGGCTCAGTGCCCTAGCCCTCTATTGATTAGATCTGAGAGAGCCAATTGCTTTCACACTGGATTAAGGTGTTTTGTGGCAAAGAACAAAAAGACAAAAAAATAAAAAAATAATATAGAAAACAAGGGTAGAAAAAGATTCAGAAAGAATGAGATGACATATCCTCTCAGATGCACAAAAATCAAGGAACTACAATTAATAACTTCTAATTACAAGCGCGCCTATGTGGAGCAACTTGACATTCAGTGATCTCCCATCAAACCGCATGGATGCAATCTTGTGAAAATGACAGTATTTAGTATGGAGAATATATGTTAAACTCTTGGCCAGCCATTGGGACACTGCCCGTGACGCTGCCCTGTGTGCGCCACTTATGCACAACAAATCCCACGGGCAATACAGGGGCAATGTGTTTGCGCATTGAAAGCCCACAAAAGCTTGACGGCAAGCACAAGTTCTTGCCTCCATGATTATTTCCGATAGATATTCTTGGAAAACAAGATTTAATCAAAGGGTCAGTGTGTCTGCATGTTTTCCAGATATTTTTTTTTCTTACATACAAGCTGATTATTTGGATAAGGATTGTTTAACCACTTAGAGCAGAGCAGTATAGTTGAAAATCAAGCAAGAATGTGGCTCTTGGTGCCCACCTCTTTGTCAACCTGTCTTTTAGCCCTGATGTGTCTCTCTGCACCCATTTTGGCAAGTTCCTTCTCAAGCCACTTTGTCTTACTGCCGAAAATGCGGTATACATACCTATGGCACAACAGTGGCCCTTTCATTTTCAAATGATAGCCAGCATTAAACACTTCTGAGAACATGATGTGAAAAAAAGAGCTGTGCGTGATCTAGGCCACGACATTTGTTGTTCTGATGACCTGTGTGGGATCTCTGCACACATTTTTAAACTCTGCTAAAGGATGAACAAGGTTTAATGGCTGTGGAAATCGCGTGTGATATATGTGTCAGAATCCCCACAGTAAAAGATCTGAACTGTTACTTTACCAGCTGCAATGCTTCAAAACGTGAAGCGAATATGAAAAGATGCTTTTCTTTGCGGCAGAATCAGCTGATTCACAGTGATTGCATGAACGGTCAAGAATTTACAATATGCCTAAAAGCGTGTGCTAAATGTAGTCGATGATTTAAATAAAACTATTATTAATATGAATTGAAGAAATTTCGAAAATCTTGTGATCAAGAATGTGATGTCATGTGACTGTAAGCATGGTGGAGGGGCTGTACCGGAAAGGGTCTTTATAATGTTCATCAGTTTTGGGAGTTTTTTGGTCTTTCCACTAAATATGAAAAAGTCTGTTTGTAAACCAAGTTGTTTGAAAAACTCAAGTCAGTTTAGATTAAAGGACTGTAGGTGTTTTCTCGTTGTTACTTTTTTATTTACGTGTTTTTGTGTCTTCTTTTACTGTCTTCTTGTCATCTATGTACTGGAACTGTAGTCAGCTAAATTCTGATGATAGAAAAACTGTAGATAACATTTTTAGGATTTGTTGTAAAATGATCTAAAGCAACAGGGATGTTTTTTTTGTATGTTAGTTTTGTTTTTCCGGTCCAACAAAAAAAGGATCCAAATATAATCAACATAAAAAAAGTTTAGTTTAAATTACAAAAGGGGTCTATACAAATAAACACCTTGCGTGTCTGAAGATTTATAACCCCCGATTGTAACAGTAAAATATGTCAAACACAGGTGGCTCTCAGCTCATATCTGTTTGCTCAGCTGTTGGTCAGGACAGTTAAAAAAAAAGAATGGACCATGTCCTCACATCTAGAGCAACATTAGAGACAGTAGGCTGTCCCAGATGTAAAATTATGCATTGAAGCCTCACAAAACACAGGCTTTAATCTTTTTCCACTTAAAAAAATACTTACTGCGAAACTTGTCTATAGACCTCATCAGAGAGAACAATGACAGAGAACACATATAACTCATGTCAGATTTTGTTCCCGAAGAAAGCGTCTCTTGTAATACGTGATGTTACAAAACTGTGGTCATACTACATTTAATTGTCAGACCTGATGAGATTTACATGGTTTACTTTCCATTTACTGTTGTCTAAAATCTTAAAAATATTGTACAAAGTATTTATGCTTGCTTTCCATCACAAGCAAAACAAAAACAAAAAACTGAAAAACCCCAATATATTGTACGTTTCCTCACAGCAAATGCACACAAACACACACACACTCTTTTGTGCACCAATCCTTTAGATCAGGGGCACTAACACTGATCAAAGGTGTAATCTAATTTGACCCTGGAGCAAAGAAGCTCAAGGCAACAGCATTACACTTCAAAGCTTCACTCTGAGTTTATTTCACATTCCAACTCCTACCCACTGTCACCTAAAGGAGTCAGACCAAACTTTACCGTCGGCCAGTATTACATGATCTCCTCTGACCTGGATCAAATGACAAATAAAGTTTGAAATGAGGATAAATCTTTCTTTTAATTATTTCTCTCCTCAACATTGCTTTTTGGAATACATTTCTGATGCCTGAATTTGTCTACGATTTTGCCACATTCGTATTCTATAGGTGGGAAGTGTTAGTGAGAGTCTCTCAACAACATCACATCACTTTTTCTCCAAGCAACAATTAGTTGTGTCTATCCTAGAATCTGTATTAAAGTGTGAGGGAATGTGGGACTGAGTCTGAAGGAATCCTGAACTCTAAAGCCTTTTGTGAGGCTGAGCTCCCTCCTCTCAAATAATTTTCACAATAGACCAGATTAAGTGCGTATGAAAATGAAGGGCTGTGTAAAATGAAGGATGTGGATGTAGCGCAGGCCATGTGGACATGGGTCACAAGAGGAAGAAAAAAGCCTCTCAGTCAGAGAGATCATGAAGGCATTTCTTGGGGAGCAGCAGCTCTGTTTATCTGGTATTAGAGGTGTAAAAGACTCACATTGACTATACGAGTCAGGAAAACTCAGTATGCATTTGTTTAATACCTCTTTTGAAACACACCGTGTGACTGCTCTCTTAGCATAACACTACTATGCAAGATAGGTCATTAAAGAGGAAGAAAAGCCAAGGAGCAGATGGAAAACAAGGGTGTAGGAAAAAAGGGTTTCCTGGTTACTTCATGTTGGAATGATTGCAAACACACACATTATGATTGTGAGTGCTGTTAGGATCCCTGGTGAGGAATAAATCTGTTAAAGATGCATCACATGAGCTTTTTTTGACAATTCCTAAACTGTTTTTAGGGTAGTTGTATTTGCTGCTCATTGTTGAATTTATGTGTGAATGGGTGTGCATTCAAAGTGCGTGAGTTATTTCGCATCCAAACAAACGATACTTTTGGGGTCAGATGAAGTATACCTTTTCAATTGTTTTTTTTTTATTTTTGTTTTTTTAATATCCAAAAAACAACAAAAACAAACTTAACTAAAAATGAAAAACGTTCTTTCAATTGTCCATGTTAAACTTTTATACTCATTGAATCACTTTTTTCATTGGATTAATTTATCAGAGGGCTGCACGGTGGCGCAGTGGTTAGCGCTCCTGCCTCACAGCAAGAAGGTTCCCGGTTCAAGTCCCGGCTGGGGGACCTTTCTGTGTGGAGTTTGCATGTTCTCCCCGTGCATGCGTGGGTTTTCTCCGGGGACTCCGGCTTCCTCCCACCGTCCAAAAACATGCTTCATAGGTTAATTGGTCACTGTAAATTGTCCCTAGGTGTGCATGTGAGTGTGCATGGGTGTGTGTTTGTGGCCCCTGCGACAGACTGGCGACCAGTCCAGGGGTGTACCCTGCCTTCGCCCATGAGTAGCCGGGTTAGGCTCCGGCAACCCCGTGACCCCGAAAGGGATAAAGCGGATTGGAGAATGAATGAATGAATGAATAATTTATCAGACATTATTTCTCGATGTTCTTGCATTAAATTCTTCTGTCTTTACATTTATTAAGGGCATCAGCAGTGAAAGTGTATGGGTTCAAGTGCACATGAACTTGGGAGCAGGTTACATTAGTGTCAATGCTTCACAGTGTCCTTTCCACACACTAAAGAGAGAAAGGGAACACAAAAAAAAGACAGTTGAGATTCCTGATACAAGTAGGAAATGTCTGGTTTCGTGAGTAGGTTTTGGCACTTGTAAATAAATGACTTGTAAAGGATTAATGAGATGGACCAGATCCCAAAAGCAAAGGTTTAGGGAAGAATAGTCTCTGTTTTAAATGAGAAGTAAAAGCTGCTAAATTACTAACTGTAATTTTGCCTAACTGATTATGCTTCCATTTTAGTTGAGTGCATGTTAATGACCCAATCAATCGTGTCACTGCGTCTGATGTACAGCTAAATACTTCCAACAGACTGTTTACAAAGGGTTATTACCCTAAAGTAATTCACATGTAGGCAAAATTGGAAATATGAGGTGCTGCTTGTCTATTCATCGGCTGGAGCTGATTTTGTGAATAATTATCTGATTTTGTCTCTGACCAATTGATTGGTGCATTGCCCAGCACTTGATGATAAGCTATCCATGTTGGGAAATGATATAAAGATAATTTTAAAAGTAAGCAAGAGTGAAAGAAACTCTGTAAATTCCATGTAGTATATAAGCATATGTGCTTTTGTGTCCCTATCACTCTGAGTTTGGGTCTTTCCCCAAAGGGTCCTATTATGCTTTGTATTGGCTCCAACACAAAAGCAGTGTCTTTCTATCTCTGCCTATACTGCTCCCCAAAGAGAACATTCCAGACAGAGCAAATCAATTTGTTTGTCAGCTATAGCTGGACTAATCAGAAATCATTCGGTCTGAAAGCCTAGCACTGTGCATACTAGACCAGCCTGTAGCAACACTGCCCCAGAACGGAGATCATATCTGTGGTCTTTCAAAACCTCTTTATGTTTGTGAGCATTGTTTATGAAAAGGTTAATGATTAAGCTATAAAGGTATCTCTACACCTCCTTGCTGCAACATTGAAAAATTTGCATGTGCATGATAGTGGCTCAGGACCCGTCCTGAATTTTTTAAGCGTCCCCTATAGCTTTGCCCCAGGATTTTTGAAGCAGATTCTTTTAGCTTTTTGCGTTTCTGTCGCAGAGAGTTTGAGCGTTTTTATAAATGTTTCATCGGGTCATGGAGGATTTTGCAAGTTTAAACGTGGGGTTAACCTGTACATAATAACTTCAGTGGTAGTAAGAGGTAGCAAGAAAATAATTATACTCATATGTATACTCTTACATTATTTAAAACATTTTAAGTAAATGCAGTAGTGCCCTAGAGTCCGTAATATCTGTATCTTTCTATCTGGGGAAAAAACAGTGTTTATTCATTTTATCCTAAAATTCATTTTTTAAAGTAAAATTAGGCAATAGTTTATATAGAAAAATACCTAATTAGAAGTGAAACTTAGATAAAAAAAACACAATCCCATAAGGATAAAACGTAGTGTGAAAGACCATGTCAAAATACAACAGTAGCATCCTTAAATTCACAGCTTCCTTTGAAGCTCTCCATAAACCACGGTTGGGTTGGTTTATGGACTCGCATTAAACTTGTTTGTGGTCCTAAATTAAAATTTGCGGCATAGATCTGTAATACAAGGAACATGGCATGCAACTATTCAATGATAAAGCCCTGTAAGTATTCTTAGACTTCAATTCTTTTTAAATCAATGTTATGTTAGAAAATCAGTTTTCTTAAAAAAGAGGAGACATGTCAAGAGCTTGTATTCTGTATATGAAAAAAAAAAAACGAAAAAAGAAAAACTCGAAGGGCAATTAAAAAAAAGTTAAGCCACAGACAGAAGTTACTGTCGATTTCCTTTCTATATTTTTTGGGGTTTTAGCAATTCAAACAGAAATATAAACAGAACATGTTTAAGGGGGTTAAAATGTTTTTTGGACAAAGAAAACAAAAACAATAACAAGTAACAGAAAAGGAGGCTTAGAAGACGTCATTAAAGTTGACTTGGTTTAGTCAAAATTCAAAGTGCTCACCTTATTTAAGAACACATATGCACTCTTAAACAGACACAAATATACAAGGAACGCAGACATATGCTGATGAAGTGCCACACAGATCTAACAAGTGCGATTATGCTAATTTCCGTCTGAAAGGTGAGGTGCATCGTCTTGCCAATGTCGAAGCTCAAATAACAAATTCAGAGCAAAACTGAAGCATCCAGGAGGAGAATACAAAACACAATGGCAAAACCTATTTCTTTTAAAGCTTTATATAGCATGTCTGTGTGCTGTTTGTTCAGTAGGGATGCTGACCTGTAGATCAAAGTAGAAATACTTTTGAATAGGCAACTCAGCTATAACATCTTGATCAAAAGATATTAAAAGTACCGGTAACTTTTTGGCTTCCAGGTTGAAGTCCAAATAAAAACGAACGCTGCAGTTCAAAATTTAACCATTGGAGGCTTTTGTGTTATTTCTAAAAATGCACACTTCGTCAGGCACTATCCTGTTTATAACATGATCACAAACTAAATAAGAAATATTCAATAGTTTTTTTAGTACTTTATTCTTGTTATTTTTTCAGTTTAGATCACTTTTTCCGCAAAAAGCAAACTATGTAATGGGTGGTGTGGCCCGTTGTCAAAGTAACATGAGAATGCGTCGCTGGGCCAGCAGACCTCAGCTGCAGCAGCAAAAGAAAGTGATATACATGCTGATCTTCATGATGGGTTCAGTAAAGTTACAGTTCAGGGAGAAACTTCACATCTTACCGCTTGTTTTTGTCCAGAAAATTGAAGAAAAAGTGTTTGATCTTAAAGAAGTCTGTGCAGTGATATAAAACATTTCGGCTTTGTGACTGGCGGCGGTCGGAGATTTCTCAATGGACCGCAGAGTTTTTGTTGTTTTTTTTGGTGTGCATCAAACTCTTTTCATGTGTTTTGTGCTCACAAATTATATTTCTGGGATATCTGAGTTAACAGTTTATAAATTAAAACATTTCGGACAATAAAAATTAAGGAACAATGTTCTCTCTGGCCTTTTTTTTGTTCAAAAGCTGCATATTGTTGTATAAATTTTACCTAGTAAAACATTCTGACTAATTGTGATTAATCACAATCTAAAAGTGTGATTAATGTGATTATTTTTTTTTATTGATTGACATCACTAATATATATAGAAACATATATCCCTTCAAGTTTGTTCAACTTTCTTTTTTGTAGCAAAACAATGTAAATAAAACAATTATTGGAGATATATCACTAAGCAGTTGTTTTTTTAATAAATGGCATTTTTCATAAATGGGTGCGTGATATTTTGTTGTTTTTTTTGTGTGAACTGACAGGATCAACCTTCTACCTAGCCTCACTGGTCATGCTCAAAAGGTTGTTAGTTTTGTGTCCAACTTATTTGCCCATTTTTGGAAATGTCACATTCTCTGTAGAAGGTCAATGCCATGGTCAGATCTCCAAATCCAATTCTAAATCAGATTTATCCACCCTTTTAAACTGTTACCAGATTCATTTTCTGTTTTTTTTTTTTTTCCTTTTCTTGAAGCGTTTACACAGTTTTAAAATAATATTTTATTTACTGATCTGTTTTGAATTAATTTGGGATTCTGAAAGTTTCTGGATGCATGATTAACACTATGAAGAGATAAATTGGTGTAATGAAGGGTCCTGGGTATGAGGCAAAGAGAAAAGTCAGAATCTATTATCTGCCATTGAGACTTAATGTTGCTTTTTTTGTGCATCCTTGGGAAATAAAGTTTTCCCTCTAATTTCTGAAGAACCACATGCCTTGACCCTGAAAAGTGTGTGCAGTGTTAACCAGCAGTTAAACATGTAATTACATACACTCAATGATATACTGCAATGCAGATTATGGGAGATTTCTAATTGCTGGATAATTGCATACCATGGAAGTGTTGAAGCTGTGTTTGTTGTGACCTTCCTACTTAAAGGAAACCAAATTGACTTATCATTATGCTCAATGTCATAACATAAATTACAGAAATTTAATTTTCTACGTATGTTTAATCAGGGACAGTTAGGGAGCATTTAGAATAGAAATGTAATGCTGGTTGGTTCAAGTGAGCAAGGATTATAGCAAACACGATTAGACGATTAGATTAAGAAATTGGACATGCAAAGTTCAGTCAGAGGTGATGAAAACAGTGAGTGTGTGTTGGTGTGTGCGTGCGTGGGGTGTGTGTCTGAATTGGTGTGCAAATGTGGATGTTTACAACAGGGTTTCCACTGAAGACAGTTTTGTGAGTTAAGGTTTAAATCGTTGTGGTCCCGATTTTATTCTAATTCAGATTAAAATGTAGATTAGTTATGAAAACACCACGTCTACTAAAATATCTAGGTGAATTTATAAAGCAAAACAATTGATATTTATTAGCAGGAAAGACTTAAAAAAAGAAAATTTGCAGTTTTTTGTTTTAAATTATGCTATTTATGTGAATGGTTTGTCTTACTTGCCCGTTTCCATCCAGTTTTTTTCTTGATTTCCTTGTAATCTGATTGTCCTTTCATGTAATCAGACATAAATTAAAGCAACAATAATGACATTTCCATGTAGATAAGCAGTCTAGAAGTTCACAGGATTACCTTGATAGCTAAAACCCACTAAAGTAACATGACTTAACCAACTGTTTTATTAGTGAGACAATGCATATGGATGGACAATGATGGAAAAGGGGGCACATCAACAAACAAGCAGAGGAGCGGGGCATTTTTTCTAAACCAAGGGGCACTTTGTGATAAAGCTCACAAAGCCTCTTCAATGAAGCCTAGTAGAGCATAGAGGGCAAGAGAGCAGAACAAAAAACAGTTTCATAGAGAAAAAGAAAAGGAAGAGGCTCTGCAAATCAACATTTATTTACTCATAAAACTTCACAGATAATACAGCAAAGCAAACATTTCTGCAGCCTAATGCAGATATTGACTTGGTTTTTATATTAGCAATCAAATAATCTGCAAGATTTGATTGATGAGGCCGAGGCCTAGTGTGGGAGGGTAAAGTTTAGCCCCTTGCATTGTGGGTTTTTTTGTGTTGTGCCAGCAAGGGTGACAAAGGCAAATGAAGCAGCGTCCGGGCCATCTGGTAAATGTTTGGGGTCCTTTGTCTTCCTGTTTCTGACTGGTCTCTAAATCCAACATCCACCACAGAGTGATCACACGAGAGAGGAGAACAAGAGGGAAGATAAAGAGAGGAGCAGCAAAGAGAAAACCATAATAAAGAAAAAAGTCTGAAGGTCAAGTAAAGAACTGAAAAAAAAGTTTGAGAAAGATTGAAGGGGGTGTTGGGTCAAAGTGGAACCTTCTAGAGAAAGTTGCTGTGCAGTGAGTAAGGAAAGGAACAAATGAGACGTGACAAGAAAAAGCTCTGAAAAGGATTGAAAGTGAGAGAAATCAACAAAAACAGAAACCAAAGAGAGAAAAAATACACCTATTTCCTTTTCCTAACGGAATAAAACTAGCTCTGTTTGTGGTAGGTATTTTCATTCAAGGTGAACAAAATCTCCAGATGCTCCTCGCAACCTTAGAGACTAACTGTCAATGCGGTGAGAGTGGAGCATCTGTGTTTGAGGGGGCTATCAACAGTGTGTTTGGACTTTAAATTCAAAGAGTCTTTGTTTGGGTCACGCTCTCTTATCAATGCTATCTGCCATCCAGCTATTCAGCCACTGAAAGCCACGGAAACAAGAATTCTTTCACCTACCTACATTGTATTTTTTTTCATCCTCTTCTTTTTTCTCCAATTTTATCTTCAGCACATTGGTCCAAGCTGCCATTCAGCTACCAGAAACAGGAAGAGTTAGATTTTTCCCTAATTGGGTTTCAGAGAAAGTTTGGATTGGCTAGGTTCTTTTTTGTGCACGCATGGATAATTCGCCACAAATAGAAATAAACTCAGTGAAACAAAAGTAGAAAAGGGCAAATAGGTTTTGCTATTTCTGTCTGGCAGAAGACTTACTTTCAATTTAGATGTAGAAAGAATTTTTAAGACATATTTTCTGCAGTGCGGCAGGAGTTCATCAGAAGTTCTCATTTGGATTGTGGGCAGGACTGTTGGCGCAGAAGTTGGCTCCGCTAATTTCCTATCTTTCCTTTGTTTACACTCTCTTCCGCTAGCTTATATAGCAGCTCACAAGCCCAAGCTGACATTAGCGTAGCAACAAAAAAAAAAAAAAAATGTGAACAATATCAGAGCTATCCAGATGCACAGTTATGAGACAGATGGCAGCTCAGATGAGGAAAATGAAGATGTTAATGGATCTATTTGTCGTCAAGTGGATGCATCAGAACTGTAGTGAAGAAGGGAGACTTTGGTCTGTCAGCAGCAGCTGCTGCATCACAAACCCGAGTTTTCATCTGCTCCTGTTCCATCACGATTTTAATAAAGAAATACTCAGAAACGCAGTTTTAATCTATATCATTCTATATATGTCCTCCATTATGAGTAAAATGCAACAAGAACGTGTTAAAAACACCAAAAACAGGATTTTCACTGGAGTGAGTCTTCAAATAAACGTATTTAAAAGTTCAGGTTTCTGAGTCCATTTTTCTATTTAGTTAGAATTTGTTATCTTTTGGATCTGGAAAAATTGCAGAATGACTTATGATGATGGACTCTACAGGAGAAGTTAGTTTTGGTTTTTGAAGGTGTCAGTCTATGATTAAAACTGTGATGACTGCAGTCAGGTCGCTTCATTTAAAATGATAAAAGTGCCAACATGAAGGATGTAAGATGTGTTTCTGAGTGTATGTGTGTGCCCATGCCCCATGATGGTTGCTATTAGACAAGAGTAAGGCAGCCGTGGTGAATCGGCACTTAGCCCATGGAACGGCACTTGCTCAATGGGCTGTGAATCCCCCACTGCCACTGTCAGCATGCAAAATGTTAAATAAAGTTATTTGAGTATTTGTAATATTAATGTGCCAGCATGTCAAAATCCTGCTGGAGCCTAATGGAAAGAGAAAAAATGCAAAGATTTCTTTTCAGACCTCAGCCATAAGACTGCCAGAACTATGTACAAAAATGAACTCTGATGATATATGATCATTGCTTCATCCATAAATGCATCCAAATACAGCTTTATATGCATGGTTAGAAGTAGAGGGTTCTGGAGAAAGCAAAGATGGATGAGTTGTAACGGGTCAATGTGGGCTCATCTGAGACTGAAAGCAACAAACTATCACACTAAACCCTGGCTCAAACTTGTGGCTGAAAACATACATTACTATAAGGCTATTTCTGGTAATTCCTCGCTATATCTGGTCGCAAAGGACAATTTTCTTCCCCTGCTATCTGGAGCAAGGATTCCAAAAATTGATTTAAGTATTTTTCATTTTCTGTGCTGTTATTGGGTTTGCCTTTCTTGCATTCATGTTGTGACTTTTTCTGTATTGCCAATACTAAGGCATAGTTCTGTTTCTGAGGTGTACAGTTTGATTACATTTAAGATTCTACAAGATTCAAATGAGAATTTAAACTAAAGAAAAGGTAGAAGGTTGAACCTTTTTTTTTATTTTAAATAGAAACCCCATACAATAAAGAATTGAAGAAAAGGTCGTTTTTTGTTTTGTTTTTTACAAACAAAATGGATTAATGAATTTAACAAGCCTGTGATGCATATCTTAAAATAATTCAATTAAAGTCCCACTCTATGTTAAAAACATGTTTTAATATATTAAAAACACACACGCACATGGGGTGGGTCTTTAATACATTTTCAAAAATACCCCCAGATGTATATCCATTTAAACTAAACTTGCATTGCCCCTGTCATAGGTCTACTTTTTCAGATGGTACAGAGACATTATGGGTTATATTAGTTTACTTGGTTTGTGCCCTTTTGTAAAACAGACAGGAAAAAGAGATAACAGAGACTGTATAAGGACTGTTATGTTAGACAAACAATCAGAAGAGGGGTCAGCAGCTAAAAAAATAGACTAACCTTAACACTATATTTTTATTTCTACATGCTTTGTTCCTCATAAGTATTTTTCAGTTTCATGTTTATGTATGAACATACAAAGATCATCAAACTGTCACTTACTGGATCTATTAATGACATTGGACCAACAGTTTTGTGGAGACGCTGATAAGTAATCATTGGATTTTCTTCACTAAAAGAGCAAAGAGATGCTTTGCTTGGAGAAGGTGGCAAGCTGCCATTTTGGGTTTCTGCTCGATTCAACTGAGAGGTGATCAAATATTTAGCAGATTGCTCACATAGCTGAGGGGAAGCGAGTGAGAGGAAGAAAGAGAGCAGGAGATACCCAAATGGTTTGTGTAGGAGCTGGGGAGCTGGTAATGAGAATGACATGCTGACATCATTCTTACAAAGCGCAACATCACAACATGGTCTCTCTCCCCGAATGACAGCAGGAGACACATATGCAAACCATACCACCTGCCACTAATTTAATATAAAGAGGAAAGAACATAAAATTATCTACATAAAACTCTACTTGTTACAATTATAAGTATGTGGTTGTTAAATGCCTAACATATTTAGACATAACATATTGTTTTCTTAAAAAAGGAAGATAATTATTCAGAGAATTATTTAACATACTACTTGTGCTTTCCTGCTACAATAAGCTGAGACTCATTATTTTGTCATTAGCTGCTCAGCCAATTAGGTAAATGTTTATGCCAAGTTAGCATCTACTCATAAATGCGGTCAATGAACACTTTGACAGCCTAATGTATTAAGTAATAGGTATTTTTTTATGCAACATGATAACAGATCACCAAGCTTCTTATAAATTGTCAAAACAGAATATCACTTTTTATTTTGATTGCTCTGTTTCAGTGAGCTATATTTCATTTTTCTAACAAAAAACTTGTTTTTTTTAGGTTTCCTCAGATTGAAGAAATTATTTCAGCTTGAAGCTACATGTTCCCGTTTTTCTTTTGTTCCTTTTCCTGTAACTTCAGATATAATGGGCAATTACTTCAGACCCATTGCTGAGGCCGTGTTATTGCAACTACTTCCACTTTATAGGTTGCCCTTGGTCCTGAGGTTCCACCCGCACTTTTGGGTTAGATTTCCCTGTTTTAATAATGGATTACAATTCCATGAAGAGAGACTGGATGAAAAATAAAAGAATAAACGGTTGTGAATGCTGTTATTGGAGGAGCCCCTCAGTGGGGTTGAGGAGGAAACAGTTTCCACACAAACATCGAGGAACATGAGCTGGTTGTGTGAGGCAGAAATTGAACAATCAGCTGATTTGGAACACCGTGTTCTACATTTACTATGAGAAATGTCGGGAAATGGAAAAACATGAAATGACAAAAAAAAAAAAAAAAAGAAGACCACCATTAAGCTTGTTGAATTAAAGCTAAAATGTTATACCTTAAGAAAAATGTCCATTTTGTGATTGACAACATTATTCAAACCTTTTTTTACAATGCATTAAATGAGCCCTAACAGACAATTTAAGTACATTTTAAAGTTATAATATTAAAGACACTTTACTTTATCATCACTTCTATTCTAAGCAACACACTCTTTTACTTTTTTATTTGTATTGATTTCAACATTTTTTTTTTTTTTATGGAAAAGACAGACTGATGTTTTAAAAAACATTCCAAAGCTTAAATGACACCAGTTCAGCATATTTCACTCTCACGACTTGTAAAAGATCCTTGACTTTTTATAATAAAACAATTTATGTTTAAATATTTTTGTTCTTCTCTTTAACATTGTTTTCCTTCCTTTTCATTGTTTTCCTGTCAAGCTAAGATAAAAAAAGTACTTTTACTATAGGTACATGGGGATTTCACCCCTTTCTATGTATCCATCACCAATCAATGAAGCAAGAATACTGTTATAGGGAAAAGCCAAAACAGAAGATGATTATATGATTATAACTGAAGATGAAAACTTCCCAAAAGTGTTGGATTGAAGCTGCCATATCCATAAGCCTTTTGAATATGGCTCCTACAAAAAATGCCACACTGTCATTTGGTCATCAACATTCCTATTATATGTTTTTCTGGTGAGAAAGAGGCTCAATAGTTGGTTGTTGCCACAAAACAAAAAGTAGGATGAGCGATCTGCTCAGAAAGTTTTTTTTTTGTTCAATCTTTAGCCACATAACAGTGGATCTAACAATACATAGATATTTATTAAGGTTAAAAGTGGGGATTTTACTATTTTACTGACTCATTGAACTCAAACCCAATATACCATAAGAGCATCATAGAGAACAACCCACGCACAGGAAATTAAAATCTTTTCATTTTTTTGAGAGCTCACCAGCTCACCATAAGCAACCAAAATTGTTTGCCACTTTATCTTACATTGAAAGTCACCGGGTCTCAGTTTGAAACAGTGTATCTGTGTGACTTTAAAGGCATTTAAAAACAAAAAAGCAGAAAAAAATACACTCGACAAACTGTGCTTTGTAGATTTGTAGCAGTCTTATATCTGTTTATCGATCAGGGCTAAAGCAGTCAATCAATCTTATCTGGGCTCCACACACTCACTTACCAACCTCCCGAGGCAAGGCAGCCAATGCGGCACCACACTGGGAGCCCCAAACTGCTCTCATTTCAACAAACACTTTAGGAAAATATTTACTTTGCGTGTATATTCGCATGTGTCAAAATAATAAGGTGTCAAGCCTAAAGGTACATTAGAGGACACACGAAGCACCAAACACAACACAAAAAAACCTTGTTAAACTTCCCTTTAGATAAGAGTTTTGTATTACTTCCACACATTAAACTCAGGCAGAATCAAACATTCTACCATCTGTGAAGTAGGTTGTACAATAAGTGAGTATTCTCTACAATTCAATAGTAATGTTCCTCTTCAAGCAGATGTTATCGAGGAAAAAGCACAGCACATCATGCTCAGTCAAACGCATGAAACATAAGCTATTCAGTCTCTTCAGTAGTAGGGAAAATCTATGATATTAGGTAAGCAGATATCTTGTTTTATACAGACTTAAAATAGAACAATTTATTTCAGGAGCTGAAGAGGAGATGATTTGCTGAAATATGAATGACCCATTTTTTATTTATTTTTTTTAAATAATTGGAAAAAAAAACAAGTAAATTGAATTTTACTATAGTAGAACTTTAACACTCACACATAAACTGCATACTATTTTTGATCAATTTCTTACCTCGGCAAACGTTGCCATTGTCAGGTTCAAATCCAGCTTTACATGTGCAGCTGCCAATAGGTACCATCCACTCTCCATCTCCATTGCAGTAGAGTTTTATGGGGACATCCACTTCCTCTGAGCTGGGGATGCAAATTCCTCTTGCAATGACAAGTGAGGTGCTTTCCGCCCCTGTCATGGTCTCTGGAAAGACTGCAAAGTTTTGGACCACACTTGGGCATTTTTTATAAAACACCCTTACAGACAGAAGAGACATGCAAGCTCCGTAGTCTTGAAAAGCAAGGTAGAACCCATTCTTGGACAGTGGACCAAAACTTCTTACTTCGGTATTGACCTTCATTAAGCGTCCACCAAAGTCCACTTGTGAGAAGCTTTCATCAGCAGCAATAGTGTCGACCTTCAGGTATGGTGCCTCCATCCAGAAGGCGGTGCCTTTAGTGGCGATGACAGCGTCCGTTTCATAGTAATACAGATTAAATGTCTCCTTGCAGGAACCAGGTACATTTGGGATGGAGCTGCAGTCCCGCACCGTGAACCGAATCTCCACGTAAATTCTCTGTGCTCCTTTGCGGTCAATAAATGTCGTAAGGAGCCAGTTGTTTTGGCTGGGTTCAAATACATTACACACCTGGTAGGTCCTAATGGTGTTGAGGTTTTCATCGTAGCCACTCACTTCCTCCCACTACAGACAAATAGGCGAGAAAAAAGACAGAAAAAAAACACATCATTAGCATTCAGTTCTGACAATTGGTATTTTTTTGGTAGTACAAGTTGAAACTGGCTGAGCCATGGAAACTTTGTACACATCTGTATTCCCTACTACCCGTAACATAAATTATCTTCAACCTATATATGTCAGTCTGATGAGTTGTATGCTACATTCACAGTGGGCTCAGAAAAATGTGCATTCAAGCACAATTTCCAATGAGAAATTTATGTAAACACACTTAGATGCCCATTTTCGACTTCTGCATTCAAAACTCTCGCATTCACACGTCGATGCGTGAGGTTTTAAGTCTGTTTTCGAGCTCTATTTCCAAAGTGTGGCCAATTAACACACATTCAAAGTTAAATCAGTTGAACTTTGATCAAATCAGGGACTCGACTTTGGTAGTGATGTAGGGGTTGTGTCCTTTTCAATAGACAAAAGTGCCAACCTTTTAAAAAGTGATCATGAAAGACAAATGAACATTCGCAGTTTGTGGTCTGTGGTTTAATGTCTTTCATATATCGGAATAGAGCTGTGAAAGAAAAAGCCAGGAGTAAGATACGTAAGATTTGTACTGCTTTGACATTTCACATTAAGTCTCTTTGGAGTACATGGGCAAGCAACAGTCCAGTGTGAGCACAAAATTGTAATTTTTTGTATTATTAACATAACACAACATAAAACATAACCATGATCATCAACATGTTCTTGAACGCAGATCACATGCCCAGTGTGTACATCGCATTAGAGCTTACTCCTCCTTTGAAGACACAAAAATATTGCTTTTCATTAAAAAAAATACAACAGACCTGAAAGAAGAAATATGCAAATTCATGGTCTTGTTCTCTAAATATGCCCATGGCTATGGCATGTACACTTACACTATTAAAGCACAAACCGAGTAATTACTGTGCGTGCAATGCTACTTGCCATCCATGTTAAGTGTTTTCATGGGCATTGGTGTAGTTGTTGCATTAGGAAATATGGTGTGCAACAAATTCTAGATTATGCTTTAGTAAACCATAATTAAAAAGACACAGACTGCATGGCAGCCAAGATCCAGTCTGATGGAAAGGCATTTGTGTGCAGACTGAACCGAAACGCACAACGAGTAATTTCTTGCAGGTGTGACCCGGAAAGCATGGTGGATGAGCATCGGGAGGTCCTTGGAGAATTAACTCAGTGCACCAAATCATTGTGAAAATGTGCCATTAACATTTGGCTTGGATTGCTTAGAGCTAGGAGAAAATACTGCTGCAAAAAGGAGTTTAAAAGCTGATACTGAGAATGAGACCTCCAGATAAACCACTCTACTGTACAAAGGTTGGTTATGTAAAGATGTTCAATGTCAGTTACTTTTACTATCTGGGAAAAAAAGAATAAAAAACACTGTTTTTATGCTTTTATTTGAAGCAACAGCTTGATAAAGAGTCATTTCAATAAATTCTCCAATGTCAATGATCCAAACAGCTGTAGGCTAAAAGATATTGAGGTCTATCGTGGACTTAGTTGGCCTCCAGTTAGTTCATGTTTCTTGTGTGAACACAGCCTAATACATCGTCCTTTCACCGGCCTTTAAAGCCCCAGTTGCTCAACAAAGCCAAATGGGAAGGGAAAGGTATTGGCTCTAAAGATATCCAAAGAAGATTCAGAAGTTTTGTAGAAGTCCAAACAGTGACGTGAAGAGATACATGACCATTGTGAAGCATAAAATGTCAATGTGGAGGATATCTGGGGTAAAAAGGCTGCAAGAAAAACAAGAAAGCTTGGGACTAGAGTGCATATAATGGGGAGGAGCAGGAAGACACATGATGAGCTGCCAAACCGTTGACATGATAAATGAGTTTACAGAAATCTGAGGTGCAAATTAAAGCCTTTTTTCACTGCTGCTCCCTCTGTGCCCACTTCACTCTAGTCTGCGCCCCCTTTCCTCTCTTCCCTTTCCGTTTTCTCCTCCCGTTTCTGTTCTGTAATGACCATTCATCAGCATTACAGGAACCTGTCCCTTTCAGCACCGCCTGTTCATTAATACAGCCAGCCCTTTGCTCCTCTGCACCCGCCTGTTCTGGGTCTAGGAGGGGGTCCTCACTGCATCTCGTCTTGCTAAATGACCACCATCTTTCACACAAGAGAAGGGCCCTAGGCGTCTCAGATAATGCCCATCCAGAATCGGTCTAGAAATTCATTGGCTCACAATAATTGAATATTTTTTCTCCTTATGCTATGTCACCATTGTGTCAAAGACAAACATGATTTTTTCCCTGAACAAAAATCAGGCCATAGAACAATTTCCTATTATCCTGTTATCCTTTTGGCACTTTTCATTAATATGCTGCTTACGCCTGTGCTTGGATAAAGGCAGTGTTTCTAATTTGATAGTTTACTGACGACATACTGATTTGGTAGCTCATTTTGCTGCTGAGGGCTTGAGGCTACATGCCAAGTTTGTGCTTGTGTCAGTTTGAAGGCACTTGCTCACTTTGAGTATTGACGCCGCTCTGTGTTTTTAAGCATTCGTATCATTTTCCCACCATTCAAAGTCATGCCACATGTGTATGAAAAGCAAGGACATCCCTGTGCTGAAAAAAGAAACCTTCTTGTCCCATAAATACTGTGCAAGGCACTTTAACCTTTTTGCAGTTGTTTTTTAAGGCACACCTTTTACATAATTTAAAACCAAATCTTTTTATAAGAAATCCTTCAAACTTCATAAAAGGCCTCTTCACCTTTCACTTTAAATCTAATAGTTTTCATTTTCCTGTTTTTATTTTACCCTTTAATAATTTGTACAAAAAGTGTCACACATTCATTTTTGTGCATCTTGTATATTTTATCCCATGAAAGTATGCACCGTTATATTTGTTTCTATTTTAGAATGGCATAAACTTTGTAAAGAGTAGTAACTCCTGTTTTATCTTTCTAATCGGTTCAATTTAAAAACTGTTTATATGAGAAAATATTCACTTTTTCTAATTTCTGTAGAACTTCTATCTGCTGTGTCAGATGATAGATGCAACATTGATCAATATAAGAATCCCTTTTTGCACATGTAAAGCGGTGTTAGCAGTGTAAACAATTCCTGCATGCAATATTTTAGGGATACCTATGCTGTGTGTATTTAGCGCGTTTGTTGCCTCAGCTGTGCTGGACTGATTAGCCTGTTCATAATTCAAGCTGCTTTTGAAATGAGTGTGATGCTTTGAAAACCTCAACAAACTAATATGAAGTCTTTAAAGATCTCTATTCATGAGAAATGCAAAGTTAGTGCTCTCTGTAGTTGTTTACAGTTAATAAAATTGGTACTCGTTTGTCGTTCTCTTCTTTTTTTATTAACAGCTCATACTAAAAGGGTCAAAGGAGATGTGTTATCACGTCCCAACTATCGTATAAGAACTTCAGACAGTTGTGCTTCCTCCTATCTTATCATTGGTGTCATTCTTACTGAACAGCCAGAAGAACTGGCTCCTCTCTAATAGCTCTGCTTTTACCAGATGTGTAGGAGACAGTTTTCCCTGCCCCTGATTGTCAAAGGCAGCCATTGTGTGTAGCTGCACTCTTTTATGGGCAGTAAAGGGGAGTCAGAGGAGCAATGGATTTGCAGAGCACTTAATGTTGTGTTAATGACCAGTTACAGATAGCTGAGCCAGAGGAGGAAGACAAGAAAAGAGAGAAATGAGACAGAGTGATGAGGGAAAAAAATCCAGCTGATACATCGAGGCTGATGTTACTTTTCCCACAGCATCAGCACACTGAAGTCAAGCCACACTGCTCTTTACAAAGACCATTCATCCCAATGATATCTTGCCATTACCCTCAAATACTAAAAAAACAGAACAGCTCAGAAGGTTAATGTCTGGATCTTAAGAACTGTGGCATCCAACAGTTAACCAGGATACAAGGAATAACCCAATAACCAATCCAACCTGGAAGAGATAGCTGGGAAAAAAAGACTGATTCAAACAAAAAAAAAGTCATCCTAAATCTGCCTCAAACACCAGAAAAGAACTGTACCCAAATTACTGTTTGATTAAAACATCTTAAATCTTGCTAGTAAGCTAACATGATAACATTTTTACAATGAAAATTGAAAATCCAAAAGTGGGATTATTATTATATTTTTATTTATGTATCTCTACCAAAACAAGACAAAATGGGTAGTGTAAAAAAAGAAAAAGATGTTGCAAGAGCTACGGGGGGGGCAGCTACCCCCCCAGCATAGAGTTTTGCCCAACACCCCCAAATTTTGAGTCAATATTATTCTCATTATTGAAAAAGATTAAGAAATGTATCACTACAAGCTTCTTTAAGCATTCCAAAAATAACAAGACCAGACTTTTTATATGAAATAAAAATAATAAAAACAACTGTAAGAAGTATGTATTTTTATGCTTTCATGTTTACCTTCCTTGAAAACCCAAAGTGCTTTGCAGTCATAGTCCCATTTACCAATTCACACACTGATGGTGGCTCTGCTGCTGAACACTGGGGCCAACCTTCCACCAGAGGCAATGTGGAGTTCTCTGTCTTACCCAAGGACACTTGGACACATGGGCAGGCAGGAATCAAACCTGCAATCTTTCGATCAGGGATTGACTGACCTACCGCTGTATCACAGCCACCCCTTTATACTCTTAATAACCCTGTTTGGTAACATAACACATTTATCTATTTATCAAACTAACAGTTTTTTTTTCTTTTATGCATAAAAATTGGGTATGCAGAAATGTTTTTAATCAGCTCCTAACTTTTTAAGCGATTCAATAATAAAAACAACCAGAGCATAAGGGTCATACATAGTGGTCATAAATTGAAAGTGTCCTAGCTACACAAACTAAAGGACAGGCTTTGACAACTTGAAACTCATCATTCAGCCTCAGCTAATTCAAACAAAAGACAGACCCAAACTAGGCACCATCTACTCGGCCGATCTTTGACCTCCTCCTGCTCCCTGACTCTTAGGGAGTCTTGACTGCTTTTCAGATCTATCAGCACCATTTAATTCAGCTACATCGGCAGGCAAACTGAACACAGATGCAGGATGAACAGGTCAGAGCAGTTTCCTATTATGAGATCCTCCGTCTAAAAGGTCTACGAAATGCCACTGGAAATAGCAGATGAGGATCTGGCAACCGAATGGCCTTGAAAGTTTGATCATCTGCTGAACCAAAAGTACCCAGGGCAAGAGGTGCATGAAAAACAGTAAAAAAAGCCCAAATAATACCATGTTCACCTTCATTCTTTTCCCAAAATGGTCTTTATGTAGCTAAATTTCAAATTTTCAACTTAAAAGCTATATATATTTTATTTTTATTTTTTTCTCTATTGGTCACTGTAGTACTAAAACATTTGGGCGGAGTTAAATCCATTGTTGTTTCTATACTCCACGCCTGGGATG
Source organism: Adrianichthys oophorus (assembly GCA_036245035.1). Lineage (NCBI taxonomy): Eukaryota > Metazoa > Chordata > Actinopteri > Beloniformes > Adrianichthyidae > Adrianichthys > Adrianichthys oophorus. The sequence continues at coordinate 40,957,838 of BSAI01000012.1, forward strand.
GACATCTCAGTAATGAATCTATTAGTTATTCGTGACAACCAGATCGCAGCCTGGCTGAGAGAGTATACAGAGTACCTTCACATAATTAATTTTTTAACTAATTAGGGATGATTACATTCACATTTGAAGACCTCTCTTTGGATGAAAGAGAAGCTGCATATGCGCAGCTGGCAGACTTACAAAGGCCAAGGACACAGAAGGACAGTGGATTATAGGTGGACATGAAAAGCTGAGATAGAGGTTCAACTCTTTATGCCACCGCTGAAAGACGCTGTTCTCATTTTTGCAAAGCTCTGTGCTGACAGTAATCACAAGTCTGAAAGCTTTTTTTTCCATTCTAAAGGCTGTTTGAAATCCCTCTGAGTTAATGAGGACATTTGCATTTCAACCTTCGGGTTCGTTCCTTGAAGCCGATGGACATGTCATTCCAATCAACATCTCGTTTGCTTTTGATACAATAGCTACTGCTCCATTCACTCATTTTCCCTCATAACCATTTGCTCTTACTCTCTGCTGAAATCCCCAACGCACACACAGTGACACACGCGACCAGAGCGCAGCCTCTAAAATATGCAGCAGCATGATTGCTATTATCATTTCTGATCAGCTGTGTTATTGAATGAATGCTGCTGTCAGGGTTGTTGCATGGGAATGATTATTTTGTGGGGCATCTGAGGCATAGTTCTGCCTGGCTGAATGTGATGGATGGGGAGGAAATGGTGATGTCTGAAACACTCCAGGTCCTGCCAGACCAAAGCCACTCTATAATTATAGTCACAGGGTTTGTCTCAGCCAGAGTTCTGTTCTGCCTAACCGACTGGACGCAGCAGAGAGCTTCATTAATTGCTCCCTCCTTCACCACACCCGTATTCTGACCGTATTCTGACCAGCACAAACCAGAGTTCATCTTGAAAAAGTTGGGTGTGATACAAGTGTTTATTTTAGTGTGGGTCAATAACCAGGGACAAAATCATGTTAATTAAGTGTCACGCTTCCAACAAAAACGCATTTCTGTCATTCTGCTTATCCACATGTCTGCAGTTCTTCTCCTTTTTTTGACACTTAACGTGGACTCATGCTGCACCATTAAAGGGAACTTTCCACTCACTCTCAGATCATCCATGTTTTATAATACCTTGCATTTTCAATTAGATTCCAGCTGCTTGAAGGGGAAACATCTCCAAAAGCCACCTGGGATGTATATTATTTCACAAAAAACAGTAGGAAAAATTCAGTTTTTCTGTTATGTTTTCAAGAGATAACTGCAGATTAAATAATATGGAGAAACAATCTTTAAAAGATTTAAGAGGGAGCCAAGGACTGTTTACAGAGACAGAGGAAGAAATGCCTGGCAGTTAATGTATTAAATCCAACAACACCGACAATTTAAATATACTTTTAAAAAAAGAAACAAAGGAAGAAAAGATGCAATATTCATATAATTTGGCTCTTTTATATTTTGTGGTTTAGATCTTAGCTTTCTTTAGTACGGTGGCCCTAAAGTGCAAATCACACCAACAAATCAGTCAACGCAAAAACATTTTAAAGATCAAGAAAATGTAATGTTGAAAAAGCTCAAGAGATATTGAAAAAAAATAAACATTATATTTTAGAAATCAAAGCTAAATTCTAGACACCAAAACACAATTAAAAAATGTGAAACAAAATAAAAATGAAAAACTTAAAAGTAATGTCCAAAAATCAAATTAAATGTTAAAAAACAAACTTTCAGTTGACACAATGGACAAAAGTCATCATCCAGTCAACAATGTCCTATCTTTTCTGGTTTCCGTAAAAAAAAAAAAAAAAAACATGTCAAAAAACAAAACTCATTTCTAGAAATCAAAATAAATGTAAATAAATAAATTCTTTTGCGCTTTTTTGGAATTTTGTTTTGAATTGTTGTTGTGATCTTTAAATGTTTTTGCCTCGATTGATTTGTTGTTGTGACTTGCACTTCAGGGCCACCGTACTCAATGCCTGATAAGCTTTTTTTCTTATTTTTTTATTTTATTTTTATAGGAACCATAAAAACAATGTAATGTAATATAATATAATAGAAAAAGGGGATCTGCTTCCTTAAAAACTTTAATCTCACTTTGAATTTGTTAAAACTGACTCAGGTATCTTCGTAGAATGCATGCAGCTGACACTGTTCCACCTGTAAAAAGCCCAGGCTGTTAAGGTAGACAACCTCTGCCAACATGTGGAAATGTAGAATGTAATGAGGAAAAAATGGTCATAAAAATCCCCATGCTGTACATAGTTTATAGCTCAAACTGATGGTAGATCTGTACCTGGATATGCCAGCTGGCAAAGAAGAAAATTTGGCTAAATGTAGACATCAACACAACGCAACACACAGAGAGATTTTCACAGAGGGGGCTGATAGAATGTAAAGAGGAAGAGATTAAATAATTTACTGTCATCAGGAGGTACAGAGATGATGATGGAGACAGAATATGATTACACAGGGGACTGGGAGTGAAAGAAGTGCTAAAAAAAACTAGAAGAAGAGTGAAAGGTGGTGCTGTGGTCTAAAATGAGATCTGAAAAAGTCGGACAAAAGGCTGCAGGAGAAGAAAAGAATTTCAGGCTTGAAGGTGTAAAAGAGGCTCTCCTCCAAACAAACTAGTGCAGCTGTTAATAACCTTAACTTACATGAAACATGTAGAAACAACTTTATAATGTATTATGGGATGGGAAAACAATATTGATCTACTAGTACATTTTAGGCAATAAAAAAGGTACTTTAAGTATAGTTTTGCACTTAAAGCTCTACTTCATGGCTCCTAACAGTGGCGCCGACGGGGAACAAAAGGAGGCATGGTGGAATAATGGCTTAACTGTTTAAGTAATAAGGGGAAAATAGAGCTTAGAAATCAGCATTAAGTTAAAAGTCTGAACATACTTTAGTTTTTCCTGATGTCCTAAAAGCTCTGATTAGAAGTTTATTAATTTAAGGAGATTTGCTGAAACGTCACATGGATCCTTTATTACAGACGTTGTAGGATACGCTGGGATTTCAACACCTAAATGTATTTATTTAATAAGGGAAGCTGTCTGAACAAATCAATGTAAGGTCTGCTGTCCTCTCACTAGCTAATCAAATGCTAAAATGTGTGTGGATGTGACCGTTTACGTGCTGCTTCGGTTCAAACTTGTAGAAAATACCAAAGTATTTGTTGAAGGATTAGTTTCCTATATACAAGCACCAGGTGCAATTCAGATCTGAAGCTCAGACATTCAATTGCTGGATTAGGAAGAATGTGTGTCTTTTAGATGTGAAAAGGTGGAAGAAAAACGTTTCATTGAAAACAAATACAAAAGAAAATTAGTAAAGATGGTGGATTTCTTGGTCGGGTAGAAAGATGGAAATATTTGCTGCTTTTTCTGCTTACTTTTCAGGCTGATGCTAAGCTGTATACTGCAGACTCGCAATCAATCCCCTGCGAACAGCCCACATTCTCCCTCCAGCCTCTTCTCCCTCACAATTCGCCAACAATTGAAGAAGATCTTATTTCTTTTTTCCACAACTTCTATCTCTTTGTTCTTGTATTTGTTTCATAAAAACATTCACTTTCTCATAGTCCCACAGTAACTTGTTTAAGTAAAATATGAGAAGGGAATTGTTTTGATAGAAAAAATCAATAATTGATGCAACCATATGTTGTATAATTTCCAAAATCAAACTGTGAAAAGCTGAGAAGCCAAAACAAAAACAAAAAAAAGACCTCCTCTTTTTTTTAATATGCTCCACTTGTTTTTCCTGTATGCTTCATCAGTACCACATAATAAAAATATATATATATCACAGCAGTGTAAAACTCACTTTGTTTTGGAAAGTAAAACAATAAAAAATGGGTAAAGTGTAATTCTGTCCTTTTATTTTGTAATGTGTTTGCAGGAACATTCAACAAAACTGCCAACAAAATCGTTCCTGTGCCGAATTGAAAACTTTTTGTGTTGTTGCAGAAGGCTGAGGGTGGACTGAGGATGGAGCATTAGGATGAACGATTGGACTTTTCGACCATCACGTCCAGCGATTGACAGACTCATAGATGGTAAAGTAGAGTATGTCAATAAAATTAAACTGATGGAATCCAGAAGGGAAGGGAGTAAAAACCCCTAAGTTGCTGCATGCTGGATCAAATCTTTGAGGCTTTCTGGGTGGATATCTCAATGACTTCTGTGTTTTTGAAAGCAAGAATACCATGAGGAGTTCTCTGCAGCTGCAGAAAACCAAAATGAATGTAAGCAGAGGTGGGTCCAGTTGTGTTGTTGCATGCAGAGGAAAAAAACAGCATTAGCGGTTTTTAGTTGGTCATGAGGCATATTGAACTGGAATTACAAATGGAGCCATCTGTTCTTCTTCAATGTAGCAGAAATCCAAGTGGTAAAATGAGACTTTGAAAGCTTGAAATGCATGCAGGTATTTGAGCATGTTTGGAGGTTCAGTTTTTGTTTAAAATAATTCATCTTTCATGATGTTATGGCGGAAGGTGAATCAGAGAAGAAATGATGATGCTTGGGTAAATCAGCTCCTGTATCAGGGCGTGACATCCTTCCAACGTCGTTAAATTCATCGGCCCATCCTGCTCCTTCCATCAGGATTTTTGTGTGCCGATGTGCAGCTCGACATGCATATACAGTAAAAATAAAGAACATTCTCACCCTTCTCTCACCTGGACACAGCAATGCAGTCAGCGTGACTCCTTGTCATTTCTCTTCTCTCATTCCATTTCAGCTTGAGCCCCGAAGGTTCAGAGTTCACCTCCATCCCTCGTTCTAATTCCCACCTACTCATTCTCTGTTTTTTCCCATTTCTTTCTGCCTTATTATCTGTATTCAGTCAGGTCTCTTTCTTTCAAACTTTCAGTTTTCTGTTTTTTTTTTCTCATTACCGACAATTTACTTTTCCCTCTCGTGTTCCCTGCACTCTTTGAGTCCGTGTCTGGAAAAAAAAAGTGAAAAACCACAACTACCAGGTCCAGCAAATATATAAGAATTGAAAGAAAAAGCTAAAATCTTGTCTTTAAACTGAAATTATCAAGCATCCTATTAGTCCTAATTATGTAGTAATTTATTTAATATCTCATAATAACGAGTCAGATTTAATTGGAATATCAGATACAGACTTTTGGAGAAACTTCAGTTTTTTATTTTTATCTTTTTTAGATTTGGAACTTCATTTTTTTCATTTTAAACTTTTTCTTAGCTTTTTTTTTTTTTTTAAGTTGGAAATTTAAAGTAAACGTTTTAAGGAGTAATAAATAAATACATTTTATATATATATATATATTAAACAAACAAAAAAAAAAAAACAACAACACCCCTCTCACCATCAGCAGGTAGTACCTCACCCCAAGCTCTGATCCTCTACCAGAGGCCTGGGAGCTTGAGGGTCCTGCACAGTATCTTAGCTGTTCCTAGCATTGCACTTTTCTGGACTGACATGTCTGAGGTCTTTCCAGGATCTGCTGTAGCCTGTCCTCCAGTTTTGGGGTTACAGCCCGAGAGCTCCATTTGCCACGGGCACCACTGTCACCTTCACCTTCCAAGCTTTCTCCAGTTCCTCTCTGAGTCCCTGGTATTTCTCCAGTTTCTCATGTTCCTTCTTCTTGATGATACCATTGCTTGGTCGAGGGCGGTCGATCTCCGATCAGAAGAATACAGGTTCGATTCCCGCCTCCCCCTCCCATCTGTTGCATCTATGGGACTGTCAAACCGCTTTGGGCCTTCGAGGAAGGTAGAGGAGCGCTATACAATTACCATATACACTAATTACCATTAATGTGTACATCATTGTGACAGCCCTTCATATGAAATATATGTTTGTTTTGTTTTTTTTTTTTTTTTGCTATTTGCACTCAATCCTCCCGCTCTTCCTCCCCCTCTGCTTTATTCCCTTTTTCATTTGCCTCAGTTTACATTAACCCTCCTGTGGTCATTTCTGCCTGTCAACTCCATGTCAGTCTGTCTTTCAGGGTTATGAATAATTGAGGTGTATTGAGTGTGGTCAGATGGTAAGATGGCCGTTATGGATCTGTCCATGCTCTAAGTGGCATACAGTCACTGAGTGACACTTGTCCAGTTAATATCCACACAGGCGTTGCAAAAGCAGCAGACACAGTGGGGGTGGCAGGCAGAGCCAAATTCATCTTCTCTGAAAGCACCTCTCATAAGCAAGTTTAGATAAGAAGCAAGGCTTCCAACCCCTTGAATTTATGCCGCAGCACACACAAGCCCTCTTGTCGAAACAAAGGAGGAGTGTATTCAAACATGTCAGGGCTGAAACTTTTCTGTTTCTATCTTTCTTTCATACATCTCCACAAAGTGTTGCATCATACAACCTCCTCACACTCTTCCGTCTGCTTTCCTCTCAAACTCCATCAATGTTCTGTCCTGACAGACCCAACAGCAAATGAGATGAAACAATTTCAAGAAAAAAAGGAGAAAAAAGATTGTCTTTCATGACAGCAACATCTCACTTATACTAATGTTAAATGATTACAGCTTAAGCTGTTGGTATCTACAAACAGGTGAATTTGGGGGGAATTTAAGGGGTTTGATTACCACTTGAAACCTCTGAGTGTGGTATCTGCATCTTGTCCTTTGACTCTTTTTATTTAATTTCTCAGTTAGAACACTGGGATGAGCTCAATTTCCAATGTGTCATAGATTTAAGAGAAGCACATATTAAAACGTGGTGTGGCGTCGCCTATTTTTCAATACAGCACCACTTGCAGAATCACTTAAAGCCTTTTTAGGAAAAAAAATAAAGAAAATACTGAAGCTTGGTAACACTTTTTTCATATTTACTGGTGTTCTTTCTATGAAACAGGTGCATTGTATTTATTTATTTATTCCCTTTCCCAATGGAATATGCCCCGATAGTATTACCCTCTTTATTTAGCTCATTTTATCCACTGACCTAAAAAAAATATACTAAGACTTAAAAAATGGGAGATTTAACATTTGAAATCAAAATGACTACTGCAGCTAAAAGAACACCTTTGTATAGCTGCTATGTCTGCAATGCATGTCTGTTTTTTAATATGGACGCACAAAAATGTTTATTTAACACTTAACTTATTAAGTGTATTAAGATTAATCAATAAGTGTAAGGGAAGGAAAAGCAGCGTGGGAGACCAGAAAAGAAAAAGAAAACATAAGGAAAGAGGTGAGGCAGAAACAACGATTAAAAGACATGGGAGAATGAAGCCCAGAGACGGGAAAAGAATGCACCAACTGGAAAAAAAAAGCAGGAACCCACATTGTCAAAGAGTTTTGCAATATTTCCTGAACACATGGCTTTACTTTGAGCTCCTTTTTTTTTTGCATTTCTAAACAAGAGTTGCATTCTTTAGCCCACTTCACATAATAACGATCTCCACTTTCTGCATCTGCCATTTATGACCACAGTGCTTCAGTAAACCCTTCAGTTCAGAAAAACAATGTTTAATACCCAAAAATGCTATTTAGGATCTATTTGAGAAGTCAGCAAAGAAAATTAATGAGGCGCATGAACAGCAGGACCAAAACTCCCCACGCTGTCTGTGTTTTCTTTTGTGTGTTTGTTTGTGGGAGAATTGCAGTTCAGTTTTAAGGAAGTACATCTCAGTTTTTGGCTTTTGGCTGGACATTCTCAAATGAACTTAGATGTGCATAGCAGCACACAGAGGTGATTGTTAGGTATTAATCTGATATCAGCATAGCATACGTACTTGCATATGCAACATGCACACTTTCCTCTCATTTAAGATGTGTAGGGATATATATAAAACAGTGAATGGCAACAGGGAAAAGCACCATGTTTTTCCCTACAGCAGATATTTCCACTGAACCTTTACAACAGCAGGAGCTTTAGAAAACTATGCTCAGCACTCACTTGAGGCTCTATGAGCCTGGAGGCTTGGTGAACTAAAAAACTGTGGAATAGATGCCTATACTTAATATAGGTATAACAGATGTTTCCTCCTGTTTAGGAAATTTCTGTTAATAAAAAGTGTGACAAAATTATTTTGATATAATTGAGAGGAAAATGAATTCACTCTGAAGGTCAGCTATAATTTGTGCTCACTATTCCACCTGTTTCTCTGTTTAGAGGTGCATAAATATGATATAAATTATGTAAATTATGAAAGAAAAGAATATCTTATGTCTTGCTTTGCACCTGGCACTCATGTCAGCAGGTATTAAACCAGGCATGTCCAAAGTCCGGCCTGCGGGTCAAATGTGGCCCATGTTCAAATTTCCACAGGCCCACAGACTCCTTTCATAAAATACAATCATATGCAACCCCCAGCCGTTAAAAAAAAAAAAAAAAGGTATAAATTCTGCTTGTGGTTGGCTAATATATATATATACATATGTTTTAAACCATTGTAAACCTGGCAACACAGTTACGCGACATTTTTGTGACACTTTCTAGCTCATTTCTTAAATGTCAACCAGAAATAAAAAAGAAAAGTTGACAATGAGGGACCCTGTCTCCAGGAAAAGTGGAAATTGTGTTAAAAGTAAAAGTGTTGTATATTTTAGATTCGTTTTTATTATTCTCATTAAATTATTCTAATTTGCAAACTTGAGAAGAAAAGAAAAAACTTAAAAAGAAAATCACAACTCTGCAGCCAATAAAGGAAAATGCTCCATCAACACTCCAGTGCTGTGTAATAACAGGTGGTTCTTTTTCCTTGCGGAAGTGTTAACATAATTTCTTTAAGGATGTTTACTTAAACTAAGGATCACAGCTCACACCAAATCCAAGATGTGAAGTCCAACAAAGGCGACTGCCCACGCAAACAATAACATACATTATTCTTTCAGATTTTCAGCTTGTTTTAGATAGTAGTTTTCTTTAAAATAGGAAAATAAATAAATAAATAACAGCCACAATCTGGAGTGCCACACTCTTCAATGTTTAAACAGATTTAGAACTCTGTTCATCTGTCTAAGTACCAATAAAAAGGCTTTTTACACGAGTGTAAAATGGCTCATAAAAACCCAAAGAGCCAGAAAATGCAGGAAACAATGTGTCTATCTTGGATGGGTCCTGTAGTTCATACCAATGTAGAGCTTTCCAGCTTTTCATTTGATTATTGAATTACTGCGCACAAAAAAAGGGTCTTAAAACCCTCACATGGGTCCATTAGTCGAATAAAGCAATAATTCTTTTAAGTGTGTTTTATTAAGGAATAACAGAAAAGGTAAAATTTTAAAAAGACTCTTACTCAGATTTAAAGACGCTGCATTTTTTTTCTTATTCTGAGTAAAAGAGAGAATGTGAAACAGGAAAAAAAAGTTAACATTAAGTCCTAAACCCCTCAAGCGTTTCCTCCTTCAAAGTTCTTCCTCCCCAGTTTTATCCTAATACCTTGCATAACTGTTTTATTACAGTATCATTAGGTCTCCTGCACACACACCCCCCTCCGGCCTCCATTTACAGAGACTTAGGTTCAGTGTTCTACAGCTTACACAGACCCATTATACTATTAAGTCATTATAAACCAGGACACAGAGAAAATAATACCTTTAATGGCAGTTACAGTGGGCAGTGCTTCAGATTATAGTCCCATCCTGCCTGTTTGTCTGTCTGCTTGTAGATCTGACTGTATATTGTGTCATATTACATGCAACAATATTGGGTTACCTTTCACTGAACCTTAGTTGTCTAACTTTGGGCTGATTTAAAGATTGTTTTTGCTTATTTTTGTGTTTATTTTCCACCCATTGTGAATTGTTAAAGTTATCTCACCCCAGAGTTGGGATATGCTGTCCAGCCAAGTTCTGCTGTGGCCACCCGAGTGTCCATCAAAGTCTCTGAAAAAAGACAAAGAGAGAAATGAGTTGTTAGTCAAACTGACCCCCGGATGACTTTAATATTTCATTCACAATCAGGAAGCAGTTGGAACCCCTCAGTGATCAAGCAAACTATTAAGATAGAAACATGAAAATCAATTTTTGGCATTTTGCTAAAAGGAGTGCCTGACAGCTACTGTTATGTAGTTAAATGCTGATACTTTGCATTGTGTTTCTGTGAGACTGACTAGAATCATTGCATCCTGCCATTGTTTTTCAGCACATACACTTGAGTGATATGCAGTCATTTGTGCAAAAATAGGTGGATATTTTGGATCTTGAAGTGTTTGCACGAGAAATGCAGTAAAGCTTAGCAAACTTTCAACCTAGAGAAGGTGGCTTTAAAAAAATGGAGGGCGGGTTTGTTCAGTCCTTAAAGGAAAACTCTAAAATCCAGCATAGCAGAAGTTTGTGAAGGCGTTTGTGTCAGCTCCTCTTAACTCTACCTTATAAAAGCACATACATTTCAAAGACACAGAATATACAGAAGACTGTGGTGGAGAGGGGAGGGCAGATGTGTGCGCAAAATCTAAGGACAAATACAGCAAAAAAAGAACAGTGTACACTCACTGCAAACAGACCTGCAGACCTAAAAATAACAGTCAAACCTTCTTTACATACCTTTGCACCGCTTATACAAGGTGGCATGACAAACCAATATAAAATATAAAAAATGATATATTTATATACCAAACATTTGTTAGTTCAGTTTAGATTATTTCCTGGCACACAGAATCCAGAAACCTGACATAAAGCTCAAGGATGTCTGAGAGGCATATGACAGTTAGCAAAAAAAAACAACTGACATCACCTGTCTTTCTCAGTCTAGCTGATTTACAGAAAACAGATAAAACAGGAAAATGAAAAATCTCCACTTTACAAAAGAGTTCAGACACTATTTATGATTCAGATAGGCTTTATGTTTTGCAAGCCCTTTGTCAAAATACACCCTTTGTTAAAGTCTCACCTTTTTATATTTTGCAAAATGGTTCCCAGTGATCATTTCATTTTCATGCCGTTTTTACCCCAAATTAAAAACCCATGTCGTAGTCGGCAGAGCGGCAGTATTTCATTAGAAATGAGAAATTTGACGCTGAGTTGTTGGCGGGGAGTGAGCCTGCGCTCATTTCCCATCATCCTATTGTTTCGATTCTCTCTCGCTAGCTTACAGCCCCTCACAACCCCAATATAACCTTAGCGGTGCAACGAAAATGGCGAGCTAAATTGAAACTATTTGTTTTGAGCCAGAGGCCAGCTCGTATGAGGAAAATGAAAACCTACATGGATCTAGTCGTCTACATTTGGATGCCTCAGAATAGAGCAAAGCAGGGAACTTGTGGCCTGATGACTGTAGCTTGTGCATAACAACTACCATTCATTCATTCATTCATTTTCCAATCCGCTTTATCCCTTTCGGGGTCACGGGGTTGCCGGAGCCTAACCCGGCTACTCATGGGCAAAGGCAGGGTACACCCCTGGACTGGTCGCCAGGGGCCACAATCACACACCCATGCACACCTAGGGACAATTTAGAGTAACCAATTAACCTATGAAGCATGTTTTTGGACGGTGGGAGGAAGCCGGAGTACCCGGAGAAAACCCACGCATGCACGGGGAGAACATGCAAACTCCACACAGAAAGGTCCCCCAGCCAGGACTTGAACCGGGAACCTTCTTGCTGTGAGGCAGGAGTGCTAACCACTGCGCCACCGTGCAGCCCTAACAACTACCAGCTTTTTCAAATGTGTTTTTTTTTTTTTTTTCCTCCTGCTCCTGATTTACCAAGATTTGAATAAAGAAAAACTCAGAAATGCAGTTTTAATCTTAATTTTCTTTACACATGTCCTTCATCACGAGAAAAATGCTAGAGAATAATAATAATAATAATAATAATAATAATAATAATAATAGGCTAAAAACACAAAAAACATAATTTTCATAGAAGTGGGTCTTTCAGACTGGTAATACAACTGTGAGCCAGAATGGCAAACGGTTTGCCTGGGTGATGATCTGTAAAAGATAACAGAGTCACATGGGGAGTTTTTTTTTTCAGAGGAATTGCTGAGTTTTAGATTTGGATATCTTCCACATTCTCAGCAAAGTTGGCAAGAGCAACCCACATTTGCTGTTGATAAGGGAGAAATCTCACTCTGATAAAATGCAAAGATAACAAATCTGCATAAGACCAGCTCTTCCAGTTGGTATTCTTGCAGTGACTTTATGCCATTAACAGTGATGCAAAACTAAACTCCCAATTGGCAAAAAAAAGAAAAAAAAAAAAAAGATTACTTAAAAATGACCAAAGACTTTTGTTCTTAATCTCTACTTACAGAAGAAAAAAAAACTATCCTAAGATCTTTACTAATTATATGAGGTACAAAAACGACACACTCAGAAGAACACACATTATGCTCACACACCAGCCGCAACACAGAGCAATTTTCTGTGTACACCTACAGTGACAGCCTGTTCATACCCAGGCTTCCATCAGAGTATTTCAATTTCCTTAAGATCAGCCTCCTCCTGTCTGGTTTCCAGAGCCAGCTGCAGCCTGCCTCCCTGCTTGTAAGACTCGCTGTCAGCTAGGGAGATAGGCGCAAGAAACACCCCTCTGAGCCAGCCGGCATTGTGGGGACTGCCAGCCCTTTCTCAGGGGAAATCACAAAAGCTTTAGTCAAATCACATGGGCACTTGGTAGGCCATTTTCTATTTCCTTTTGAACCAAAAAAAGAGGGATGAGGTAATTGACAATGTGGGTAAAGGACAAAAAAGGTCATATACCCAAGGGAGGAGAAGATGAGCTGTATCATGTGACTTAATGCCCACCATTAGCAGAATATCAAAGTAGCAGATGAGTAAATGAAGTATGCTAAGTGGTGATTAGCAAACAAAGTGGGACTCTTGAATCTGTCATGCCACTGCTCACACACCTGTCTGCTGGCAGGAGACTTGAAACAAGTGTATGTGTGAGTTTGTAATGGCCGCGAAGATTTATGCAAGTTATAAGAAACAATCTGAGAAACTATCCTGTAAAAGGGCTTTTGATGGTAAAGTAATGTTTTAGTGCATTTTTGCCGAGGCTCATTTATAGTACCAGTTTCTTTCTTTTTTGTCATTAATCTTGAGTGTGCAGTTTCTTTGCTTTGCTAAAGTGTCGCACCAGGCAGGGTTTTAAAAATATCAAATTTCTTTAACTAAAAACTGTTATTTTTAAGATAGAATACACCTTTGAGAAATAGAAAAAATAATTTCTAAATGGTGCTGCTGGTACATTGTATTTTTTTTCAGCTTCATGTCAAAAAAAGAAAAGAAGTGCCTTTTAGACAAATTTGAAATAGCACTTGGTTAAACAAAATGAATGCAATTTTACAAGTGATCATTTTCCATCCGACAAACCTAATAAAGTGTTTAATCAAGGGCTTTACTAAAATTGAAAAATGTTCAATTGAATTCTAAGAGGATCTCATTCCAGTGGGGCAGCAGCTGTACAACAGCACATTTGCTGAAAATCTGGATTTTTGACAGGTGTTCAAAGCTAAATGCATCACAGAGATGATACATGTGGAAGGACCTTCTTTCATCCTATGTTGACTCATAGGAGTGAGCGAAATATATAGAGCATGGTGGACTAAAATAATCTCATGAATATTCTGCAACAAGACATAGGATAAACAATCTGTCTTTAAAGTACCACTCCAACAAAAATCGTGTTTTTTTGGTGGTTTGAACATGTTCTTGTAGCATTTTTCTCACAAAGGAGGACATATCTAAAACAATTTATGATTAAAACTGCATTTCTGAGTATGTCTTAACTCAAATCGTGATGCATCAGCAGCAGATGAAAACCCGCGGTTTGAAAAAGCTTGGGTTTGTGACGCAGCAACTGCTATGGGCGTGCCAAAGTCTCCCTTCTCCACTACAATTCTGAAGCATCCACTTGCAAACAAATAGATCCATTACATTTTTCTCGTCTGAGCTGGCATCTGGCTCAAAACTGTACAGATGGATCACTATGATAATGCTCGCCGTTTTTGTTGCTACGCTATTGTTAGCTTGAGGTGCTATAAGCTAACAGGTGAACGTGTAAACAAAGGGCTGATGGGAAATTAGCGGAACTAACTTCCGCATAAACACAAACAGTCCTGTCCACAACCCAGAGGCAAATTTCTAAAGAGCTCCTGCTGCGCTGCAGAAAATATGTCTAAAAATACAATGAGACTTTTTGATATTGGCAAAAAACTGCATAATTAAAATTTAAAGACCACTGGGAACGCTTTCACAATGGAAAATAATATAGTTCTAGTGGGACTTGGAGTAAGAAAGAGAGACATGGTCAAGGAGATATGGAGTGTCATCTTAGATATTTGTCAACAGTGGCGTGTTACACTGGGAACAGTTTGTTTTTCTTGGCAAAACCAATGTCTACGTTGAAATTTAATTGCTGAACATCAAACTAACCTGATGTGATCAGGGCTGCTCAAAAGACTTTGAGTATTTTTAATGATTAAAACATTAAAGAAGATTGAGGCATTTTGAAAGATTTTCACTTCAAGCATTTATAGTGTTTAATAAAGAACAAATCAAAAAACCTTGGCGGTCTTAGATTAGTGTTTGACTAGATTGCAACAAACTTAATTAGTCCTCCCAACACAGTTTCTTTCTTTCTTGCCTGAAAGTAATTGGAAGAAGAGGTAAGACCAGACTGTAGCTGCAGTCCCCTGTGCCCTCCTTTAACCGTGTTTTGCTAAATCAGCACCAGTAAATGAAGAGGGGAAAGGCTTTTGAAAGCGTTCAGTATCTGAGGAGAATTATTGACATACATAGTTGTTGTTGACTATGTATCCATAGCTCGCGGATCAGTGGAAAAACAAAAACTTGTGTTTGTCGTGGTGGAACAGAGTTTCAAGAATGAATTACACCATCAAATATTATTCACTCTAAATGGCATGGATGTGGGATGGCTCATTATGGCTCGGTCATTCACCACAAGCACAGCTAGTTAAAACTCAGAAAAAAAGGCCAAAACCAAGTCACACATGGGGGGGGCCTATAACCTCAAACACTACAGAGCACTGCTCCTTCTTCTGAATAGCAAGTGATAGATCAATACCAAATGGTGGGTTTCTTCCACAAATAGAGAGAGGTAGACTGCATTAAACATTGATGGTGGCCCAGCACTGCAGATCGATGAGGCAGCAGCTCTCTTTGCACAATTACACGTCACCAAGCAGTCACATGATGTATCACACAGATGTCCATTTTTGCATAGTATTATCAACATGAAAAAAAACAGTTATAGAAGGAGAATTAGATGAAAGCAAAGCAGAAACAATGATGAGGCCAATTTCTCCATCTCCATTCAGCCATCTTGCATAAGTCTATTGATATACATCAAAATGGCAACATGTCTGTATAATTCCCTTCTTTGTGGTCAAGTTGGTGTAATTGTTTGTCTGCTGGTCGATGGAACATGTGCTAAAGGCCTTCTCCAAAGCTTTTGGGCTCCTTAATCAATACAGCAGACAATTCTCGAAGGATTTCCATCGCTTTCGCATCTTTTTTTCATTCATCTATCTTTTAACTTCCCCCCTCCTCCCCTTTGTCCTCTTGTTCGAGGTTGCTGGCACCCTTTGTAATTCAATGAGACAATCATGTCCAGATGCTGGATGCAATATAGGCTGGGAGCAGGATTCTCTTTGTGACAAGATACAAACCGAATAAACATCTGAGGCTCCTGGACAACGTTATTTAGGTAGACTTTGTCTTAACATGGGAATGGAATCAAGATTGTAAGATGAAGAATGAGGCATTCAAGGTAAAAAAAAAAAAAAAAAAAAAAGGGGAAGAAACAGCAGACAGACGGAATGAAAAACGAAGATGAAAACCCCACAGGAGAAATCAGCAGGACTGAAATGAGCACTTAACAATGATGAAACCCCATGGTAGCCTGCTGAGCCTGGCATCTTAATATGGGGCTGAAAACAAAGTGACAAACAAACAAGAGAGAACTATGCTGCATCTTCCAAACTAATCAGCCATCCACTCAGGGGATTTATTAATATAAAAGGAAGATGATTCTATTTTTTGAGAGACTGAAGCACTTTATAAACAAAAAGGGAGAAACTATTCACACACAAAAATGTACTTTTCCTCGACTGCGTCTCACACACATAATGAAATGCAAGTCCAGCATGTTTGAGTTCATTTACCTAATTTGATAACAGCTATGCTCAACATCTATCCAGGAAACACAAGAACACAAACTCGGCAGTCACCGACTGAGCCACTGCGTTCAACATAGAGGACAGTCCTCATGAACGCAGATGTGAGACTCTTCTAATATGTGCCACAGCTGCAGCAGTCATGCTGACGGAAAACAGGAAATGGAAAATACAAAATCTAAAGTAATACATCAAAAGAAATGTGTGATTTCTACAACTCTCTAAAGACAGACATGACAATGTGTCAGATATGAAAATTGAACTGAAAATAATCTGCCATCCTCTGAGACGTGAGCACAGAGCAATGACATACACTCGGCTTGCATCGCTGAGCCCCAGACAGAATTAAATGAGCAAGCTCACAAATTACAGATAGCTCGCACAGACACATTAAGAGCGTTCTGCGTAAGCAGTCCCTTGGTCTTGCTGCATGAAAATAACATTTTCAGCATGACAGGTACCCAGGTCAAAAAGAGACTGAAGAGAAAGCTGTGATAGATTAGAGAAGACACTGAGGAACGAAACTACAAAAGGCAATATGAGATCTTTAGTAGATGTTTGAGCCACTGCATTGTGAAGAGTCTTTTTTTTATTTTTTACATACATGAAGTATCTGCAGTACCTGATCAAATTATCCTGTAATCTCACCAAGGTGACATTCTGTTAGCCCCAAACATCTGGACTGCCAAGTCATTTAGAATTAAATATGCAGCACATGCCCCACTCGCTGAGCATCCACACAGACTTTTTTTTAATTAGATTTCTGTGCAGGAAATAGCAAAATAGAAAAAAATAGATATGTAGAAATATTATTTCTTTTGTTTCCTCTATTTGTGAAAGCCTGAAATTACAGTCATTCAAACCTTCTAAAAACACCTGGAAATTTGTGGTCAGTCTTTCAGCTGCTGCCATAATGCGGAGACAGCATATTTTATCCATAAATCCTTCCTTCAAAAGTTCCCACCTTTCGCTTTCCCCTTCAACATATTTCTTTTGGCTCTCCCCTCTTTCCTCTCTTGGTCAGGGGAGAGAGGTTAGGCACATCATTTGCATTCATTAACATTACATTAGCAGACAGAGTGATCTTTAGAAACCGGGCTGCCGGAGAGTGTCATCTTTAATTCATCATAACCCCACCACCCACTCATCCTTCCGTTTACCTCCCTCTTTTTACCTATCCTTCCATCCATCTGTCTTTCCTCTCCATCATTCAATTTTCCCATTGATGCTGTAGCATCCTTTCTCCTCCTCCTTTCATTTCCATAGTCTCCTTTCACAACTGACTTTTATCTTTTTCACTTCAGTCTTTCCTTCATCTTTCTCGCTTTAATTTTCTCCAATTATCCGTATTCATCTTGGCCTCCTGTTAATTGTTTGAGCTTTCAAATTTTTGAGGGGTTTCAAAGGAAATATCAATCTTCCAATTCAACAAACCAATCTCATCAATCCCTGTCCAGATCTGGATGGTGAGAAGACGGCGAGTTTACACGAATCGTTAAACATCTAACAAGTGGGGGTGCAAATGTGAAAGTTAAAATCCCATCAGTTATCTTACAACTGGGTGAACAAAATTTGAATTTTTACCCATTCCCTGTGGGAGCCGTCAGAGGTTCGAGCCCCTAAATTCAACCCCTGAATGCAGAGTGTTTGGCAGGGAGGCATTAGGTACCATTTTTTTTGGGAATCTTTAGTTTGAACAAATTGTGGATTTGAACCGACAATCTCCTAGTCTCGGGGCACAAACGCTAAACCGCTTTGACGGTTATGGCAGATTTACTCTTCATCTTTTCTATGCAGAAAACGAAATAATGAATGTGATAATGAACTAATGAATTAACAAATGTTAATACCTGTTGAGCTTTGTGAGTCTGAGCTGCCATTTCATTTGAATATGTATGGTAAGCTCAACTATTCTGAATATCAACAAAACGAAAAAAAAATCTGTGACAGGAAGAAATCCTGAGCTTTCAAATTTTTTCTAAGAGCTGATTTAAAAATTATCGTTTGAACTTTTATCATTTATTATATTAAGGAAATGAGCAAAAAAAAGGCTGATTTGGTAGTCTGCCCCTAAACATCAAACAAATTTGAAAAAAATCAAATAATCCGTTGTTGCCATGCAAATCTCACAATTATTGCCAAACAAGTGATACTGTATATGTCTGTAGACTTGTAAAGAGACCCATTCAGCAACATCAGACATGTCATTTCCTCTCACATTCTTTGATCTACTATCAGCTCACCCAAACAAAATGTGATTGTTTTTGTGAAGGAGAAATACTCCTTCCACTTCTACAAGCCCCCAAATGAGAAGTATGTAGCAGCTGACAGAAACCATGATGAAACAGAAATAACATTTTACAGCACAGCAACTGCACAAAGCAGGCTCTCCAGCTTCCACTATGGAGAACAGGGAAATCACACTCTGAGCTACAAACTCTGATAGTGTGTTGGAGAGAAAATGGCAATGCAATTTTGCTTTGCCCAAGAGAAGAACAGATTCACAATGAAAGTCTATCCACTACATTCTGACATTTCAAAACTTCTCACATGAGAGTTAGCTCGGGCTTACTATCCTATCATCACATCTTCTGCACAGAGAGGGAATGGCTAGCCTGATGGAGAAGTATCTATGACGGGTCACAAAGGGACTGTGAGACTGACATTTAGCTGTAAAAGCTGCAGCTAACAGCCTATCCATAGAGACTGAAAGCATATATGTTTTGTAAAGCAAAACAAGAAGTGCTGAGTGAACAAAATTACGTCCCTCTGCTCAACCTTACGCTGCAACTCTCTACTCCAATTCAAAAAGAGTGGCAGGACCTTTAGTGAGACATGGATGTGAATGGAAACTAAAAATTGCCTTTTAACAGGAATAAAAAGTTGAATTAATAAAGTTAATCTGAAATCACTGTGATTAAACCCCTGAAAGACTTAATTTTAAAGTGACAGAGGTTAGAGGAATAATACAGACTCTCCCTTTCTGCCACATTCGTACTCACTTGAACCAAGATAGCCATCCTGTAATATGCAGACCCAACAAAGCGGGGAGGGAGAAGCAAAGGCATAAAGCAGAAGAGACAGTGAATTTTAAAAGCAAGATAGAGTGAGAGGGGAAAGGAAGACAGACGCAGCTCATATGAAAAGGGACTCTGTATCAGATGGGGAGGGAGCAGACATACCATGTTGGTGCATCATGCTGCCGCATTCAATGCCATCTCAACGGGGATCTAAACTAAGCAGAGCATGAGTCATTTTATTTCTTAGAAATCATACCTATCTGTCCTGGATCTTGAATGTGCAAACATCCTTCACTCTTGAAATATTAATTTACTGTAAAACACAACAGCAAAACTGACACCTCAGTATCACAATGAGCTCAGAGGAATTACTCTGACAAAGTAGAGAAACACATGTAAGACCCATGCTGATGAAAGTTGTTTTTTTTTAACATGTTCTTGGGGCATTTTTCTTTTGATGGAGGACATATGTGAAGAAAACTTAGCTTACAACTTGCAACTTGTAGTTGTGAGTGATGTAGAAGCTACTACGGCAAGCCATAAGCTCCCTGCTCCACTTCAATCTGAGGCATCCACTTGCAAACAAATAGATCCATGTACATCTTAGTTTTTGTTGTCTGAGTTGGGACCTGGCTCAAAACTGTACGGCTGGACTGCTCCAATATTGCTCACTATTTTTGTTGTTCCTCTAATATTAGGTTGGGGTGAGAGGGGTTGTAAGCTATCGAGAGGGATGGTGGGAAGTGGGGCGGGCTTTCTAATAAACTACTGTCGCTCTATAGAAACTATATACTAGAAAACAACATGAGTTTTTAGATTTTAGCCAAAAACTGCATAATCATAATTCAAACTGTGACAAACACTGGGAACGCTTTTACAAGATCACAGTGAGACTCTAAAAGGTCCCATCACTTTCAACCATGTTCTTGGATACAATTTTTATCCCAAAATTCCTCTCTACTGGCTCTCAAATGAAACTTAAAATTAAGAAAATTAATAGAGTCTTCATCTTAATCTCTCCTTGAGTAGATTAATATTTTTTCTATGTATCTGCTGGTTTATCACTTAGAAAGACGAGGCAAACAACCAAACAGCAACATCTAAGCCTGTATTCAATAAGAAAGTAAAAACCAGTTAGCTGAGTCCAATCTCATTAAACGCTGTTGTTAACCATGTCTGGATGCACAACAAAATTGACTTGCGCCCCCCTGAATAATTCTCCTTTTGGCAGATTGCTAAACAGACAAGGGAGCAGGGGAGGGTTGGAGGTAGAATGTGAAGAGTTAGAGGCCATGCTCTCCTCCGTCTCACTTGGGAAAGTAAGGGAACGACCTTCAAAAACCTTGAACCCACTAGAGCAGAATTTCAATAAAAGTCAAATTATCACCCTTGCCCATGGGGCTTGAAAAAGGCACCAAGCCTGAACTGACTGCACAAAGACGCCGATTTAACAGTCATATGGAAGTGTGAGTGAGTCAATCATCTGCCACAGTTGTGCATCTCTCCGGGAGGAAGAATCGGAGATAAGTGGTGGTTATTGTACCCTGTCGGGAGAGGATGCCACTGGGATGGATCACTGATTGTTTTCCGAGCGTGTGTTTTAGTGTGTGCCAGTAGTTGTGTGTGTTTGCATAGACGCGACTGGGAAAGTGTTATTCAATTTGGTTGTGTTCTCCCTTGACCGACGTAGTGAGATCCAGGTAATTGATGCCTCAGTTTGGTATTCCCCAGATGTCCCACTCTTCACCAAGGGGATGGTAACTTGGCATGAATGAGACAAAACCCTCTGTCCTTTAACCACTAGTGAGGTACTCTTCAGGGATCTTGTTAGTGCGACCCTACACACAAACATATTTGCCAACAACACATATAAATCTGTGAATACTGTATTTCCCAGAAGCAAAACTGCAGTATGGTCACTTTCAGGTGGGTATCGCGCACCGCTTTTCTTTTTTTTATATCCACCTCCATAAAAAAGAATAGATGCCTCCAAGACACTGCAAAACTTTTCATTGAAAGCAAGCACCGAATCCACTTTTGTGCAGAACATTCTTGCATGCCTGCAGCAGCCTGTATATTGCTGGCAATGGATTCCGTTTTTCCTCCAGGGCTTTGCTGGAGTCTGTGGGAGAGTTTAGAAACAACCCATAGGGTTGAAAAAAAAGGAAAAAAAATCTTTCAGCTCAGGATCTTGACCTTACGGGGTGAGTTTGACAGAGGTGGAAGAAATTCCCCAATATGAAACTCTAAGAAGAAAGATGAATGGAGGGGGGTGTTTTTACCTTTTGGGAATATGGGTGAAAGACCTTTTTGGGTATTTTAGTTTGGAAATCTCGCATACTGCAGTAGAAAATACTGCATGCCTTTCTGTATTTTATTTTGAATTTTGGATGATAGTAAAAAGAGGAAGAGACATATCCCTTCAGTTTCCAGGGGTATTGGTATTTGAGATGCCCTAAAGTTTGATATTTTTGTCTCACAAAACTTTTTGCATTTTTTCTACTTTTTCATTTGCAATTAATTGTT
Organism: Adrianichthys oophorus; assembly: GCA_036245035.1. Lineage (NCBI taxonomy): Eukaryota > Metazoa > Chordata > Actinopteri > Beloniformes > Adrianichthyidae > Adrianichthys > Adrianichthys oophorus. The sequence goes on from BSAI01000012.1 coordinate 40,979,466, forward strand.
CAGTTTTGCTTAAGCCATCTTAAATGCTATAAGGCACAACCTACGCATTTAAATACTTTTGCAAGGGGATTGCAGGTAATTTGGTCTCCCTTTATATGCACAGATGAAGCATGACCTCATCGCTTTTTTGCATCCGGGATATTCCGGTCTTTAAGCTTTGGCCCAAAACTCATTTTTAAATGTCAGATCTGTCCACCATTAGGGATTGCAAACGTCAGCCACCCTCTGTACTGCTGTCATCTTCTACACAATATCCATTAGGACCAGAATTATTTTTTTTCTCTCTTCTTTTTAATGTTGTCATTTGGTATCAGCAAAGTCATCTGTAAAGTCATTGTGCAATGGAGACAGCGTGAGAGGATCACAAGGTGAGCTTGATGCTGGGAGACAGCCTGTGGTTTCCCTCTCAGTTGAAGATCTTCCTTCCAGAGGAAAGAAAAGAGCCTCCAGGCAGCTCTTTGCTCTTCATCTGCAGGATGAAGCTGTTTTCTTGCATGATGTGAGCTGTGCTCCAGGAGTCAAAGCGCGACACTCGCCACAACAGCTCCAGTTAAAGAGCCGAGGCTCCTCATTAAAAATGCAGTGCCAGAAAGCCACTCCAAGCTGTTCTTTTACTTCACATGTGAGACGCAGTGGCAGAAAACACTTGCACACCTCTCACTTTACACATTTAGAAACAACACGCTCATAGTGTTGTGAATGATGCTACAACATGATAGAATTTTCCTCTGATGGATTCTCTCATTGTTTTGAGTGACTGTGTCTGTCCAGTAAGGTGAGGTTTTTTTTTTTAAAGAAAAAACACTACCAGCAGCATTTTAAATGGAATAGAACACTTACAAAAGGATGAAAATTCAGAATGACTGTGTGAGTCAGAGTCTCATCGAGGAGAATGTGTGTTACATCTGTCTGTCAATATATTTCCAACAAATACAAAATATTGTGAAGGAGAAGTTTACTTTCTCTCCATCCTGTGCAGCTTACATTTTGAGTCCTTAGGTAAACTAGGCACTGCAGTATGCAGCTATTCCAGTCATCTACATAACTGAGCTCCATTATGTTGGGGGAGGCGAGCAGAGGCTGACAGGTACAAAAAGAGCCTAGAGGCTTTAGCGGAAAATAGAAACACTCTGTGTCATCCACATGGGTAGAAAAGTTACTTTTTTTCCCCCTTTTTTCACCCCATTTACAAATATGACCAATGACGTTTACATTTTACACAGACTGTGAAAATGCTGGAAAAGCAGCAGAGGATTAGAAGAAGAGGATGCTAACATCTTCCCTTGACATCCATCTATAAATTAATGCATGATACATTTTACAGGGTGAGGAACCTCACTCAACAAACATCATCATCGTCAAAAGCTGATTACATTCTAGTTGCATTATTAAAGACAATTTACAATAGTTATGAAGCTGAGTCGAAGATGTTATAAACATAAAATGTTCATGTTTACCAGTCTAATGCATAACTCATGTCCTCACTTTCCAAATTGCATCAGCACTGTGTTAACACTATTGTCATTATTAATCTAACTTACAATTATTTGATGAGTATTTACTCTTTAATGCACATGGAATTTCAAACAATAACTTTAATATATGTTGAAAATAAAATGTTTAAGACTAAATCAACAAATGTGTTTGTAATGGTACACAGGGGCGGATTATAAAGCAAAAATAGATTGCGTTGTGAGCTCAGTCTGGTATAAAGTAAGTTTATGAAAAAAACACCTGGAAAGCTGCAGCAACACAGAAGTTGAACTATTCTGGGTTTAAAACACAGCAATTTTACAAATGTTTGCCAGTACATATAATGTTTCCACCGGGGCTCAAATGTGTGCTGAGCAAATGAGACTACCATTTTGTGGAGTGGATGTTATCTGTGGCTGTGAAGTTATTAATGTAGATGGGTGTTGGAACGACTCCCGGAGAGTTTTCACACACTAGAACTACTCCTCTTTTCTCCTCCCCAGGGGTGTTGTTAGCCTGTGGGTCCCCTGACAGCTCACTCCACATAATGAGGCTGAGACACCAAAACAAACATAGGTTAACAATGAAAAGTAGACAAAAAAAGGGTAAAAAACAACTAAAATAAAAGATGGAGGAGTTAGTTCTGCAACGTTCTATGATTTTGCAGATGGACAGCTGTTTTGAGCCTGTGTTCTCTCTGAGTCCTCTTTTTCCCCCTCTTTACTTTCCCATTATGTGCCATTTTGGTTTGTTTTAGCCTTTCTCTGCTCTATTGTACACAGATGTGGTTGGCTGAGGCCACCATAGGGTTCCACAATGAACTGTCCAGACTCCTCTTCTCCTATTTCCTCTTATCTTCCTTTGTCTTTTGCGTCCATCTCCACGTATCTCTCCCCAGGTGTGCTGGTTTCGGGGGCTAAATGATGAACAGAGCCACAGTGTCTGGTGTCTCTAATGGGAACATTATACGGGAGGACGGCAGCGGCGCTTGCACCGGACTCATAAATCACACACTCCTGTTGAGAAGCTCACTGCGAGACCTCACTGCTCCACTGCAACAGATACACAAATATAAACCGAAACGCTATCTTTTGAAGTACATATAGACATATGCAAGCAAATATTGAGTTAAGAGATACACACACACGTACAAACAATGAAAAAAATGCATACACTTGAAGTACTGCTGCATACTCCTTTTGCCTGACCCCCTGTGTGTGGTCAACACTTGCCTTGTACAATGGAGGCACATTTCACTTACATCTGTCCAGAGACAGCTTCTGTGTTGGACAGTGTGCCACATGAGAGGTTGTGTCAGCTTGATTGAATTTTGACAGAGCAGTTAAAGCATTATTAGTTCTTCTTGACACATCCCAGCACACACCAAGGCCCACCAGTGGCATAGGTGAGGTAAACAAAGGCCCCATTTAGCATTTTAGCCATCAGTCAACACGACAGGCAATGGAGATAAAGAAACACACACCCGCTGTGAGTGGGAAAACATGCTCCCTGCTTTGCCCTCTATACGAAGATGTTTTGGCATGTGTGACACAAATACCTGAAGATGTTAATAGCCACTGGTAAAAGGAAACAAACACCTCTGCGCACACAAAGGGTCAGGACAAAGTATGCATTTTCAGTGGGAAATATCCAGCAGATTTCTCACATAGCTGGCTGTGATGAACCAGTACCAGCATGCCTTCACCCTTTCTGTTTCTCCTCTTTTTGTTTCTCATTTGTCCCACGAATTCCAATCTATCGTCGTAGGGATTACTTAAAAAAAAAAAGAAAGAAAGCAGAGGATAATAGTTTCGCCTAATCTTGAAACACACTGGAAAGGGAGCAAAAATATATTTTTAAATGAATAATATTATGCTAATTCCACCAGAAAGTGGACTGTGGAATGATTTTTTTCCACATCCCCATCTCAGCATTTGCACTATATTTGGAACATGCAAAGAAGCAGGAATATTACAATTATTGAACATTTTGGTTGAGTTAATCTTTTTGTCAGTTAAAGAAATAGTCTCTAAACGTTTGTACACAGCATGAATGTTATAATTATACTGGGAGCTGTGACGTTGCAACAAGGCTTCATTGAGCAGAGGTATTTGGACTGGAAGCAGACTGTTGGCAATGGGAAAAACAGACTTCTCCCCCAGAAAACCTGGTCAATGTGACTTGTCAGGACATACATTTTAAAGCAAACTACAATCAAGACATAGACTAATAGAGAAAGGAACTCTTCAAATAATGTGACTGCAGTGTCTACACATGTTCTACGGCAGCAAAAAAAAAGAAAATTAAAGTAGGTTAAAAAAAAAACGAACCAAAAAAGAGACAGATGAGCTGACAGCATTTGATATGGCAGATAAAGCACAGACACCGCACACACATGATAACCGCAATATTTATTCAGTCTGCTGGTATTTATCTTACGTCTTCTAAATGGCATGAAGCAACCTTTATCCAGCGTGATTCCTCCCTGAAGATAATGGATTGTGAAGACAAAACTACCTCCTCAAACATCATCACCTGGTTCTTCCTCACTTCCTGTACACCACCCACCCACATACACACACACACACACACACACACACACACACACACACACACACACATTCACCTCTGTCATTACTCCCTCAGGCAGACTTGTTAATTCCTCTCAGCCTATTCTCAGTCACACATGGCTGTGGATGCAGTCGCTGGCTGAGCCTTACTGCTGGATTAACCTTTGCTCCTGCCAATGATCTGTTTTTCAGCGGGACCAGCCATCGCACTGGGGCCATGGCTGGCGGACAGTAACTCATTGTCAGAACACTGTCAGCACCAGCCCCTGCATTAGTGGCTTTTGAAGAAAAGGGTTGTTGATGTAGGCAGGGTGCCAGCCAGGGAGGAAAAGCAGGCCCAATATTCTGCACGGCACTTAACCTGACATCTCCCACCCTCACGCTGGGGGGAACGGGGTGAAAGAGCATGAGTGTGTCTGTAAGTGTCGCCATGTGCAAATATAAACACATCTGAGTCAGGGAAAGCAAAAATATTTGATGTGATCCTGTCATTTTGCAGCTGATGAATCCTACTGTGGGAGTCAGAAAAGTAGTACTTTCCCATTTTTTCTGTTGTGGTGATCAAGGATGCAGCATGTCTAGTCCTGATTGTTTTAATGAAAAGTCTATGTTGTATTTGACAAGAGAAAATGTCACAATTCATTTAGATGGGAAAAAAGGTAGAATCATTTCCCCTTCATCATGAATAATGGACTGCAGCTCTATCTCTCTCTTAAGAGCTTTGTTCCCACATCATTCACTCAAATCTAGATGATGACTTGTGAGGATTCACTTAGGTGGAAAACAAATGGGTAAGACTCTCAAAACATTTTATTTTTACTTAATGCATTAAGACAGATCTTCTGGCTTGCAGATACTCAGACAGGTAAGGATGCATTCACAAGCCTCAAAAATGTGACAATTTGACAAGACACCAAGACAGCATAAAAGAAAATCATGATGGGGACGGTAAATTATTTTGAAAACCAAGGTCGATAGAAACAACATCCTTTACAAACCAAAAAAAGATACAGCTAATGAGGGTCTTCATCAAAGACTAGAAAACGTCATCAAATGAGTTCAATATGCTTTGAGGCGGATCAGGAAATTTTGGTTTTGATCACTAGGTTCTATCTGAGCTTTCACAAATTCATTTACTTTGGGCCAATGATGACATTGCAAAAATGTTAAAATCAGTTTTTCTAAGCATCCTTGTATAGTGGAAATACTTAGATAACTCCAAATATTGATTAAAGTCCCACTCCAGTGATCTTTTGAGCTCATTTAAAAGCGTTCACAGTCGACTTTTAGATATAACTATGCTGAAATTAGCTAGAAAAATAATTAAATAATAAAAAAATACTTTCGTTTTCTAGGACATAGTTTCTCCAGAGTGACAGTAAGTTATTGGAAATTTGCCTTTAAGTTGTGGGCAGGATCGTTGGTGCAGAACAACACCGCCCCCCTTCCCCTCTTCATTGTGTGGCATAGTAGGGAGATTGTAGCCAGCCCAGTGTATTTTCTACATCATAAATAAGCTCTTTTTTAATTGCATGTTTTCGTTGGCTCCTGATTCACAACAGTTTGAAGAAAGAATACTCATAAATGCAAATTTGAGCTCAATTTTCTGAAAATATGTCCTTCATCTTCAGAAAAAAACCATAAGAACATTTTAAAAACACAATTTTAATTGGAGTGGGTCTTTAACAAATGTGTTTTTTAAAAATGGAAAGTGTGTCACTGATTTTTCTCCTTAATCTTTCCTTTTTTTTTTTTTTTTTTTACACAAAAAGCAACAGATCTTTTTGACACTCCAAAATGTAAAACTTTTTTTTTTTTGAATAGCAAAAATCTCAGGTCTGTGTCGGAGGAAATGGGTAGTTTTCTTAAACTAATATGGTCAACCCTAACTTTATGTCATAGCCAAACAAAGTATAACAGCACCAAATAGAAAGCTCTGTAAATATAGAATGGTAAGAGAGCATTTCCAGGACCACCTGCAATGGTTTCACTCTGTAATTCACAGAATATGGAACACAGTAGTGTGGGTGAGACTGCAGGGGCAAAAGGCTACAGCAAAATATATATTTTTTGTTCTTTATTGCCCAATCAGTAGTTTAATGAAATCATAAAAAAATCAACAAATCTCCAAAAAGGCAATTCTGTCAACTTCTTAGAGCTTTACCCCACCGTCATGTCACCCAAATGAGCCCTTTGTTCTGCCTTTTGACAAGTCAGAGGCCACTCTGTGTGGGACTTGTTTGCTTGATAGTTGAAGGTTTGGGAGTAAAAAAATGCTTTTTGGGTTTTAATGAGGCCCTGATGAATGGATTCCAAATCATGGCTTCAATTAGTCAAAACACAAGTGGAGACAAACACCCAGCATACTGCTTGGTTCACAGCAGGGCAACAGTGCATTCACACTTCCTTTGTGGTCTTAAGGGGCCTTTGTAGTCTTACTCATAAAAACGAAATGTAGTTCGTTTTGTTAACTCAGACACATGTATTTCCTCTTGGTACAAGCCACAAAACAAGCTAAAGGTGGTTTTGTTACACTTGGAAGTTCATATTCGGGATGTTCACAAATTACTTTTTACAAATCAGAGCCACACTTAGTGGTTTGGTCACCTAACAAATGTTCATGTAAACAAATACAAACATTTACTTAGAAAAGGAATTAGCAATTCTTTAGGACCATGAATCCTTATCTAGTAGTTCCTAATATACTCATTTATTATTTTGTTCATAGATGGATTACCTTTATTCAGAAACATTACATATGTAAACAACTGAAAATACAATTTAGACAAATCAGTGTATTAGAATCCTGCTACAAATCAGATATTAAGTCAAGCTGTAAACTTGTGAATGCACAGTTTGGCAGTAAATCCAACCTTAGCAACGATCCGTTTGTCTATAAAGTTCTAATTCTGAGAAAAATGAATTTGCTCATGTTCTGTGTAAAGAAAGATCAACATTCCCAGTATTGCTGCTTCATTTACTGTATGTCTGTTGTACTATATCATCCAACTACATGTGCAAAGGGCAACACAGGAGCTTGTTTTAACTTCCATTTAGTTCTGTTTTGCTTCCACACAACATTAACTAAATCCCATTTTATGTGATCATGAGTTCCATCTATTGTATTATTGAAGAGTTCAATCAGCATATCAACCTTTTAATAAAGACATATCCCAAAACGCAATGAATTAAAAAAAAAAAAGTTAAAGAAAGGAAAAGTAGATGACACCCCCAGGCTATGTGATCCTCCAGAACAAAGCTTGTGCACATTCACTGTAAGGAGCCTCAGCCAGAAGCAATGACATCTGTTTTCCATCTGTTCATTCCAGTTGATTAACTATGCTTAATGGGTATTTGCCAATTTTAAAATTCTGCATTACAACTTCTTAGTCTATTCTTCCCATATTTAAAGCAGTAATTTGACCTTTTTTTTATATCAGTCAAGTGTGTGACCAACACTGGCGACCTAATCATGGTGTACTCTGGCTTTACCCAACAGTAGCTGTGTTGACTCCAGCAGCCCTGTGTCCCCAAAATGGATTCAGCAGCTTCTTGAAAATCAATACTAACACCGCAACTTTATCACAACAAAAACACATCAACAACTATTCAGTTGCATGCAATATTGACAAAAAAGTCAGCCCTGATCAAAAAAATAAAAAAGAAGTCATGAAAATATCCATACAATTACTTTTTTCCACTCAAGTGGGGCCAGGTTGCCAAGGTTGCAGTCTAAATTAAAATACCATGACATTCGTTTTCCTGACCATTTCCTCCATCTCTTCTGGGGGAATCCCAAAGCATTCCAAAACTAGTCAAATAGCATAGTCTCTCTAGTACATTATGGGTCTTTCCCAGAGTCTCAGCTCGGTGGGACAGGCCTGTAATGCCTCCCAAGGGAGAAATCCAAACCAGACGTCCAAGCTCTCTCTTCTTGATACTCTCACTAGGAGAAGTGGCTCCACTCTGAACTCACTCAGGGTGACCACGCTATTCACCCTTTTTCAACTCATCCCAAGTGGAGGAGTAGAAATAGAGTTTTTGCCTCCACATCTGCACCGGTCACAGCTCGCTTGGACTGCTGGTGCTCGTCAGCTGGCTCAGGTGTCCCACAAGTCAGCCAGGCTTGGTAAGACTCCTTCTATTTGTCCTCACAGTACGTTTGAGTCTGCAGAGTCTTCATAACCAACCCCCCCGCCAGCAAATCCTACTTCCCAACTGGTAGTGATTGCTTGGCTGGCTCAGGTCAATTGAAACTACAACTGTGGTCATCAACATTCTGCCTTTGGTGCCCTTTGACCATGGACACTGATGAACACCATCATATTTGAAAGTGGTGTTTGTGATGAGTGCAGTAGTCTAACAACATAACAAATCTTGGGTTCTAATTACAGAGACTAAGTCTTTTCCCAATCACAACCTTCAAAATGTCATCGTTGTTGCACACAAGGGTAATGAAGTGCCCCAGGAAGGCAATGGATTTCCCTGCCTGGGCACTTTCTAGTAATCCTTCTGAGAGACCCCAAGAAGGCCTGGAACACCAGACTGCTGTCCAGCTCTTAGGTCGAAATCCTGGTCAGAGACACACCCCTCTTGTCCACTAACATGAAATCCAACATTTGGCAGCCAAGCTGGGGTTCATGAGTAAGACCACCCATATCAATCACTGTGAGCAATGCCAGAACGATGGAGAGTTCAAGCCTTCTTGAGAAGTTGAGCTTCAGAGTCCAGGCCAAGGGAGGTGTACTTGACTATATCTGGTTGGTACCTCTTGACCTCCTGCACATGCACAGGCTCTTTCCGTACCACAAAGGTGACGTTCCATGTCTCAAAAGCCTTTGAAATAACAAAGTAACTGAATAACTGAATATGTTCAAGGCAAAGTGCAAACTAAGAAACAGAAACAACTGTTTCCAGAGAATTTTGAAACCAAAGGTGAGATTTAGATTGAGAGTGAAGCTGTTTGCCTCAAAGATATAATGAAACTGTTTTCAACAACAGCAACAACAAAAAAGACAATCAAAGCACTAAATTGTGGAACTCCACACTGAACACCACAGAGAAACTACCCACAAACAATTCATATCAATAATTGAAGCAGTTAGCTTTATTCGATTGAGGAATCTGCAAGAAGACAAAAACTTTCCAACTGTCTCACAAATGCAAACACAACTGCACACAACCTTTCTGTCACAAACAATGTTATTTCCTAAAGGTGCACAGTCACCTCTCCAGAGACCTTTGAAATGTATTGTCTAGTTGTCAAACCTGTAAAGCACCTTCCAAGAATGCATCCTGCATTTGAAATGTAATACTTTTTTAATTGTTTATTTCTTCATTTGGCTCTTTTTTTAACTCAAATCTCAATAAAAGAAATTTCATATTTCAGATTTGTTTGAGTGTATTGGGTCTGATAGCTGATGATATTTTGAATTTATTTTCAACAAACAGAACAGACAAACAGAACAGACAAAAGTGGACAAAGGAAAAGAATTGCAGTTTTAAACCAGATATGCAAATTTAAAAAAGCCCAGAAAAGCATAAAAATGTTTTATCCTTTTTATAACGTGCATATATAGGAGAAACCTGTGCACTGGCTCACCATTCAAAGCATCAAACAAGGTGAAATTGTAGGGCCGTATTTGTTACAATTAGTAGCTCAGCATGACAGATTCCAGTTTTCTAAGTAAAAAGAATGTGTATGCGTTCAAATTGTTGAAAGACTCTTCAATATCACTCTCGTCTCTTACACACAGCCAGATGGTGGTCCTCTCACTTCCTTTGTTAACACGTTTTTCTTTTGTTATTCTTGCATCTGCTGTAACTCAACTCTATCAACAGACAGTTGAGGACCTGAATGCAGAGCACACTTGAAAGATCAATGCAAAAACAGACAGAGATCTGATTAAAAACAAAAATGAAAGACAAAGAAGAGACACACAAATGACAGACAAGAACATTGGAGTTTACAGAAATAAAGGAAAGAAAACATAGACAGATTCTATGATCACAAACTGACACATAACTTGCTAATGCAAGTGCCAGCACCAGACAAGAATTAATCATAATTGATCTGAAGCTCTTTTTAAAAACTGTAAAAGTAGTTGACAAAGACATTAGATGTTATTACAGGTTTTTTTTAAAACATCTCCATCAAAGAGAGAAGTCAGCCGGCTCTCTGAATTAAGTCTTGATTGTTTAAGGTCCTTTTATTAACTTCTTTTAAATAAAAGTTAACCAGCTAAGCAGAAAAAGGTATTGGTGCCGGAACTATTTAAAAACAATTAATCCGAATTCAATATTAAAATAATTTAATTAATAAAACAAATATAAGAATGCTTATTTGGTGAAAACAAATCAAAGGATTTCGCTCAAACTTACTAGAGTTGTTGCCCAACTTAAACCAATTGGAAGACTATGTTTTTCACAGGTGTATAAAAATGAAGTGCTTATGCTAATAATAATGCTAGTTTTAGCTAAGTATAAAATCATTTCAACTCAATGCTCATAAAGCCATTCCAGTAAGAAGCAACGACTTTCAATGTCCGCTTAGACATGCAGATGTACTAATGCATGAAAAAAGCATGAATTGGAGGTAGACCTTGAATGTTTTACTCAGTTTTTTCCAACTACAAAATATATAAATATATATATAAAACAACTTCATGAATAAAAAGGTGAACAATAAAAAAATCTTGTCAGCAGCTACATTTAGTTACAGCCACAGAGTGGATCATTGTGTATTTCTTGTACTTTGCTTTCAACTAGAAGCTGACCCATCTCAGGCAGTATGCCAAGGCCAGACCAGACCGCTTTTCATCTGAGCTTTTCATCTAATGAGCCATAAGAAACAGCACGCGTTTTAGTTGTCTCTCCACACTGCAGTGGTTGTCTCGTTTTTTTATGCTGCACGCTCAAGTTTCCACCAGCGGCAGAACTTTGTGTCACTTTTGTAATCATTTGAATATTTTCTGAAGAAGATCATTGCAATTAAAGCAAAAAAATCTAAGACTTTTGACCCCACACATTTGAAAATATCCATCTGGATACAAGTATTAAGTTTCAAATCTCTGGAATTCAATATATCTTTGGTTCCTTTAAGTTTTATTTTTGCTCTGCCTGCTCAGCACATTCACCTTCAAGCTGCTGTCTGTCATCATCAAAAATGAACAGATTAATGCTGACAAAAGACTCACAGAGCAAACAACTTACATTAAAGCAATACATCCTCTTTCCAACCTACACTTCCCAACCATTGTGTATTCATGCAGCATGGTTGTCCTCAATGGGATTTCCATTTGACTGGTATACAGGATATGTGTGGGTGATACGGTCCTTTAAAGAACAATAGCTGCCTAATGTGAATAGTCATTAGTAAGTCTTGTGGAAAGATGTGAGTATGCATATTTTTTAAAAAGAAAAAACATAATGATTGTGTATCATTAGGGCACATTTGGTTTTTGAAAGTCCTGCATAATTTTAGGGTTTTCAGGCAAAATTTCAGTTACAGCGGCATGGACAAAATGATTGTTTTAAACAAACAAAAAAGGCTTTCCCTAAAATAAGTAGTGCAGGAACACATAGACACTTTTCTTCATTTATGGCTTTCAATCACACTTGACACTGATTATTTCACTTGAATTTCTCGTTTTACAAAAACGAAGCACCTGCTTTGAACAGACCTATCTGTTTTTGTCATTTGGATCTATGAACTGTTCTCTGTTGTTTTTGGAATTTTGTTTTATTTGAGAGCGTAACAAAACCAGGCAATTCACAATCTCACGCAAGCTGGAGTATGACTGTTGGTGGTATTGTGTGGGACTGATACGGCAAACCAGGCAGTCTCTTACAGATGATGATGATGAGAAGACTGGCAGGATCTAATAAAATAGTATTAGACAATGCAATCTGTCCAGTTTGTTTTGAACTGGCCCATCTGCACTCTTTGTCATTGCAGATGGTTTGAAATACAGACTCACATGTTAAAAAAAATTCTACAGGCAAACACAGAGCAAAAGATGAGTCTCCATTAGTTCACGGTTTCCTAAGAATTGGTGTAATTTCCATAATTGTCTTTTTTTTCAGCACAATGGTAACTGGGAACTTTTCTAATTTAAAAAACGTTAGATACACATAATGCAAACACAAATTTGTGATTTTGTGTGTAGTATGTCCAACCAAAACACAACAATAAACCTAAATGTATTAAAATTAAGAAATAACACAAGAGCTTTTAAAAAAAACAACAAAAAAAAGCATTGAAATTCCAACAATAATATAGAAAAGTATAATTTGCAACAAGCCCAAATTATCATAATCATTATTACCATTGGTGCTCTTTGAAATGATCTGGTGCTCTCTCAAATGGATGCTTTAGAGCCTGAGATGGAGAGAAAAGTCACTAAGTGCTAATTGTGCCTTATGTGTCGAGCCAATGCATAGAACAGCAACAGTTAATTAACATTTAGAGCTGTGCCTTAAAGGCTGCCTCAAATGACTGCTTCATCTACACTGATTATGGTACAATGATGAGGTCAGTGCTATTGGATATCTGGCTGCTTGATAAAAGATACATCTGAAGTCGTTTTCATAGAACCTGACAACTTCCCATTGAACAAGGGAATGACCATGTGCATTCATGCTGCAATGTCTTGTTGATACAGACAAAGACACTTTTTTCTCTTACTTGTTTACTGTTTTCATATTTACCTTGGAGGTTTTAAGTTTCTGTTACACTAACATGTTTCAGACAAATGAAAAACTGACAGTTTTTGAGTCACTCATATGGTGAATATTTCGTAAAAGATTTAAAAATTTAAGGCTGTGCCCCAGTCAAAAGCAAAGACACACACCGACACCCACACAAACACTTTTGCTCTTTGGCAGGAAAGGCACATTTCAACCCGCTATATCATTCTGCCTCACTGAGCTCACTTAACTTTCTGCCGGAGTAACTGTAAAAGTCACAGCCCTCCCTTTGCTGTTTCTATCTACACTGCTGTTCTGACTTCTGTCCTCCGACTTCCTCTCCCTCTGCTTTAAATGTAGGTCTTCGTTCCATTTTAAAATCAGGACGATGGTTGCAACAAATGTTGAGTGTTAATGAGTTCATTGTCCAATAATAAAAATAAAGAAAACCTAACCAAGGATTCATTTAGCCTGTTGATAACAGAGCTGGCATCAAATGAAAAAGAGGAACAAATGATAAAGATGAGAGTTAGGAAGATGATAAAGACTCTGCTAATATATAGAGAGATAGTGAGGCACCAAGAGATCAAAAAGCCATTAACCTCAGAGCTGGCCAAGAGAAATGGGGGCTACAGTGGCCTACTTCTGAAGGCTCAACAAATGTTCAAACACCAGACAAACTGTCTGGTTTTTTGGTGATAAAAGGTAATTTATTTACTGTCTAGTTATGTAGTGGGAAGAGTTCATGAACAGTCGGTGCCACACTTACTGTGAACAGAGACTAGGAAGAGCTCGGTTTGAATCAATACTGAGCTTGATTTAGGAGCTAAACTGATAAACCAAAACTTTATCAGCAAGGAGACTTTTTTATTTTAATCAAAATAATTTTTGCACTTTTACGTGACAGGGTAAAAAAAGATTTTGTGATGACAATTTTTTTTTTTTTTTTTTTTGCAACACTATATTTTTTTTATCTGGTTTGCCAGATGAACAAGTGATTATGATGTAAATCCTTGTAGATTTACTTAAAGCTTTAAACATCTTCCTTTTTTGGTTAAAAAAAATGTCACACAACTGTGTCTTTTTTACCTGTTCACTCACAAAAGGAAAGCTTGTGCAAACTACAACATAACCTACATGATTAAAAAAAAAAGTGCATTCTTGTTTTAGCTGATGGTGTGTTTCAGACATCCAAGATCTATGGTTTTTCCAACAAAAGAAAAAACTGTCCAATTAAATTGACTGTAGAAGCGAAAATAGCAAAACTTAAAGAAGATAATCATAAAGAAAACAATGATTTTCACACTGTGGGGAGATGGAGTCAAGTGTAATTAGTTGAACATAGATGAGGAACATAAATGAGCCTGCATGGTTTCACAGATGCTGAAAAAATACAGAAGGCTGCTTGCAAGAGAAGTCAATTGACTTTTTTCTCCAAAACAAAGCTTTAGTGTAGATTTTGAGGTTGTTTTTTTTTTTTTTTTTACTTTCATCTACTAAAAAAAATAAATAAAAATAAAAGTTGGTGTGGAGTAAGCCTGCCCCCATTTCCTTCCAACCATCTGCTTTAATGCTCTCTCACTAGCTTACGGCCCCTCACAACAACAACTTGACATTATTGATGGAACATAGAAAGCGAAGCTATCCAGCCAAATACTTTTTAGCCAGATGAAAGCTCGGACAAGGAAAAGGAAGACGTGCATTGATCTACAAGTTTATCCATCAGAATGAAGTGAAGCAGGGAGCTTGTGACCTGAACCTACACCAACAAGCTTTTTTAAATATTATTTTTGACTGCTCCTGATTCCCCATAATTTGAATTTTAAGCTTAATTTTCCTTACATATGATCCCTATCATGAGAAAAACACAAACGTTAAAAACACCCAAAACATGATTTTCATCGGAGTGGGTCTTTAACTTTTTCAATGAGCTTTATTTTTTACAAACCATTTTTTAGGCTATATCTCATTTAACTCACAATTGTAACCTATTTTGCTGGAAAATAATTTGGTTTTAGGAGTATATCAACTTCTATAGAAGGGACACAATAATGATAAAATAGGCTGGTCTCCAACTGAGTCTTTGAATGTTGAACCCTCTTGCAGTGAGGATGCGTTATGCTGAAATGTCTCACTGCACAAACAACAGAAACGTAGAAACATAGATTAAAAGAAACGTGTGGTTGGTTTCAAGCGGTCCTGTTGTCTCAGCTCTGCGAGGAAATGAGCTGCGGTGTCTACCAATCACTTTAGATCAAACGCAGAGGTTTATTTGAGTGAAGATGTTGTAGCTTAATTGATTTTCTTGTGTGAGAATAACTGAAAGAAAAAAGTGTCGACATTTATATATATATTTATATTTAAACCAATGTTTGTTTGGTTTAAAGGCAGATTTAGTTTAGGTGACATCATTGTATCTGACTTGTTCTCCCTTGACTGTGAGATGGTGTAAAACATGTAGTCCTGGCAAACCAGAGACACGCGGATAAGACAGCCGAGCCTTGCCAGATGGCCATCGCTAAACACCCCCTTTCTTTGTCAACCTTTCCACTAATTAGGATGTTTGCAAAATGCTGTGTGCACCTTTGTAGAAGTCTAAAGACTTCCTGAAGAAGCAGAAGATTAGTGAGGTGCAGCCATTGACAAATGTAGAGATAGACAAAGCGCCTGTGACGTCACCCATAGAAAATGCCTTACCTCCAGTTCCAACTAAGTGAAGTCAATCCAGTCGCCATTTTTCCATGGTACAGACTTCGCCATTTTGGAACCAGGCGGAATTGGTAAGCGGAGATTGGTCCGAGTCGGTCTGAGTCATCATTTCTATGGCAACCACTCTCACTAATCAGGAGTGAGCTAGCTGATAAGTGCCATACATAAAATTCTAGTCAACTCCTGGTGAAGCAAACACTTTCCCTATTTTTCTCTTCCTTTTTTTGCGAGTTTATTATGTTTCGTTGTCTAAAAACAAAAATCCATGAACGGTCATATGCAGAGAAACCAGATGAAACTTTGCTGGATGCCCAACATGCAACAACAAACTGATCTATATGGGAATGGGGCCAGAAAATGTGTTTTCCTTGTAACAATGGCATCCACTAAAACAAGAAAAAAAAATCTATCTGCACTAGCAGTTGATGTCTGTGTCTTGGCATGTAAGACAAATTTATTTACATCAATTACTATCAGATATAACTTGTGAGAGGAGCAACTTTGACCTAGTTATCATAGATCTTTCTGTGTCTGTGTGTCATGTGTGCACATGCGTGTGAAAGTGAGAGAGAGAGGATGCGTGAGTGATTGTTCTTCGATGCTGTGCTATGCCTCTCAATACATCTTCTGTTATGGCAGGCTGGTTGGGCAGGCCCCCTCCCTGATGGTAGTGTGGTGTAAATCAGAGATGATTTGGCTCTCTGCCACATGTGTCATCTAACCTCGTCCAATGAGGATCCAAAAAATACCACACAGTGTCAGTCACATCACAACTCATAGATCATCCGGACAGCCACAGTGTCCCCCAGACTTTGGAAGATTCCACAAGTCTTCTGGCGGTGCCCCCTGCATGGCCCCTTCTATGGATTAGCTGTAAGACAATGTCGTGTCGCTTCTGCTGGAACCTCAAACAAGCCTGTCACTGTGTTCCCACTGGATCAAAAGCCCAGATGGCTAAAGTCAGCAGCAGAGAGAAAAAGCTTCCAGTGAAAAACTGGTGGGGGGGATTGAAATGATTCAGAAAATACAGATACAAAAAATCCCATTGTGTAGAGAAACAGGCGGGCACACCTGCAGTCAATCATGGCAGCTCAAATATGAGAACAAGAACCATTGTTGGACTGAATTGTATTATTTCCTTGGGCATAGACCAGGGGTCAGCAACCTATAATACTAAAACAACCATTTGGTCCAGTTTCTTCCCAACTAAACCCAGCGAGAGCCAAAAAGTTTCACTTTACTGTTTATAAAAAATAAACTTTATTTATATATTTTTGTGGCCATTTATCTATAAGATGTAGTTTATACATATTTACAAAAAATGTAATTATTACAATGTTTTATTTAAAATATATTACTTTTGACAGCGGCTCAGTCTTTTAAAAGTTCTTTTCAAAATAAAACGCATCCTGTGTCAAACAAGGACCCACTGCAATTATACTTTAAGAACTCTTACAAGAGATCAAACCTTTACCATCATTTTGCTCAGTTATCTGGTGTGTGCATTTTGGAGGAATGGTAACGCTCTCTGTGCCTCTACATTTAGTGTGATTCAGTGCTTTTTTTAATCACGTATGATCACTTTAGTTTAAAAGTATACAAATAAATAGCAAAACGCAACTATTATTTATTCAAATGATTTGCATTTTTCTTTAAAGGCAAAGAACCACAATAGAGGGATAAAAGCGCCTCTGGTTGCAGACCTCTGGCCTAAACACACTGCCTGTAATGTGGGTACATATGTTGTACACCAACCACTTTTACTCCATTTCCATTTGCACTGTGCACACTAAAGAAGGAAACAAAGCGCTGTAAATTTGGTCAAATATGTGAGATCACCAAATTACTGTTATTAGTTCACGCATGTCATTTTGTTTTGAAAATCAAGAAGCTTCACTCACAAAAAGTGCTTTTATGTCTGGTCTCTCCTATAATGATTTCAGAAATTCAACTAAGGTTTTAAAAAAAATAATTACATAATTTTCCTGTCTGAGTGTTTCTGGACCAAACCAGTTGCTTTCTACAGTCGCTTTAAGATGCAATTGCAAGAATTCCACTCTCTCCAAATCAAACTGTTATATTTCACAATATTAAACTGTTGTGAAACAGTTATCTTCTTCCTAAACAAGCGTTAAATATGAATTTTATCTGTGCCACTACACTGAGAACAAAAGTCACAGTTTTGAGGAAAATATCTTAAATTGCAGGTAAAATGTTCAGTTTTAACACAAAACTTTGAAAGTAGAAAATGAAAAAATCTTTTTTTTTTTTTTTTGCTTTTAAGAATACATTTTTACATTTGGGATATATCTGTTTTCAGATGCGTTGTCTCTAATCTTGTCTAATCTTGTTTTCTCCCTATCTTTGATTTTGTGTTCATAACTGAGTAGCTTGACGTTTGTGCCACCAAACAGCCAATCACAGACAAGAGGGTTGAGACCCTGAGAGCAAAAAGTTCAGATTGGGATTATTACAGCTGCTTCCTTTGATACTTTAGTTTGATACTTCTTATCAATAAGTTAAACCTTTTTAATGTTTTAATCTGCATTAAAAATACTTCTGGAGATAAGCCAACAAATAGAAGTTTACTTTCCTGCTTTGTGAAAGAGTATTTGCACAGGGCTATTTTTATTATAACCATAGTCAAGATGCAGTAAGTTGATCAAGCTCAGTTTGTTTGAAACCATCCTTCTTCCTGATTTAACATTGAAATTGCCTTTATCATGCAAAATATGTATTTTTAGCTTTCAAGTGTATTAAAGTGTTAATTCCTCATGAAAAGAAACCCCAAAGCTGTATTTTGATCCGTTCACACATTTCTGATTATTCCTCTAAAGCATCGCGTTTTGAGCTCCTCCCAACCTATGAAGACGAGCTGGTTCTCCTCACAAGGTGACGTAGAAAAGTGAGAACAGCCCCTCCCAGGAAGAGTCTGCACTGCCAGCACAACCCACTTTCTCCGCAGAGCTATTGCAGTGCTCAGCTAAATGCTTTCATTTTATATGCACATTATGCACATGCATCTTTGCAAAAGTTGTTTGTTTTTGTGGGCGAAGGTCAGACACTCTGTCGAGGACAGATCTAGGTTGACGTCATGAAATGGACGACACCCACAAGGAGTAAAGGAGGTGTTCTTGAAGATCGAGTCGTCTTACTTCCAGGCTGGAAAAATAGTTCAGGAAAATGATTCATATTTATTTTAAAAAATAGTTCTTTTGTGCGCCAAGGGTAATTTATTATCACACATGGACATTGTTTACTATAAAAGGCTTAAGAAAAGCATGATTTTGGCCCTTTGAACAACAATGGAATCAGATGTCACTGAGCCATATTTGCTTGAAGGTACTCTGAAGATGGGCAGTGCTAAAGAATTTAATCACTGAACATAAACTGCGTTGGAAAAGGTCATTTGTTCTGTATGTAGTACAATATCAAGATGATCTCGGCAAACTACAGCCAGTCCCACGGACAAATGACCTGAATGAACCAGAGATAATGTCTGGGTCACGCTTGTTGAGTCCAAATAAAAAAAGAAAAAAAAATGAAAAAGGATCTAAGCTTCTGCTTTTCAATTTTCTGCTTTTTAAGTTTAGCATGAAATGAGAAACTAGAAGAAGTTCTAAATGTTCTTTGTGCTTTACCAAGATCATGGTTTATGGATGTGTGCTTGCTGCCATGTCATCTTTCTGTGTGTAATGTCTCCAATGAGTGGAGGTAGTTGTACAAAGTGTTCAATGGGAGAGCACTGTGTCTTCAGGCTCTTCTCCACCTGCTTCTGTAGTGGGATGAGCCGACTGATGCTACAGCAGCGGAGCACTATTTTGAAAACATGTCAGGGTTTTCACAGTACTGTGTGCCTCAGGAGAGCACAAACGCACACAGCTCTGTCCTTGTCTGCCTTGTCCTCCTCCACAGGTTTCTTCAGTTCCACTCCAGGAAAAGAGATTCGACTAAGTGCCATTTATTATCTTTAGCATTACGCTCCTTGTGGTCAAAGTGAACCTCTTCCAATTCTCCATGAATTTTGTTGATGTAAAGCAAACTGTGCTTTCAAATAAAGTCAACACAACGCAATGTAGCTGGATGCAACACAACAAACTGCGAGAGGGACTGTAAATTAAAAGAGAGGTTCATTTTAGAAGATGATTAGCATCACAGCAATCAAAATCTGATTTAAAAAGAGCAATTCATCTTTGTTGTCACAAGCTCTGAAACACCAAACAAATCCTGCACGGTGATATTGGAAAAGTGAAGTGAATAACAAGTACACAGTGAAGCTCAAGAAAATATTTCATTGCAGAAGCAGAAAAAAAGAAGAAAAAAAAGAATGACAGACCTCAAGGGGACAGCAGAAAAAAAAACAGGGAAATAGAATTGTATCAAAACCGCTTGATTTTTTTTTCACCCCGATTTCTGGAAAGGCTAAGTTTTGCAATTTACTGACAAGGGTAAGGCCAAATGAAAAACGATGAGAAAAAAAATAAAAAACCTTCAGCAACTGCATGAGCAAGAGGCATTTTGCAGATATAGGATGAGAGAAGATGCAGTTTAGAATTAAATTGGAAGGAGAGGGAAAATGAGAGCCAGGCTGGGGAACTCATTAACTTCTCTTTAATAAAGCCCAAGTCACATGGGAACTCTTTCATTCCTTTATCTATGCAGTCCCACAGTCACACACACAGACACACAACGTTTCCTACAGCCAGATTGATCATGTCCAGATTACTGCACAGGCTGTGATCACAACCACAGCTCCCAAAACCATTTGACTCATTTTAAAATAATTAACCTGTAAGTGAATAGGTGGTGGAATATAATTTACAAAAATATTAAATGCTTTTGTAAGTGGTGATTAAGCAAGTGTGTACTCAATTCCTATTATTTTTTTTTTCAATGTGTTACTGTTATACAGTTGATGGATATGTTAATGCTCTGAATACATACTTATTTCTTTTTTCCTAACCTGTCTTAATTTTTTAAAACTAGATGTTTCAAAAGTTGTTCATACTATAATTAACAATATAGACAGTTCCTGCTTTTTGTTACACCTTTTCTTACTGAGATGTGATTTTGTCTTAATCACTCGTGTTTTGTCTAAGTCTAAGCATCAATCCTTGCCCTCAGGACCAGACAGCAAGGCTAATTTTATTTAAGACGTGTCTGTCAGTTGTCAGTGGCATTTGCGGTCAGCAGTCACACACAAGTACACATGAAGACACAAAAACACACTTTCTCCACTCAACTCAAAGCCATTTCAAACTTGCTGTACATTCTTATACCTGTTTTTCAATTGTTTGAGAATTAACCTCTTTTTGACAGAACTTAAAATCAGTAAAATTAAAGGCGGGTTGTAACACGCTAACATCATCCTTGACTTACAATGGCTTTAAAATGTGCTTTGCTTTGAATTGTACTGCTGCAAAATGAAAGATGTTGGATTTGCTTTTTGTGTAGAGCAGTGAACACTTGTGTGTTTATGAATACTTACTTTGTAAAAGCATTGACACAATTCAAAGGATGGAGAATTGAGAATTTGTGATTTGTTGAAACAAAGGGAGACAAAATCATGTTTGAACACGATACACTTAAACAACTTAAGAATCTTTATAATTAATGAGATAGGAAAACGTGTCAATATAAATACTGTTTAACTTAGGGCCAGGATCACAATAACTAGTACTTTATTTTCTTCTTTATGAATACAAGGTTTTCTAATCTGATGTCCTTTTCAAGATACTGCTTTAGGTTCTTCTTATATGAGGAGTTTGCACAGCATTGTAGCATGCCGAAATCTAAAATTGCACTCAAGTATTCTGTTTGCAAATTTAAAAATGGATTAGTAAAGTGTGCATGTGTATGGGAGTGACTGCGTGACCTGTCCAGGGTTTGCCCCACCTTTGCCCAGAGGTAGCCTGGATAGGGTTCGGTAACTCCGTGACCCCGAAAGGGTTATAGCTGGTTAAGATCATCGATGGATGGATGGTTCTAAAGCAAGACTCAATGTAAAGGAAGGGCAGTCCCATACATTTTCGTTGATAACAGGGCATAAGGAAAGTGACACTTTGTCATATTAGATGTTTGTTTTAGAAATTGAGACTATAATAAAGATAAAAACGACATCTTCCCATTTGTTGAAAGAAAACACCAGATGAAGAAAAAGAAAGAAAGGAAAAATGCAGTAACAAATAGCTGCATAATGAGCTTCAGATCCTTTTTTAGAAATAGAAGAAATTTCTAAAAGAATTCTAGACTTCAATCAAACAATCATCCAAGAGGATAAAATGGTTACAAACCTAAGTGCTCCAGGCAGTGGTTGTTCAGAGTAATTTGTTCATGACTATGTGCACCAGTTTCATTCTCCAAGACACTTTTTAATCAGACTTCCATGTCATTGTCACTATGTGCACCATTACTTATTCACTGAGATGATGGAACGTTGGGGTTTAGAACAGAAATACATTAGCATTTTAAAATGCATTACCATATCCCAAAGAATCTGCAGTAACATTGATTACAAGAAATCACATGCACTTAGATGCTGCTCTGCCTCTCACCATTTGAAATATACCAATCCTAACCCCACAGATTAGCAACACCCCCCCCCCCCCCCCCCACCCCCCATGAGGAGCTCCCACCACCTGCTGTGAGACAGGTGCAGTCATGTGATCGCCTTCAATGTAAGACGAAACTTTTGCATTCACACATAAAACGGGTGCCTTCAAAGACAAGTGCTGTGAAGCAGAGGTGACATGTCTTTGGTTCCATGCCATACTCTGTAAATGTAGTGCTAATTGACATTCCCATAGTGTTGGAGAGTAGCGTGGATTCAACTCGGGGTCCATATGGAGCACAAGATGGAGCCATTTCCTGATCAACAGTGTCGTGAGGAAAAGAGAGCAACTAGATGAATCTTCAATGTCCATCTTTTCTTTCTTTCTTTTTTTCTTTTTATTCTTTTTTTTAATTTGACTTTCTTTGTGTGACCAGCTTACAAATGAGCTTTTATTTGGCAGCAAGGAGAAGTGCTGCTGTTTTGACAGCTGGTTAAAGAAAAGAGTGATTTTAGTGTGACACCTCTAATGATGTCTTCATCTGATTGACAGGATAGGCAAGGCTCCAATTCACACATCTAGTGCATCACAGAGTGTGGTCCACATGCAGGAACAAAGGTCAGCTAGTGAGACACACGCACATCCCACGGACACCCTCAGAAAAAGCCTTCTACACACTTCTTTTGGATGTTAGAAAAAGACTATTTGCTTCCATAAATCTTCTGTCCGGCTTTTAGAATATTCTACAACTGCGTCGGTCCTAGTGGGGCTATTTCCTTCCCCTGTTAGCCTGTCATCGAGTGCATTGTGCTGCATTGTGTGGGAGTGAGCAGAAATAAGACCCTTTTACGGGTATTTTCAGGTACTTTCATGAAAGAATAGAGAGGATTTTCATATCACATTTCAGCTTTTCAATTGCTGAGAGAACAGAGCACTGGACAACGTGGAGACACACACATGCAACACACACATCTACTCTTCCTTCACTGACCCAAACGAACAAGTCAAGCGCACTCCTGCCCCGAGCGATTTCCTCCATCTTTTCCCAATGGAGAGTATCCCTTTACAAGCACCTGATTGTTATCTTTCAGAGGGAGCTCAACAAATGCTGCTGTGAGCAGTGAAAACAAGAATGTACAAAATAATTCCAGACACAATGTTTAGTTACTGATTTTAGGAAGGTTGTATTGGTTCTTACAGCCCAGGGGCAGACTGATCCATCAGGAACGCTTAGAGGAACTCGCACTCAGCATTGGGCATCCTTAATAGCATTCACACCGATCTATCTTGTGATTATTGGCAATTATCTGTCAATTAGCAATGTGCTGATGTCACTTCGATGTGAAAGCCACAGTAATCAGTGGCTTGTAGCAAAGACATGGTCACTCATACTAATGCCCGATCTACGTTTTCATTGAAAGCACATCACTCTGTGACAGCTATGAGTCTGTGTATGAATGTATCTACTTTGGTTAATGATCCTCTGAGATTTTCTTATAATTTGGAAGTAAATTGTAAATGTAAAGGTGCTACTTACAACGCCACCTCAAGTTTGCTGTGTGCAGAATTTGAGAGAACACATTAATGTGAGGGTGAATCACAGAGTGTGAAGTGTATTCAACACTCTTGTCTTTGAATCAACACAGGATGCGGGCTACCTGCGTCAGTCAACGAACACTCATACTTTCGTCAGGCTCTTCGCTAAAGAAAGGAAAATACAACTGGGTGTGCTTTTCTTTTTTAAGACAGAGGAATGCAGAGTATAACTCAACAGACACTGTTGCCAGTCCTTGGATTCAATTTTCTAAAGCCTTCATTGCTTCACTATTTGGTCAGAAAGAACAAGAAAGAGCAAGCAGTGGCAACATAGCCAAGGTGTCTACCATGCGGAATTAAAATAAGGTCTTTATCTGAAGAGTGGTAATGAAGCATGCTATTTGTTCATTTCTTGAAAGAAAAAAACTTTTAAACCATCACGGTGCAGTCTCAAATTTCTGACAGAAGCAGTAGAGATGAAAAATATGTTGGTATTTTTGTTGGAAAAGGGTAAAGAGCTTCTCTTTTCTGCGGAAAACTGCTTCTGCTCTGTGGTTGAGACATTTAAGCAAATGAATTCAGAACACTGACATTTTTAGAAGATCGACATTTTAGCAAATACATCAAAATAAGATAAATGTAATAAACTATACAGATGGTTTAGGAGTTAAAATGACTGACATATCTTTCTGATGACATTCAGAGCTGATTGTGATGTTGATATACCATATTACCAAGCTAGAAAAGGAACAATTATGAACATAACCCATGACCCACTCCAAAGTTTTGGGTGTTTGTAACATGTTTTTGTAGCATTTTTCTCATGATGGAAGACATATATAAAGTAATTTAATATTAAAACTGCATTTAAGTATTTTCTTATTCAAATCATGTTGGATCAGGAGCAGATGAAAAACAGCGGTTTGAGAAGCTCGGGTTTGTGGCGCAGCAACAACCATGGGCAGGCCAAAGTCTCCCTTCTTCGCGACAAAAAAACAAGGGATCTATTTGCAGACAAATAAATCAATAAACGTCTTTATTTTTCTCGTCTGAGCTGCCATCTGGCTCAAAATGCACGACCGCATAGCTCTGATATTGCTCACTGCTGTTTTTGCTATGTTGATGTTAGCTTGGGCTTGTGTGGTGCTGCAAGCTATAGCTGGAGAGAGTGTAAACAAAAGGCTGATGTGAAATTAGCAGAGGCTGACTTCAGGGCCTACAGCCACAAGTCATAGGTGAATTTCTAATGAGCTTCTGCTGCTCTGCAGAAAATGTCTTAAAAAACAAAACAGACTTTTGCTTTTGGCTAAAACTGCGTAATCATAATTAAAAGACCACTGCGAACTCTTTTAAATAGAAAAAAATACAGCTGGAGAGGGACTTCGATATGTAATAAATCCTCAGTGACTAGTTGATTCAGGTTTGACTCTTCAAAATTGAAAATCGTTAGTAACATTTTGATATTTGTTTACTTTCTCTAAGTCCCTCATTTATTAGTTTTATGTAATAAAAAAAAAAAAAAAAAAAGAAATGTAACTGATCGTCCCAGTTTGATCAAACACAACTGATCCATCCATCCCTTACTGCGGAAACAAACAAGAAACGGTCTCAATACCTGTCCTCCCCTCCCCATGCTGTCATCCATGATCAATTTACATCCTGGACTACTCATAATGAATTTTGAGAGCCAAAGAGCTGATTTTTTTTTTCTTTTTGTTTGTATTCTCTCTGTTCCACATCTTTTGCAACAGCATCCTTCCATCTCACCATCAATCACGCTTTCCTTCTTTCAAAGCCGCTAAATGATATTTATCAAATGTAGCAGCAGATTCTTTAAGCATTACCTAAAGATCAAATAAATTGAAAACGTGCTGACATGCAAGTCAACACACTCTGTCTACATTTTCAACCTTCAATGTCAGCAAAATAGAGGGGGTGCACTCCCAGACAATCATTGACAGGTGTCTGAGGAACCTTTAACCAGAAACTAAAGAACTCTTTTTTGTCCCTTTTCTTTCCGGTGGTGAAATCTGTTCACTATCAGACACACACAGACGAACTCAAGACTCACACAGTGACCTTGTCAGGAATTATCCATCACACATAAATGCACGACGCACATGTACTCCCCTGATCTACCAGGTTTAGAGTCTACAAAACAACTGGTTTTCAGAAATACAACATAACATTTGATTATTCTTTTTTTTTTTTCAAACATAAAGGCAAAGTTTGAGTTTATGCTCTGTTTTTTTTCTCTTTTTTATTTGAAAAACACAAGAAACTTGTCTTGCAGCCATTTAATTAATATTTGATTTTTTCATTTGTCAGGGTTATTTACAAAGCAAGGAACTTATTGAGTCTATTACTTTTATATCTTAACTGCAAAAGTCTTATAATGAAAACAATTTCTCACTTTTTCATTAGTATTAACATTTATAAAACAGAACTGAACAGAAGACTATAAATCACTTTAAAATAACACTCTCATGCATTGCACAAATAAAACCACAACCACCCTTTATCATCTTTCCCCACTTAGTTATCTAATGAAAGTATTACTCAAGCTTTGGCATAAACCTTATGAGACTGTCACAACACAAACCACTTCAATGTAGTTTTGCATTTTGTGCAGACAGCTGTTTTGTTATTAGCATTGCACAGTTGTCCTGAACACAGGTTGGAACAAGACACGTTCATTTGTAAAGATTGAAATGATGCCCTTTTGGATTGGCAATGCTTTGCATTGTGGAAAATACGCTGCTTACTGACAGACATCCGTCTTGTTCAGCATGTTCTTCTGACTTAATCCACACTGACTAAGAGATTTCAGCAATGTTTGGAAATATAACTGAAGAAACTGTTGGGACATTTACCATGCAGGCACACCCAATTAACTGATCGTTAAGTTCCACACTATTTTCCACGCACGCCACAAACTTTCTTCATTCACTTAAGAATTAAGACATTGAGAAGTGACATTAGCCAATCAGATATACTGTAGTAACCCAACATTTTAATATGTGTGTTGTGCACGTTTTGAGAAATGATGTGGCCCTATATCTGGAAAGAAAACATCAGATTACCGATATATTATTAAAGTAACACAAAGATTAACCATTGAATCTGTGATTTCAAAAGATCTATTTAATTATGTGAAGTAATAGTGTAAAATGCGCCAGTATAAATCACAGACTACCTGTCATATGTAGCAATCATCCATCATTTGCCATGTGTTTAGTAAAGATCTAAGGCTTTACTGGTGCTGCATTGAGGACGTGGATTCAGGGATGAAAGGGGAGCTGATTCTTAGATTTTATTTTAGCTATCTCACATTTGATAGTATTTGTAATTCCTTAAAAAATGATGTAAAGCAAGCTTAAAACACCATTAAAACCTCCGTACAGTTACTCAGCTTGGATTTGTGGGAACATTCATCATTTTGACATGCCATCAGTATAGTAATAAGGCAATAGAAAAACTTGCATATCTTCTTAGTCATATCCCAGTCCTTCTTAAACATGTTTAAATATGTCTGACTAAATCCTATATCAGCGTGCATTATACACAGTCATCTCATTTCCTTTGCTTAGGGAACTAAATGACTCCACCTGGGCGTCAAGTGTCACATCTAGAGAACTGGGCACTAGCAGTGTGTGATGCCCAGATCAAAACTATATCACATTAGATGATCAGCCCTGGGATGAATAACCACAATCTGTTTAAGCACACACCAATAAAAAGCACATTATCTGATTTCCCAAGTTTTCCAGTTTTTCAGGTAAGATTGTGAACGGGATAACATGATGTTCGTCATCTGCCAATGGTAGTCATTCTAAAACATGAAATGACATTAACACAAGTAGATTGTATCCCAAAAAGCTGAAATTTCCTGGCATGTACCTTATTTTGGGAGTATTTCAAGTTTTTTTTTTTTTTTTTTGCATTGCTTGGTCAGGGATGCGGCTTATATGTTTTGTTTTTTTTTAAACATAAATGGATTCATGTATTAGTTGTTTTCCCACTAACGACTGGTTGCCATTTAGTGATTATTTACTGCTAACCGTCACTAGAGGCCACTGCATGTGTGCGTTTCAGGACTTACTACACAGCAACACAGAAGAAGAAGCGCCTTCCAAAACAAATAGAGGAAAATCTGATCACTCTCATACTGAACTTCATGATATTTTTCTAATTTGCATTGATACATTATTATTCTTATTTTTATTTGTTTACTTCCTTGGACGAATGCAGAACAGCAAGTCATCAAACTGGGTTACAGAGATGCATTCATTAGCCTTGCGCTTGACCTCCCAAAATAATTTATTTTTACTTCTGCACGTGTGTAAACTAAATGCAGAATACTGAAGTCATGTTATCAAGGCCTGCGACCTAGGCTAGTGGGACATATTTGGATTGACTGTTCATTCCTCTTTGTGGAATACAAACAGGTTAACAGTAGCTTGCTGTCTGTTTTGCCGACATATTAGTTACAACATAAAGAAATATGATGTCTGTGCTACAATTTTTATGAAAAATAAGGTCAGCTGAAGTTTTGGACTAATTTGAAGCTTAAAACATTACGTTCTCCAAAATGTATTTATAAAGTGGACAAGTGACTTTCTAAGTCAATTTGAAAACTAACAGAACAATTTTTGCTACACTTTCAATGCACCAGGAAGTAAGAATCTACAATTACGTTTTACCAACGAAAAATTGAATTTTTCAATGTTCAACAACTTTCAGGGCAAAAGAGATCAAGCTCGTTCTCCAACTCCCACCACTGCAAAATCCTTAAAAGAGTAAAGAACCAACTCACACAAAAGCACAAGGACAGGCACTTTAAATGACAAACACAATTTGGAGGGCTGGAAATGTTTGGGGGTTAGTGGCCACATCCACCAGCCTCCTAATTAGCACATATACCTTTGAAGGCACGATAGAAGCCTATTGTTTTCTCATTCTCTTTGTCCCCCTTTCCTTTCCTCTGCTCTCCTAATCTTTGTCCTCCAGTTCACCTCAGATAAAAAAAAAGAAAAAATTCACAGTGATCTAGGCCATAGATGATGGACTACAACACCATTTTCATCTGGAAAATTTACTTTTGGCTTCCTTTTGTATTAAAAAAATTGATTATCAGGTTGCATGATGGATGGTTTCGATCTAAGGATGCATTGCGCTACCATAGATTCCCTTTGTCCATCATATGTGGCAGTATCGGGAAGATTGTGAGACACGGTATGGGATTTGTTTAAAAATGTTCAATATAAAAAAAAAGTGAAAGGATGCATAAAGTAGCAAAACTAGATAAAGAATTTGATTTTTACAAGGTTAAACTGTGAAAGAACAGATAGCCCTGGGATCTCTGCGAATGCCATTTACTTCTGTATACATGACATGTACATACATGCAGAAAACAGATAAAAAGCTAAAAAGAAAAAGGAAACACTTAATTTTTATTTGGCAAATGCAGCTCATGTCTCTACAGATATTTAGCTGCCCTACAGCCAGCCTGTAGCATTACATCCTGCTGATAAGTCGAGATACTGTACTCATTTCCCATTACCCTCCATGCTTCAAATCAATAGTTAATTACATTCACAAATGCTCTTCTTATCCAGCTAGAGAAGTGGACAGCAGAGGGTGGATAAAATTTGCCCGGCAGTAGAATTCAGTGTTACGAAGGGTGAAAACTGTCCTCCCACTACTGATACTTATCGGCCCTTCAGCGTCCCTCTTAGAATCTGAAGTTCCATTTTGCACTTCATGGGCACTTCATTTTTCTCCAACGCATTTTTCATTTTTGGTGCTAATACACACACACATACACAATGAGGTAAATATTCATATGCAATTCCTCTGCTGCCATCTTGTTTTGAGACCAGTGTTTAATAAGAGATGAGGTAGAATATAGCAATAGGTAAATTATGTCCACATGTTAGGGAATGACACTGTATACATTGGGACACTTTTCTCAAATGATTTTATTTTCAAATGTAAGAACTGCTGGTGTGGTTCTTTGGAACTGTGGAATAACAATTTCTTTCTAATTCCCATCTCTTCAAAATACCCTGGTTGTGCAGTTATCAAGGGAGCACGACAATACAAGTTTCTGATTTTTTCTCCTATACATTGGAAGTAAAAATTACACCACTGCACAAACCTTTTGGGAACTCCTTGACCTGTCTGCCCTCTAAGTCAAAACCTCAAGGCTTAAAAGTCATCCTAAAATGGTTTTGAGCTTGACTCCAAAACAGATCTCATTTTGACCACCATAAATGAAGCTCTTTGTCTTCTTGAAGTCCCACAACAGCAGCCATCTCTTCGCCTTCTTCCTGTTCCTGCCAGTGCTGTGCCTATTACATCTTTTGGAGGGCAGGCTCAAGTTTCACATCTCTTCTTTGGAGTAGAGTAGAGCCTCCAACACTCCAAGAATGCATCAGTTTTTAACCATAAAAATGTGGCTGATACAGGTAGGCAAGGGTGGGAGAAAGGGGAGAAAAGGGAAATTTAGGAGTAAATGATTTTCAGGTAGTGAGTTTGGGAGAAAACGGGTGGGAACTCTGCAATTTTTCATAGATTTAATGAAAAAGCTCAAACTGGCAAGCAACAAGAAAAAGTGTGGAAGTTGAGAGAAGGCTTTTGTGGGACTTGGACTGGTGGGAGCTGGTGATGGAAAGGTCGGAATGGACAGGGGCTTAAGTAGCCATTTGATAAGAGGAGATGAGACGGAAATGGGGCTGTAACTGTGAGGCCTCAGGAGCCAGGTTACATGAAAAGCAGGAAATAAGACTTGATAATCAATGTTTCTTTATCCCTCACCTCCCACTTCAAAAAATATTCAAGGAGCTTCCTTTTCCTGCTGACTGAACAACTGCCATCCAATGAACAAGACAAGTGATAATGGAGAGAAAAAGGCTCTGAAGCAGAAAAAAAGAATAGGAAGAAGTCTATTTTTCACACCAACATCCTTGAGCAGTGGGGTTAGCTGGGTCACTGCAGCCAATCAATTACTAACATTGCCATTTTCCACAAGGTGTGGCTTGTAGGGTTTGTTCTTTACTTTGTGCTCTTGTGCGGATCAGGCCCGGAGTTGGCATGTGTTAGGGCATAAATGTGTGTGTCTTTGTCCATGTTGTGTTCGCACCATTTGAGAGAACTGGCTTTTTCCAGCAAACAGATGACTTACACAGTTTGAGGTTGAACTGTGTCAGGAGTGTCACCACTTCCATTCCCGTATTCTAACGTATTACGTATGTTGTTTATGCTCTGCTTATCCATGAGAGTGGACAGATAAGGTCTTTTAGTACTCATCCCACAGTCTACCACCTGCTTTGATAAGGGCCAGCCAGGCACGAAACAAAAATGGGTGGAACCTAACACTACTGATAGCATCTGTGCAACAAATCTCTGGACACTGGAGGAATTCAGTGAAGATGCAGGCAGGCAGTGTTCTTTAGAAGATACCTTCAGATGAACAAATGCAATTAAAATAGAAAGAAAAAAAACACAAAAATATATAAACATTTAGTCTTACGCTCTGTTTTTCCACTTTTCTGCAAGATGCTGCTCACTTTCACAATGAGGGGTACATAAAAAAGTGAGAATGTGCAAGCTCCCAGTCTGTATCCACCATCTGGCCTTCCCAAGGCTCAGATGTCTCTGGGGTAAGGTGAGTTATCAGGAGGTCTCTTTTTTCTGTTCGGAACTGCTTGTTGTGTAAATGTGAGTTTGTGTGTGTGTGAGGAAAAGAGAAAGTACACAAACCCAGTGGGGCAAATCGGTGATCAAATTGATGAATATATGCAATTCATCAGAACATAAAGAAATATGTTTCTTACACGGTATTAAAAAAAAGTTTAAAAAATCATTTCAGAATGTGCCATGGTTTACAAACAAGTGTGTAAAGTAGCTTGTAAAAATTCAAAATATTATAATAAAAATGTAAAAAAAACTGTCAGAAACTCTAAATCAAATGCACGACAAACAGTTTATTACAATAGTCAAAAAAGCTCAGAGTAAAATTTAGGATCTCAATGAAAAGACTCATTAAAAAAAATCTTTTTTGTGCCAACCTGCCCCAGCTTGATGCTGGCATGTGTTGTGGAGTTGGCTGGCACACTCACTTTAAACTCTAGGAAGTGAAAGACGTGAATGAACGGAAATATCGTGTGACTCAAAGATTTTTTTTGCATGTGCGTGCCAGTGCTCCTGCCTCGACACTGTGTGGCAGTGTTACAGTACTGCCTACCACGACGAAGGGATTTACTATTTTTAATTTGAGTGTGTTGATAAGAAATACAAATAAAAGTGTATATTTTTAATAAATATGCACATTTATTTATATGTAAATGTTTGCTGGGCAACTATTAAAATGTCCCTTTTATGATTAATTGTCGATTAATTTTGTGTAGTTAATTACGGTGCGTTGCTGACTGCAAAATTTAATAGCCTATTTAAATATATTTGGTCTAAAATTTTTTCAACCAGTTTGCTTGAAAATAAAGAGAAAATACTATTGTTTAGCATCCAAACTGCAATCAGAAAAGGTATTGTCTAAACACATTTAATAATCATTTTTGGTTATTCAATGCCTAGAACACACTTTTTTTTTATCAGGGAACAGCATAAATACTCCATGTTCAGTTATAAGAGTACCCATTGGACAAAGGAAAAACAGATAAAAAAAAAAAAAAAAAAACATTAAATAAAAAACAAAATCAGAGCTTTTTTTGTGCATCGAACTTCATATTTTTCATGTTTTACAAAATTTTAAATGATAAAACACTTGTTTGATGCATTAATGACCAGGCATCCTTTTAATTTATTTTAGCTAAACTTAAACCATTTTCAGTCAAATTGTTCTTTCATTCCACAGCCATATTTGACCCTTGTTTTGTCTTTGTTTTTCTAATTCATGCTCGCGCCTTAAACTTAATCATTTATTCCTGCCTTTTTGTTAATAAAACACAGTTCAGAGATGTCATCATTTCTTCAATACTGGAAGTATTTTTTATGATTGCTGTGTTTAGGTGAAGAGTTCAACTGTTATAGAATCAGATTAAATCTCAGTTCGACTTGACTGGTTCCCCCATAAATTGAGAGTTGTTATCTGAATCTAAATTCATTCACTCTATGGCAACAATGATTCAAAAAAACGATATGATTCTACAACAAGCATGATTGTACACAGATCTGTAAAGATTTCCTGATCTGAATCTCAGACTCTACTGGCCTCGTTTAGCATGTTAGGGGTTACATTTACGCTAGTTCAAACAGACAGGACTATTATCTCTATAGCTCTAAACAAACTACAAGCCATAAACCTTTTAAAAACCAAAACCAAACTGAGGATAAGATTACAAAATAAAGCATTGCTTTTAGCAAAAACCACATACAATAATACTTCATAATTGTAGGGGGTTGACAATTTAGGGTCATTTTAAAATCTTAAAACCTCAATTTATTATTGCTGTTGCATCAGAGACTCCATGCTGTTAAATCCAGATTATTCTTGGGTCACTTTTAAGGACATCTGACCACAACGATCTTCCTCTGGCGTAGAAATCATGAAAAATGTTCCCTTAACTCAGAAAAACTGTTGACCTTAACCCAACTTGAAGTGGCAAAACATAAGATAGAGCATCAAACAACAAATCCCTGCCAATCCTAATAAATTAAAGAAGGTTTGGAAAGAGGAGAAGATATTGTGCAACCACTACTGTATCTCTTCCTTTATCATTTCTGGCTATAAGAGGTTAAGCTGCCTTTTCTCTTAACTATGACAAACATAAACTGCACAGATCCCACATTCTTGTCACGCTGCCTGCATCCAAGCACAACCACAGAAAAAAACGGCTGTAGATAGCATTTACAGACTTCAAGTCAATCAACTTATGGCAGGGTTTGAACTTGAACTTGTTAAAGCTGACTAGCTGCCTAAATGTACCTTAATGCCAAGCAGTCTTTCCACAGAGGGCAAAAGAAAGCTTCCTTTATTAGATGAGGGCTTGTCTGCAAGCCCTGTCAGTCATAATGGCTTTAGCACTCTACTGACAACACATCAACACATGGCAGTGCAAGCAAAGAATTTAATTTTACTTCAGGTGCTCCCAGGTCTGCAGTAGTGCCCCTGGCCAAAATGCACTCATGTGAGCACTCAACACAATCTTTTATATCATTTCCGTCCTCCTACTCCCACCCACACAGGCCACACAGGTCTGAGTTGTGCTTGTGTGTTCTTTTAAAGAAAAGCTTAATTAAGAGTATTAGAAAATAGTAAACTCACATTCACATTTGTTAGACTTAGAAGGGCTATGAGATCACATGGGTCACACAATAAAAAATAAAGAACTGCTAACTGTAGGTTAGCCTCAGAGAGACTTTTTGCATCTCTAAAACCTCAGCTGTCACAACAAAACAGGCTGAGATTCTCTAACTGAACATGTTGGATCAACATGAGAAGGCACAGCTTGATGCTGCAAATTAACACATTTTTGTGAGCATGTTAAGTCAGAGCATAAAAGGAGAAGAGGACAGCGAGGCTTAGGTTAGAGAGAAGCAGACATCTGTGGGTTAGGTTTCCACTTTCCACTTGTCCCTTGGATTGCATGAACCGTAAAAAACAAATGAAGGCTTTTAAGTTTATAGACAGCCACTTCAGATCCCTAAATTTGTCATTTATTTCTCACCATCCTGTGTTTTATAACGCATGCGTTGCATAGAAGAGATAGTAGGACTGGAGGGAGCATCCACTCTGTAGTTAACACTGGTAGTGCGTGTTATGGAACTCATCTGCACTTACTCATCCTAAAGAAAGTGTTTATTTAAAAGAATCAACACCAAATTTGTCAAAAAGTGTTCAAATTTTCATAAACTACTATTTTCCTTTCCTACCACCTCCAGTGAAGAAATTGTTTGCTTAACTGTTTTTATGTGAATCATGATGCAGTTATGATATATTTTTAAGGAGCCTCATTGTGACCGTAGTAACATCAAAAAACACGTAGCGTTTGCTACAACGTAAATAACTTATTGATCCAGAACAATTGAAGTCCCACTCCGATCATCTTTTGATCTATTGTAAAAGCATTTCCAGTGGTGTTTTAAATATGATTACGCCATTTTTAAGCAATATCAAAAAGCCTGTGTCATTTTTAGAACATAGATTCTGCGGAGTACCAGTAGTTCATTGCATTGGAATAGGGAGACTTGGGTCCGCTCATTTTCAGTATTTTCAGACTGAACATTTATATTTGAATAAATAAATACTCAGAAATCCAGTTTTAATCTTAATAGTTTTTATACATGTTCTTTATCATGAGAAACATGCTACAAGCAAGCACCAAAAACACAAATTTCATCTTTGAGCACCAAGTAATTTACATTATTGTGTTTCAAATAAACGACTTCATGTTTACCAGTTTGTAAGTTCATCATTTTCAAATCTTAATGCCGATAAAAAGGAAAGTAACCATGTAAAACTGCTGAGTTAAATGCAATGCAGTCAAAAAGGTAGGTGTGCTAAACTTTCATGCTGGTGCACCTCAGAAAAAACGTTAGGTGCACCGGTGCAACCAGTGCAAAAAATGTTGTCTCGAGCCCTAAAAATAAACATTAACATTGTAGGTCCTACATCACAGATACAAGCTTTTTTTAACTGTGTTTTTATGCTTTTTTAATCTTACTATTCTTTCTCTGTGTCCTCCAGCATGAGAAAAATCCCACAAAAACATGTTAAAAACACCAGAGTGGGTCTTTAAATCTCAAACTCATGGCATGTAACCTGGCACAGACAAAACTTTTCTTGTGAAATTCCTAATAGATTGCAATTAAAGTCAAGCTTAGCCTTTTGCCACTGGAGCTTTCCTTTTAAATCTCCATAGGTTGCTCAGTTGTGTGACCTAGTTAAGCCAACCTGCTAGTGGATTTACAGGCTGTCATAATTACTGTGGATCCACAGTGCTGATTGAAAAATGGGAACACCACGCTAGTCCTTCAACTTTGCTTTTATAACACTAAGAGCTCGGAGGGGACATCACCATGCACCACTCCAGTTACACACTGCATTTTGAGGGACTTTGAACATTATTAACGTACTCTTATCCTGTTTACATGAAACGCCACTGCTGTTTAACACCACAGATGCCCAGCTCAGGTTTGCTTTATGTCAAATAACTGAGACAGCTCAGC
The DNA here is from genome assembly GCA_036245035.1 of Adrianichthys oophorus. Classification (NCBI taxonomy): domain Eukaryota; kingdom Metazoa; phylum Chordata; class Actinopteri; order Beloniformes; family Adrianichthyidae; genus Adrianichthys; species Adrianichthys oophorus. Next base: position 41,015,182 of record BSAI01000012.1, read on the forward strand.
GCTCATTTGCCTTCTTAGCTTTGTTCAATCTCACTCTTCTCGTTTGTAAAACACGTACTGTATTTCGTCTGAAACAAACCACCCCTCTCCTTTTCTATCTCCCTCATCTTTTCATCTCCCTCGTTCCACATCTATCCACAACTTGTGTTTGATCCCCCCCACCCCCCACTTCTTTTCCGCCATCCTCCTCCCTTTACCACCCAGTTCCAGGCCGTTAAATGAGCGGGTTTATCTAAGCCTAATTGGTTTAAGGGCAAACAGAAATAAGCAATGGCTCTGTAAGTGAGGAGAATTACTGCTGCTGTTGGCAAAAAAAAAAACATCCGCCTGCCACAGAGACAACGAGGAGGGAGGCGAGAGTGGAGGAGGGGAGGATTAGTGAAAAAAAACAAAACAGTACTATGGTGGAGAAAGGAGGAAACTGGGAGGTGCAGGGATGGTGACAGGAAGAAAAAAGGGGAGTTTAAGAGTTTGACTTAAGTATGCTCATTAAGTGACATGCAAGCTGGTTTATATCCCTGAAAAACTTCTGAACAAATGTATTTCATGTCATTTTGCTAATTTAGTGTTTAGACTCTGAAAGACCCACTCCAAGGAAAACCAGGTTCTTGATGTTTTTTAACGTGTCCTTGTGGGATTTTTTTCTGATGATGGAGGACATCTTAAAATTGCATTTCTCAGTAGTTCTTTTCTCAAATTGTTGTGAATCAGAAGCAGATGAAAAAATGCTGTTGGAAAAAGCCTGTAGCAGTGGCGCCCACAAGCTCTCTGCCCCGCTCAATGGTGGAGCTAGAACATTTTAGAAGAAGACATTGGAAGGATGGCAAACAAGAACAGCAAAGTGGATAGCTATTACAAAAATAACTTATTTCAAACTGTTTCATTTTTTAAATGCTTCTTTAATGCTTCTTCCCCCCCCCCCCCCCCCCCCCCCGCCTCCCTCCATAGCTCCGCCCCTACCTACTTCATTCTGATGCATCCAGTTGCAGACAAATAGATCCATGTATGTCTTTATTTTCCCCATCTGAGCTGGCATCTGGTCCTAAACTGTACAGCTGGAAGCTCCAATATTATTCACCCTTTTAGTCACAACTGTAATGTTAGGTCGAGGGTGTAAGGGGCTGTGTGCTAGCGGGAGAGAGTGTAAATAGAAAGGATGATGGGAAATGAGGGAATTCATATGCCGCGTCAACAGTTCTGCCAACAACTCTGAATCCAATTTTTAATAAGCTACTGCCGCTCTGCGGAAACTATGTCCTAAAACAAACGTTTTTTTTTTCTTTTGGCTAAAAACAACATAATCATAACTATAAGACCACTGGGAACACTTTTACGATAGATCAAAACATGATTGGAGTGGGACTTTAAGCACAAAACCCTTTATGTTTAAGCTTACTTTTTGTTTCGTGTTTTTTTTTTTTTTTTTTTCTGATTCCAGTTGAATACTTCTGCAACCCAGTCACACTCAGAAGCATTTCTTTCTCAGGCCATTCCTCTTACGATTTGTCACTTCATTAAAGGGGTATAAAGTCTTTATGCGGAGTATTTGTTTGTAGAAGGGTCAATTAAATCATCCGTGTGGCCAAAAGGCCTCAGTTTCCTCCTACCAGGGACACTTTGTGAGGATCATGTTATTTAGAGATAAGATCGCATTAATTGTGACAACATAAGCACAAAAATGAGTTCAACTTTCTTCATCTCACATCTTAGATGCTTGTGAAAATGAAGAATAGATGAGAGTTCAGATCAGTGAAGATTTTACTCTTCCTCAGGGAAATTAGCAATTAATTAGCAACCAAAACAAGAAAACCGTTTTCATCAATTTCATTTAGATAACCCAGAGGCCCGGCTCCCTGCCCAGTTGCTTCATTCTCATTTTATCTTTTTAAGCAAAAGTCATCCATCCTTTTATTCTCTATACTGCATTTCTTACAGGGTAAACATTTGAGCCTTAAGCTCTCATAGAGAGAATTTAGGCTTAATAGTCTGCCTTGAAACCTGAAGAAAAGAAAACTACAGTCAAAATAAAAAGCACAAGCAATGTGCAATGTGAAGAACAATTAATAGCCAGACTTGTATCATTAGAGAAAGACAAAAATGTGCGAAAACTAATTCAAAGTGTTCATTTGGATGGTTGGAAAAACCAAGCAAATAAAGAAGCTGGTCAGTTCTCATGTGCCCATAGGTTTTAATAAAGAAGATGAGTCATAGTACTATAAAATGAGAAAAGACTGTATGTATTTCATGATGGAAGCTGGGCTATCCTTCCAGCAGGCACTCATGGAGGCAACAGCCCAGAGTGTCTGCTCCCAAAGGTCCCAAAGCAGAAATGAAAAACATGTTTTATTGAGGATATAATAGCTACTGTAGTAGTGGCAGCAACACTTGTCCAGATGAGTGTGTGTCAGACGGAAAAAAACAGGAAGAAAAGAAGATGCTGACAAGAGTCTGGAAACAAGGAATGGAGATAGATAAAGGAATGAAAAAGAGAAACAAAAATGAGGGAGAAAGGTACTCCACTGCTCTCAGCAGAGATGGATTTTAAAAAAGTCACAAAATGAAGACATTTATGGCAATACAAAAACTTTATAAAAACTGATGGGGATTTGTCAGGTAAGGTTTAGTTTAAAAAAAACGTCTAATGATGGGAGTTGCAGCAAAGTCTTTGAGTGAGGGAAAACGCATTTCTCCTGAAATCATGAAGCAACAAAAGATCATTTTCACAACTGTTATTCATTTTTCCATGCAAAGAGTGAAAACACAATTAATGTTATTTTCCTGGGATTTTTTTTTCTATGACTAATATGTGCGCGTAAAAATGAGCCAAAGTTCTAAAGCTAATAATTCTTCCCAGTGGTCATTAGAATTAAGCGGAAACCATCTGCTCCGATCCACGTGTGTCACATCCCTGAATGCTGGAGACGCAGCGCTGCCCAGCAGAAACCGTTGTAAGCATCCCCAAGCTTCACAGCGCGTCTTGGACACCAGCACCGCCGCGCCTACGACGCAGCGCGCGCGTAATCCCAGTGATTCTTATTTACCTTCCATAGCAGAGGACGTGATGGCCAGCGCGCACAAAAGCGTAAACAAATCCACTGTCATGGCAGAAGGGTATATGCTCCACAGCGGGTCCAAGACGCAAGGTGCGCGCGCGTCTGAAGAATCCCTGTTTTGGCTGAGCCAGACTCCTGCAGACAACCTCTGATGTGAGTCACATTTCAAGACGTAGTAAACACTGTGTGACAGTCAGCTCAAGGGAAAAGCGGAGTATAGGGGCTGGCGGATGCGTACAGAGGGATGGGGGTGTTGTGGGGGGCTTGGGGGACACCCGACATTGCGTGCTCACAGCCCCATTAGACTGCCGGGGCCAATCAACGAGTGGTAGCTGAAACTCACAAACCAATGGCCAACCCGCCGCTCCGCCCTCCTTGCATTGTCAAAACAAAACTTTTCCTTGACCTATTTGGAGCGACGTCCGACGCACGGAAGGGGAGTAACGCCGCCAGTTGGCTGACAGTCGCTACTGCATACGTAAACCAGAGCTTCAGTCCTCAGGAAGAACAGGATCCTTTTTCTTCTTTCTTTTTTATGTTTTTTAAGTGAATCCTCTTCTTATGGTTCAAAATAATAAAACACTTGATCAGGGTAGTGTTGATAATATATATATATATATATATTTTTTTTACTAAAATCTCCTTTCCAACTAAAAATGTACAAAAATGATGGGTGTGAATCAGTTTTTCCTACAGAAAAAAATACGTTTCCTCATTTGCATCTGAAATGCTCCTTGATATTTTTGACAAATTCAGCAGCATTTCTTAATGATATTTACCAAGCTCTGCACATCAGCCTCCTCCCTTTGCACCTCTCACCCCCTTTTGTGTGTGTGTGTGCTGCAACAGATGGCACACAGAATGGGCTTTTCCCTGCAGGGACCCAGAGGACCAGAGTCTGCTTCAGTATAGGAAGAGGCAGTTCCTACCTTGTAGCCCAGAACCATACACCTGTCTTGGTCTAGATATGTCCCCTAAATCCCCAGAGCTGAAAAACTGGGATGAAGTTGTTAATCTTCAAACTGAGTAGGCCTGGTTTTACCCTGGGCCACTGGAAGCCCTAATACTTCAGCGGTGTCGCTTAACAGCACACTGTCCCAGATACATTTTACCAGCTAGAGCCTTTATGGACTGGAAAAATGGCTTATGATTTTGACATTACATTGATGTATACTGGCTAAAATTAGCTTTTGCAAAAAACAATTGATGACATAATAATTTTTTGTATTTTTTTCTGGATGTCATTTGAATTTAAAGAGCAGAAGATTAGACTCTGACTTTGTTAAAATATGGTATTCATCAATGGAAAACATTTCTAACATTCCCTTTCAAACTGATTTTTTAAATAATGTTACCTATTTACATTTAATTGATTTTTAATAGTTTGTTTTACTGAATAAAAGTTAGGCCCTTATTTATTTTTTATAGGGTTTTCATCTTCAAATGTCATAATAATACATGGGATAAGAACATTTCTGTCTGCTTCAGAGTTTTATGTTATTCAAACACAAATGTAACTTAAATTTATTACAAACACAAGTTTTTTTTTCATTATTTTCTATATCAAACATATTTTAATTCACCTTTATGTTTACATTTTACCTTTCATAAAAGCATAAGACATGCAATAAACTATGGATCTATGTGATAAATAACTTTTACAGTCGTGTCTAACTGATGAATTGGGGAAATGCACAAGGCTTCAGAAGCATCCGGCATCAATCGCTGACCTGCAGACTGCAGCTGATCAGAGCCTTTGTCATTTTTAATGGTGTTGTAACGAGTGGTTCAAAAGTGAGTCACAGCACAGAGCGACACGGCCCATGTTGTTGGAAGGCTCCCTTTTTCTTTTCCATCAGAGCAGTCATCACCCACACCTTCATGGGTCATGTCCACATACAGGAGAAAGCTGTCTCTGTTTGCTGTCTACACCCCAGGGAGGAGGAAGGAAGAAAGAGCAGGACGCGAGGTAGAAACAATAGAGCTGCTGCCATAGCACATCCTTCCTCACAATGCACACACAAAGAAGCACACGTTAACACTCGTGCACAGCCACAAAACACCCAAATGCTGATCTACAAAGAGTCACACAAGCACTTGCCTACTTCAGCTTAAGAGCCTCAATACTGAGCCCAACCGCATTGTAGAGAGACTCTTGTTCTTACTGTGGCCTATTTTTTTTTTCTTTTCTGTGTCTGAACCTTCCAGTGCTGCTTTCCAGTTCTATTTTCATTTCATTTCCAGAGTCATGACAGCAGAAAACAGTAAACTCACCTACTGGGATCGTCTTTGACTGGAAGATGATTAAATGTACTTTTACGCTGTGCAGTTTGTGAGCTGACCCCAAGTTTATAAAGCTTTTGACCTGTTAACATCCAATCTCCATGACCAATGTGCCTTGACCTTTACTTTTTATCCCTGTCTCATGTTTCTTGATTCTCTTTTTATTCCAAGAAAAGAAGAAAAGCAAAGAAAACTTCACTGTGGAGTTAGGGAGGAAACACAAACTGGTGTGTTGTGTGGAACAACAGAACAAAATAAAAGTCTTTTAAAGAGTCGAGGAGGATTTTATGTACAATGCTGCTTTTTAGGATGTAATCAGACTGGAAAAATCCATCCCCCCCATTAATGTAATGTGGAGATCAATAATACAAAATAAAGTTATGACTGGTTGTTAATCAGGTTTGAGCAGCAACAAGAGCAGCGTGTATTTGGTAAAACACAATGAGAAAGATGCAATTTACGGTATAAGACAGGTCTGTCTGCTGATGAATAAGAAAACATGAAAATGAAATGCCCAAGTCACTGTGCAGACAGTGTGGTGACTCAGGTGACAAAAGAGTGCCGTACTCCAATTGTCCTGAGGGGATAGACTGGTTATCAGGCCAAACTTTGCCTTCATCCATCTTCACAAGTCTGTGCACTGTCCATTGACAGTACGTGTATGGAGCTTGGGCTGAATACACATGTGCTCTGGTCTGGTGTTGCCCAGATAAAGGGTCAAGACCCACAAGTGAGTCCCAGACAGTCAGAATTTCTGGGTCAAACTCAGACATTGAAAAAGTGAGTTAATTAGACCAGAAACAAAGCTGGATTATTTATACTAAAAGTGTTTGATGAAACGAATCATGGTGAAGGCTTTTTTTTTCCTTTTATGGTTATAAAGCTTTTTTTTCACTCTGGCTTGAATTTAAAAGTCAGTTTACAAAAAGAAAATAAAAAATAGGAGTCTTTTTTTTTTGTTTTAGGAATAAATTGTTTCTCCAACTGCAGGTCAGACGGAGAGACGTGGCAGGAGCTAAAAAAAGCCCCCTCATTAATCTGCCACTGATGCCAAAACTGATGAAACCTGCACCCTGCTATCTGTGCAGTCACTTCAGAGACATTCCTCTTTACTTCTGTGACACACAGTAACACAAAGAAAGACTGAAGATGTGGAAGCAGCTGCACAAATATTAAATAGTGTGCGCACCTGTACACACTATTCCCACCACTGATTTTGTATGGAAATATAAGGGAATTTAAGTTTTTCCAAAAATGTTTACATTTTAAGGAGAGCAGTTTAATTAATACGTTTTCATCTTACATTTGTTCTATTCAACATTCAGCTCTGCTGTTCACGTGACTCTAACCAACACAATGAGGAGATTTTTACAGCGTTGTGCGTGATCATGAAGTTTGTCCATTTGTAAGATGATACTACTTTCCTAAAGTTTACATGTTTGCATATGTGCTCACGTGTGCACTAAGACAGGGCTGTGCAGCGTGGCTACTTCCCACGTACCTGATAAAATGAAGGGAAGATTACTAAGCAGTACACTCTATTGTTTTTTAGGCAGCATTGTATTAGGCAGAGAGTTGGTGAAAGCAAATGAGCGATTCCTGAAAGCGTACCACAAGTCCCACCTCTTCCATAGCAAAGTACCGCTGCAATCACGAGACAAAGGTCTGAAAATCTTTTTTGCAGATTGTTACTGATTGTTTTCCTTGATGTTCATGTCAATTAAGAAGCATTCTTTTTCTGATGATCAAGGAATTTCTAATCACAATGGAGATCTACATTGTTTCCCTTTCACCATTTAGAAACATTTTTCGTTAACTTCTGTTGGAACTCGACAAATCTCAATTTTTGCGAGGTGATATTTTTCAAGAGAGGTGCCATAACAAAAAAAAAAAAAAATGTTTTTGCTGTGAGCTAAATAGTTTTCTGCATTTCAAAGCATGTTGTTTTATCATGAAACTCCCACTTTGATCATTTTTTGATGTATTTTTTAAAGCTTTTCCCCAGATCTTCATTCATTCATTCATTTTCCAATCCGCTTTATCCCTTTCAGGGTCACGGGGTTGCTGGAGCCTAACCCGGCTACTCATGGGCGAAGGCAGGGTACACCCCTGGACTGGTCGCCAGTCTGTCGCAGGGGCCACAATCACACACCCATGCACACTCACATCCACACCTACGGACAATTTAGAGTAACCAATTAACCTATGAAGCATGTTTTTGGACAGTGGGAGGAAGCCGGAGTACCCGGAGAAAACCCACGCATGCACGGGGAGAACATGCAAACTCCACACAGAAAGGTCCCCCAGCCAGGACTTGAACCGGGAACCTTCTTGCTGTGAGGCAGGAGCGCTAACCACTGCGCCACCGTGCAGCCTTCCCCAGATCTTTTAAATACAAATCTTCCGTTTCACTATGTGGTTTTCTAGGATATTGTTCTCGCAGAGCGGCAGGAATTCACTAGTAATTCATCTCTGAGTTGTACGGGGGACTGTTGGCGTGGAATAAACCCACCCCCTTCCCATCATCCCTTTGTTTGCATGCTTTCCCACTAGCTTACAGCCCCTCACATCCCTAACCTAACATTACAGGTGCAACTAAAGTGTTGAGAACTATTGGAGCTATCCAGCTGGACAGTTCTAAGCCAGATGCCAGCCCAGACGTGGAAAACAAAGGTGTACACAGGTCTAGTCGTCTACAAGCAAATGCATCAGAATGGAGCAGAGCAGGAAGCTTGTGGGTAGCCGTAGTAACTTTTATGTCACAATTACAAAATTCACAACAATTGGACTAAAGAAAAGACCCAGAAATGCAATTTGGAGCTTAATTTTCTTTATGTATGACCTCCATCATGAGAAAAATGCCACAAGAACATGTTAAAAACATGATTTTCATTGGAATGGGTCTTGAATTACTTTCCCGACCACAGAAGCATTACCTTATAAGGTGCCCTAGTTAATGAGAAAAAAAAAAAACATTTATGCCTTACAGAGGCCCTGGCCAAAAGCAGCCCTCCATTTCTTCCAACCTGCCTTTTTCTCTCCTCCATGCCCTGTCACAGATAGCTTAGTGCAATCTATCAACCTCGGTCAGCCTCAGTGAAGGCCAGTGCTTTGTAAAGCAACATATGGGCAGGATGCACACACAACAGTGCTTATCCGTGAGTCTGTCACACAAAATGGGATAAACATCTGGTGGAGGAGAGAAAGAAGAGAGGTCAATCAATCTGCCCTCGCTTCGCCGTACACTGGTCTCCCGCCACAGACTGACCTCTGCAACAAATGAAACTGCAGAGCTCGATTTGAATACAAAGAGTCTAACACTTCACCCTGGTTATAGGACAGTCGATAAGACAGAATGAACTCACTCACCAGCCCTAACGTTTATTTAATGATTCTTTGGCTCTTGTTAAGTACGTTGTGAGAAAGGATCACGAGACAGGATTAACAATAACAGATATGATAAAAACACAGTTTTTCAGTTCAGTTCACTGCATACTTCAGCATTTCTGTTCTTATTAGATCTTTTAATAACATTATGGGTTTCAAATAAGTCCTTTTCAATAGCAGCTCACTGTCAAATCAAGGCAGCACATACTTGATTGTATTTATTCTCAGAAAAATATATGTTCCAAAGATTTGCTTGAATGTTAAAGACCCACTCCAATGAAAATTGTGTTTTTAGGGTTTTTAGCACGTTCTTGTGGCATTTCTCTCATGGTGGAGGACATATATAAGGAAATTTAAGCTTAAAATAGCATTTCTGAGTATTTTTTTTTTATTGTTGTGAATCAGGAGCAGCCTAAAAAGCCATTGGAAAAAGCGGGCTGCTGTAATATAGAACCTGCAATGGCAGGCCACAAGCTCCCTGCTGAGCTCCATTCTGATGCATCAACTTGCCGACAAATAGATTCATGTACGTCTTTGTTTTCCTCGTCTGAGCTTGCACCTGGCTCATAACCGTGCGGCTGGATAGCTCCAATGTTGATGCCATTTTTGTTACACGGGTAATGTTTGGTTGGAGATGAGAGAGGCTGTAAGCTAGTGGGAGACACAATGAACAAAAACTTACTCCACGCCAATGGTCCTGCCCACAACTCTGAGGCAAATTTCTAATGAGCCACTGCCGCTCTGCAGAAACTACGGCTTAGAAAACGACATAATGAAATGGAAGATTTGTGGTTAAGAGACCAGTGGAAACGCTTTTAAAATGTATCCTGATAAATTATAAATTTAATGTTTACATAAAGTATAAAAAACAGTTGTTAGAACATCTGGTTAAAACGTTGAGTATATTAAGCTTAATTGTCGACTTATTTGAAAGTAACACAAAGAAAAGAAAGAGTAATAAAACAAGGTGAACATAAATCAACATAAACATAAAAGAATGAACATATTCATTATTATACAACATTATTATACAACATGAACAGAAGCTGCATCTCAGTCTCTTAGTTATTTAAAACACAACTGCTCATAAATCATTGCACACATTGCAATTTCAAACGGGTGGTTATAGTTAATCAAAGGGTGGCACTTCACTGCTGACATAAGTGATCTCCTGTTAGGCTGCAAACCACCCAGACCTCTTAGATTACCTGGAACTGGTCCCAGAATAAAGAGAGAAAAAAAAAAAGGGTAAAGCCACATTTAGTCTTTTTGACCATAAATGTGTGAAATAAATGCCAAGAAACCTGTAGGTCAGCCAGGATACTTTTGAAAGCAAAACTAAAAACTGTTCCATATTGTGTTTTGCTTTTTGAGGTCGCGCTCTGTTGCTTTCGTTTTGCTCTTTAAGATAACAAGAAAGGCTTTTTTCATAAACTGACTAAAAATGACATTGTGTCCTATGTCATAAGGATCTTTGAGCTATAGGCTCAGACACAAAGAAACAATTATAAGAAATTACTTTTTTTTCCCTTTACACTTATTAAGATGCACATAATAAACTGTAATCTTTATTCTGATTTGCTAAAATGCCAAGGTATGTTCAATTAAATAACTTAAAGTCCCACTTCAATCATCTTTGCATCTATTTTAAAAGTGTTAAGTATGATAATGCCATTTTTAGGAAACCTTAAAAAGCCTGTGTCGGTTTCAAGAACAGTTTCTAAAGAGTGCCAGTATCTTAATTTTCTTAATAATCTTAATTTTATTTATATATGTCTTCCATCATCAGAAAAATGTTACAAGAACACAAAAAACATGATTATTTTGTTATTGGAGTGGGTCTTTGAAGAAGTAGTTTCAATTCAAAACTACTGGAAAAAGTTGTAGTTTTAGTAGCACCTACAATAGGAGGACAATAGCAACTTTGAAGATTTTCAGTCAGGGTTCAGACCACATCATAGAACTGAAACTACCGTAGTTAGAGTCACCCATGACTTGTTATTGGCCTCAGAAAAAGAACTAATCTCAATTCTAGTTCTGTTAAACTCAGCCCAGTCTTTGACACTATAGACCGCAGCGTCTTACTCCACAGACTCCACAGAGCATGACATAGGGATCAGAGGATCTGCCCTCCAGTGGTTTGAAACCTATTTATCTGATAGATACCATTTTGTTACGGTAAATTAACATTCCTCTCATTGCACTCGAGTTAGCTACGGAGTCCCACAGGGCTCAGTTCTAGGACCCATCCTGTTTATGCTTTACATGCTGCCCTTAGGAAACATAATTAGGAAACACAGTATTAATTTTTACTGTTATGCGGATGATACACAGTTGTGTTTATCCTTTTAACCTGACCAGAATGACCACATAGAGAAACTTAATGCCTGCATTAAAGAAATCAAGACCTGGATGAAAATGAATTACCTCCTCTTAAACCCAGAAAAAAACTGAGGTCATTATACTTGGTCCTAAATACCAGAGACATGCTCTATCTGATCAGATAGTCTCCCTGGATGGCATAAATATAGCCTCCGATTCCACAGTTAGAAACCTAGGAGTTGTATTTGACCAGGATTTATCATTTACATGTTTGTATTACTGACTCTATGTTCTTTTGCACAAAAACCGTTGTGAAGCCCATTGAGAGCCGTTTTTTACATAATATGAACCCACAAGTAAAAAAAAAAGTAAATACAGATTACAAACAGCAGGGCTTTGATACAGCTGTGCTATATTTGCTTGCAGACCACAATGTCTTCAACTTGTTTTACAATCTCTAAAGGATTTAGTTCAACCAATTTTAGCTTGATTTGTTGTTAAATCTTTACTATGTCCCAAGTATGTGTTTGGTTAAGCTTTTTTTAAAAATGTGTTATGAGTTGGGTTTAATCTTATTTGTACTTCTTTTCTAATTTCATGTATAGCATAAAGCCAATGTGTTACACCAAGCCTCTTGATTGTCTACTTCAATACACAGAACAACAGTAGTGCATGATTTGTAAACAATAGCAAAATAAAACAATAATTTGAGGAAACTATTAATAAATGCCATAACAACATTGTTTTAAGCTGTTTGGTGGTCTGAAAATGTAAATGATGCTTGACCAGGGTCCAATAATGTATGTCAACATTTATTATTGAAGTCATTGCATCGCTTAGAACATGCTAACATCTACATAACAAGTTATGCAGTCAAATATGTCCATGCAAACAAACAATATACTTAACACTCTGACCTTTTTATATTAACACTGACCTTTGAAAGCAATCTTTTCTCGCAGCATGCATTGTCAGATCAATAATCATCACTGCCAGGTGATGCTTGGAGCGTAATCGGACTGTTGCAGCCTCAGCAGCATGAAATGTACACACACAAATGCAACAAAGCCTGAATGTCAAAACCATCTAGTGTAAATGAATGGTGGTGATTGGAATAATGATTATTTTCGATTTGTAACCTCAAAACACACCAATAATGGGGCTTCTTTGTCAATCATGACTCATTTTTAGCATTTGCGTTTGTGTAAAAGAAAACAGAGAAAAGCAAATAACACTTCAATTTCCTTCACTTCCATCATTTTACTCTTCATTTCTTTTCTGTCTTCTTTTTCTTTTTTCTCTCATTCTTCCCTTTATTTTAAAGCTGCATCCACTGCCACACAGAAGCAGGCAGCTCAGCCCCCTCTCATCGATGCCCACATCTAATCAGAAGCAGATCCCATTACCGCAGAAATCCAGTCAATGACTCCTGATTTAGATCACATTTTCTTGATCTTCAGCTCAATTGGGACCTTGATTGATGGCCTGCCCAAAAACCCATACAGTGTGTGGATGTGTGATCAGATGGGAAGGTGTGTATGAGCCCATGTGTGTCTGAGGAAAAGTCCACTGTGGTAGGGTATACAATAGGAGAGAAAGTATTGAAAAAACAAATTTAGAGTGGGACGATCTTTAACATGTTTATGTGTTTGAAGAAAATATTGTACTTTATAATGCATTAAAGATATTAACTTACAGGATTCCTTCCAAATGGATGCATGTTTGTTTGAAATAGAGGAGCAAGGCACTAGCCCCACAAAGTGGAGGTTCCTGCCCCTTTAATGTATTACTCTGGCATGCCTTTTAGTGGGCAATGAGCTGCGATGTCAAAGGCAACTGTAAGGTTCCTTCTTGAAAACATGCAGGTTAAAGTAGAACGCTGAGAACTTTTATGGACCCATCAAACTGTGCTTGTTGTGGGAAAAAGAGAATTGAGTTAAAGGGCCCACAGTCAAGTAACCCATAAGCTTTTAAGCATCTGTCGGAAGATCCATGAGCAAGAAGAAAGGGATACATAAGGCCAAAAGAACAGAGCACAAAGCTACAACTATTATGACTCCATCCAGGTTTTTTTTATAGCTGCAAAGGCCCCGGCAGATTACCTGCTGTGTTCACACATGGTCTCACTTTCCTATTTTCCGAAGTTATTACCAGCGATCTGGTTGGGTAATCTTGCTAAAATGCTGGTCTGAATGTTGTTACTTTTTGTGTTCTTCCAGGCAGACTTGAAAATAATTGTTGCCATGGGTTTGGAAACGGCTTAAGCTGACAAACACTCACTGGTTACTTTATTAGGCACATCCAGCATACTGCTTGTTAATGGAAATTTCTAATTAGCAGATCCAATGCCATAACTCACTGCATTTAAGTATATAGACATGGTTAAGGCGATCTGCAGCAGTTCAAACCGAGCATCAGAATGGAGAAGAAAGGTGATTTAAGGGACTTTGAACGTGGCATAGTTGGTGCCAGACGGGCTGGCCTGGCACCAACTAAATTTTCACACACAACCATCTCTTGGGTTTACAGAGAAAGGTCTGAAAAAGAGAAAAGATCCAGTGAGCAGCAGTTCTGTGAGTGGAGATGCCTTATTAATGCCAGAGGTCAGAGGAGAATGGCCAGACTGGTTCCAGCTGATAGAAAGGCAACAGTAACCCAAATAACGACTAGTTACAACCGCGGTCCTCAGAAGAACATCGTTTGAATGCACAACATGTCCAACCTAGAGGTAGATGGGTTACAGCAGCAGAAGACCACACCAGGTACCACTACTGTCAGCTAAAAACAGGAAACTGGAAAATTCACATAGGCTCACCAAAATTGCACAATAGAAGATTGAAGAAACATTGCCTGGTTAGATCTTAACTTCTGCTGCAACATTCAGATGACTGGGTCAGAATTTGGCATGAACAACATGAAAGCATGCATCCATCCTGCCTTGTATCAGCGGTCCAGACCGCTGGTGGTGGTGTAATGGTGTGGTGGATATTTTCTTGGCCCACTTTGGGCCCTTTGAGCATGTTTACATCGCCACAGCCTACCTGAGTATTGTTGTTGACCATGTCCATCCCTCTATGACCACAGTGTACCCATCTTCTGATGGCTACTTCCATCAAGACAGCACGCCATGTCCTCAAGCAAGGATCTTCTCAGACTGATTTCTTAAATATGACAATGCATTTTTGGGATGTGGTGGAATGGGAGATTGGCATCATGGACATTGAGCTGACAAATCTATATATATCTATATCTATATATATATAGATATAGATATATAGATAAATTGACAAAACCATTTTTTTTGTATAGCTGTAGATAGAACTTTATGATATGAGCACTTTACTCTTGCAATGAGGGGGGGAATGTTTTTAGGACTCCAAATGAATCTGCATTTCTGATTGACACTTTGGTTAATGTCTATGCTACTTCAAACTGCCCGGCTGTCTATCTTCCGCTTCATACAGCTCATGTGATCACATGAAGGAGTTTTATAAACAGGCCTAATTTTCCCTGATTTCCAAAAAAAGGATGATTGTCACCTGTCAAACTATGCAGCATTTTCCTGTGACAGATCAGGCAGAGTTTTCTGGCTGTGCTATGAAAATATTTGAAAGTGAATGATGAAAAAAAAAATACTTTACTCCTTGTGAGCTGAACCAATCTTTTAAAACTTCTTTTCTTCTTCCTCAATTATGTTTGAAATACAGAGAATTTGGCTCTTCTAATTTATTTTCTTTACCACACGTCAACTTTTTAGATCTCTGCATGGTTTCATTAAGCCTGTCAGTACTTTGCACTCACACATTTTTCACAAATAAGGTACATTTCTTCAACTTTAAACAAAAATGGTTATACTCTCTTAAATGGAACCCCGCTGCTTTCACATAACTATAGAACAGTGGAAATCTTTTGAATGTGACACATTCAGCCAGAAGAAAAACAACAACAATCTCTCACAAAAGGAAAAACAGAAAAAAAAAAACTATTTGTGGACTGTGCTATGAATTCCTCATGGCTTTAATAAGAATAAATAAATCAAGAGCAGTTAGTGTGAGAGTTTTGCCTGACACACTAGAATAAGAAGAGGTTTGATCATTCACTCTGAAAAAAAAAACTGCTGTCTTTGTGGAAAGAGCTTGTGATCTGTGTCAGTGGCTGAAATATGGCTTGTTGGACTGCATGAAAGATTCTTATTAGGTAATAATGGCATGCCATCTGCTAGATGAGCTTATTACAGTGCAGAAGAAAACCTTCATCCTCTTTGCTTATAACAGAGAGATGGTCTAAGAGGTTCAAAAGGGACACATTATAGAAGTCCCATCAGTTGTCACGCACTTAGGTGTGTGGAATTTGTTCTCAGCATTTCACCCATCCCATAAAATGTTAATTTATTCATCATTATTATTTTCTTTGATGATATGCTGACTTATGAGAATGTGTTGTTAAACCAACAGGAAAAGTAAAAGGAGTGGGCTTTAATAAGCTTGGCTGCTGCCTGCTCCCTGATCAACATGCTCAAATTGTGTTAGAAATGTTCTCATTTTCTAGTTTTTTTTATTTTTTATTTTATGTTGTCAAGATGTTTTCTTTATAAATATATACTTACTGATCTTGGACAAACTGACAGACAAAAAGAGACATGTCTCTGAAGCCAACCGCAGGGCTTGACATATTCTAGTTTGCTCTTCTTCCCTTTTTTGTCATTTTTACTTGGATGTCTTCCAGTCAGAAGGAGTCCAGCAGAAAGGTGACTGTCCACAGTTCGAAACTGCAGGAAATCTTGACACCTTGGAAAGGTCAGGGATCAGAGGCTACCACCAGAGTCTCAGAGGTCACAGCAAGACAGCTGAAATCTCCTCGATTGGTCAAATGTCAGTTGAGTTCATATAGTATCATCAAGAAGTTTTCTTTTAAGCTTCCAGCTGTGTTGATACACTTGCATGTTGTAAAGTACTTCAGTGCAGCTCTTTTATTTTCCTTTCCCCCTTTTATTTATTTTTTTTTTTGGGAAAAATGTAGTCTGGTGTTAACAGCATGAAGAAGCTATCCCTGCTGGTCGCACAGTGCCGTTTCCCAGTGCTGATAAAATATCCTGTGGCGCTAAACCCTTACTAAACCCAGTACAATTCACTGAGAAAGCATTGCCACCTAGCGTCTAAAATTTGCCATTGCACTTAAACATGTTTTTCTTTTTTCTACAAGCAGTGTGGATTTATGGAAGGAAGTTAACTTCAGTAAAGGAGAGAAAAACACAAGCAAAACACACACAAAAAAAGAAATGTCATTAAACCTGATCACATAATGAAGTCTTTGTGATTAGTATTCATTATAAATCAATACAATTTTTTTATGAATTTGCACTTGTCAGTTAATATATATATACAAATGTTGTCATAATGTACTTATCAAAAGGGCAGTACCCTTTGATTCATCAGATTTTTATATTTTGGTACTATCACATTTATAACACAAGGCACATTTTATTTTTGGCAGAAATATAAAATACCAATTCATCCTCTTTTTAAGATTTTTTTTTGCATTTTTTTTTCTGTTATTTTGTTGAAATTTAGACAACATTAAGATGGCACCAGCGATGCCTACAGATTTTATTTCTTTTGGAGTGGCCACAGAGTGGCCAAAGCAAAACGCAGGGTGGATGTCAAAGGATGTCATGTCAATTATGTATAATGACAAGCGGTCAGCACTCTGTGCTCAAAAATAGTTTGTGCTTATGCTCAGAAGAGTTCCTGATCTTCAGTGTTTCTAGACAAAACAATGTATAAATACAATTGTCTTCTACGATCCATTCATTGCAGCTGTATCAAGTAATACAAATTCCCCGAAATTTAAACATTGATTAAAAGGTAGTTATTTATCTGCTGCAATCTGAGCAACAACTACAGCCATTACAGCTGTCTGATTGACGTTCATCTTCTGCCTTAAATATCAAAATTAAAAAAAAAAGAAAAACTACAAATAAATATCATATTCTCTTTAATTCAATAAAATGTCAATCACAGAATATTCAAGTGAGCTTAAGTTGATTTTAGACTGATCTCACAGCTGCACGGCAGGACACTTCCATAGGTTCCAGGGTGTTAAAAGCTGAAGAGTGGCTAGCTAGCACTATCCATCACCCTTGTAATTATTTTAAACACATACAAAATGAGCAGAAAACCAGAACTTAAATGTTAAGTTTAACATTTAAGTTTTAAGCAAGTTTTCTTTTTGCTTACTGACGATTCGATGCCAAATGTCTCCATCTTCTGAAAATCCCGCCTCTTCTTGCCCAATGCGCATAATTTAAAAAGAAACTCCAGCCTCCGACTTAAGCACTCTTAGTAGGACCCAACGTTTGAGGTGCTCTTTGCACGCCTGATTAAGCATTTTGTATTTATTTTTATTGCATTTGATCATATTTTGATATTTAAAAATAAAAAGAATGCTGGACGGTGTTGACCTAACACAACTGTTGATGAAAAATAAAATAGTACATTTTTTTTCAGGGGTGGCCAGCATTTTTTGAGGGTGGCCACTGGCCACCACGTGGTGCCTGGATGGCAGGACTGTGTTCCTCATGACTTGCTTAACAAGGTCACAGTGCTCATTGTTTCCCTCTTCTACCTGCTGTATTGTCTGTGCTGTTGAATGACGGCAATTAAGCAAGGTCACCTTGTGGAATGCTTACAATTGATATCCATAATACTAATGCAGATTCTAGACATGTATGCTTTATAGGACATAAGTGACTTCTTTACAAGGCAGAAACAGAATTCAGAAAATACATACAGTGCATTAGAGGGGAGTAGAAAAGAGTTACAGAACATATTGGTAGAAACCTTTTCAAAGGATGAAATAAATAAATAGTATATCTCTACAACTTGAAATCTCAAGAATTCCAGCAAAAGGCTTATTTATAAAAGTTGACCAACAGTATCCCAACCAACCAACCACATATGTAGATCTATAAATAGATAGGTATAGGTAGTTTTAACCAAAGCTTGGGTCATCTAGCAGAGGCCTGGGAGCATGAGTGTCTTATGCAGTATTTCTGCTGTTCCTCGCACTGCACTTTTTGGGTCTGAGTTTTTTAAGGGATCTGCTATAGTTGCTCCTCTAGTTTAGGGGTTACTGCCAATTCCAAGCTTTCTCCCGTTCTTCCCTGCGTCCCTGGAATTTCTCTAGTTTCTTATGTTCCTTCTTTGTTGCTATCGCTTGGTATTGTTACATCCACCACAACAGGTTTCCTCTGTTCTTTAGCCAGCACTTCAATATCTGGCTAATTCACCATTACCATCCTGTCAGTCTGTATCTGGAAGTCCCACAGGATCTTTGCTCTCTCATTCTCTACCACTTTTGGGGGTGCTTCCCACTTTGACCTCAGGCTTTCCTCTCCATATAGTCTGCACACATTTCTGTACGCTATTCCAGCCCCTTGGTTGTGTATACTTTCCCCACCAGCATCAATAAAATGATGGGGTGCAACGATTTGTTTTAGCAATGATTTGATTCACATCATAATTTGTGGTTGACGATCCAATTCATAGTCGATATTGGTTCATTATTTAGGATCTGATTCGATCCGATTTACTGTTCTCAAATTGATCCAGGACATCTTTAGCCAAAAATTGAACAGTGTGACTCAGAGATAAATACCTGGTTACTGAACAGTGCAGGTGAAGTTTTCCAGATTCCTTGTATTTCTTGCGAGATAAACAACTGTAAATTAAAAATGTGTACAAAGAAACAAGAATTAGTGGTAAATCCATTCACACATTAGTTTTAATAAAGTTCAGCCCACTGTTGATTTTCCACATCAAAATGATACAAACAGAACATTGTTAGAACATTATATCACACTGTATGGCCACATGTCTTTGCAAAATTCAGTGTTTCCACACATTGGGCTGTAATGATGGTTTGATTATTTTTTGCTGCCACCACATGTGTGTTATCCGCTGTGATGGCAATTGGATGTTTTTATGTTATAGTTAAAAGAAAACCTAACATAACTCACTCCAAATAGTATATTTATTTTTAAAATATTGATTGTAGATTATCGATTTATCTCATTTTAAAACCATTTTTAATGGTATTGGTCAACCAGATCGATCTAATTAACAGCTGGTCACAGCCAGATCGATCTGGTTGGATCATAGGAATAGAAATGGAAGTATTGATTTATCGTCACACTCCTAAAATAATGCCTTTTTAAAAAGCAAAACATTTGAATCGTGTTGTTTGACATCAATCAAAACACTTTTATCTATTATTAGTTTAGAAACAAACATTCAGAATCATGAACTTGTTTAACCTATGTGTAAATGTTGGAATACATTTTTTTTAGCCCATAAGGACCTGTGAAGACATTCTTGTAACAAAAACAAATATCTGAAATGTGTTTTGTTAGCTGTCTTCAGTAGTAATTTTTCTTACAGGCTTTTCTTGAAGTTGCCACTAGGTGGCAGTGTATCCATTTGTCCCTAAGATTCTGAGATCAAGTAGCATCTTTGAGAGGTTTTTCTCAGTCGATTCATTTGAATATTATATATCTTAAAGGTGCAATAAGGGAAAGTGAAAGAAAAAGAAAAAAAAAACTCATCCAAAGTTGAAAATAAGCTAAAATAAAAAAATAAAAAAAACAATTAAATAATCAAGGGAAATGAAATAATAGAAATATAATAAAAGATACCTAAAATGGAACCCAAATTAGGATGAAAGAGGAAGTGTGAAGTATTTTCAATGAAGCAGAAGAAACAAAGCTATTTTTGAAGAATGGACTTATGGTTTTGACTGAAGGTTTTTAGCAGCTGAGTCATTCCTGCTGATCTCATATCCCTGCTGGGTTTGTGAATCACC
The DNA here is from genome assembly GCA_036245035.1 of Adrianichthys oophorus. Lineage (NCBI taxonomy): Eukaryota > Metazoa > Chordata > Actinopteri > Beloniformes > Adrianichthyidae > Adrianichthys > Adrianichthys oophorus. Next base: position 41,035,086 of record BSAI01000012.1, read on the forward strand.
AGTATACCGGTATCTAATAGGTATTTCATCTCATATTTCAATTCAGTTAACTGCTAATTTCTTATATCAAAGAAACTGAAGTGATTTTAGATCATTTATAAATGAAAAATGTACAATACTAGAGGGACATCACAATTACCCATAATAAATAAGGTTACCAGGCTGCTCAAAAGTAGTATTTTATGCAACAGAATTAAATGCCTGATGATTTTTCCTACAATCTCACAAGTTGCTAATTCAACTCTGCTCTAGCATGAAAACCATTCCTGTTTTCTAATAAAACTCAAAATAAAGTTTGTGTTTAAATACAAAAATAACAAATGTAGAGTTTTGAGATGGAAACATTATCTTTTCAACTGTAAAGTAAGATTGTCATTTTGCTTATTTTGTGTCCAACTCTGTCGCAAAAAAGCAGTAGAGGGCAGTAGAAGTCAAGTCACTAAACATACTAAAACTTCTTGAAATCTCAAGAAGACCCAGCTAAAGGTTTATTCACAGAATTGTGTCATCAGTGTGGGACTCGTGCACATTCAAAGTTAGCAGTGGCTGAATAAAAGTAGAAAGTGCATACTGTTATTTGTGATATACTACTAGAATAAAACCATAAATCAAAGCAGGTCAGAGACATTTACGCTTGGGTAAGACTTTCAAGAGGGATGTTTCACAGAACTTCCTGTGAAACTCACCCAAAAGTATTATTTTCAGTATTTCTCACATTTGTCAATTATATTTCCTTTCATTTGTAACTTTACAAAAGACGAAAAAACATCAAAGTCTGCGAAAGAGTCCTAGTTGTCTATGCTTGTAGCTTCATAAGCACCAAGTTCAAAACACTACCGCACATGAAGAGCAGCTTTTTGTTTTCTCATAGGATAATGCTAAAGTACATTTTTTTTAAATATCCCAGAGGGGCCTAGTCTTTTATTGTTTTATAGAAACAAGACAAAGCACTTAGCCCACTTGAAACATGTGGCAGTTTTTCCTATGTGGCAACACCAGACGCCAGCTGTCACCTCTGATATTATAACTGGAACACATTGGCTCCTTTCAGGTGGCAGTTTGCCCCACTGCACTCTGAGAAAATAGTCTAAGCAGATGGTACCATCGACCCGTCCAAGTCCAGACACTTGCATTCCCTTGGAAACCTAGAGACGTTTTGGTGTGGCTTTTTATATCAATTTTTTCTTTTTTTCTTCTTTGATATTAGCTTTCAGGAAAAACACACACACACACACACACACACACACACACACACACACCATGAAAGAAACAGGACACAGTCATGTTGAAAATCTTACAATGTATATAATTGACACAAGATTTCAGGTACAACGGCAAATGAGACATTTTTAGATATTTATATACCTCTGTGGCATCTAATTCACCATTAGAACAAATGCTCCAAGTATTTCTGATAACAACCCAACATAAGGAAATCAACATGAGGAAAAAATAGGAATATTTCCCGTATTAACTGGCACCTTTAGAAATAACTCCAATTCTTCACTTTACAATAACGCTTGTTTTCAATGGCTGCCAGATGGGTTTTGCATTTTCAACACTTGGAAGAAAAGAATAAAGGCCGAATTGAGGAACAAGCTAATCTGAGATCAGGTTGAGTCTTTGTTTTGTTATCACCCATGATCAAGGACTTCATGTTGACTCTCTTTCACCACTGTTTAACAGGAGGCCTGCTAAGCCACATCTATCTGCATACATGCATTCACCAATCAATAGTCGTCTTGCAGATTTGTTTACTCTTGTATTGATCGGCCATTTTGGGGTGTCTTTGAGCCGACAAGTGGCCTCAAAAGTGCAGGTTTTAAAGAAGGGAAGGGCAAGATGTTATGAAACAAAATTGATGAGATCGTAAAGTGAAAGCAGAGGGGGACAGAGGAAAAGGATTGTGCAAATTCAAGCCGACGACATAACGAGGCAGTCATTGAAACCAAAGTTGTGAGTCGTGTTTAAGTTGGAATGTAACCATTAGAGTTTTGATTCTTCCTGTGCGGATGCTTCTACTCTCATGGTCAACTTTTTATTCAAGGGTTGTGAAAAGAGGCCACACATGGTGTGCTTGCTATTTATTATCATTAGTCTTTTTGTTGAAATGTGTTCGACTCACGTCACAACAGCTAACACCACAACAACGCTCCCTTGTAATCTCAAAATTGCCCCCAAAAGTCAAAGGCAGTCACAGGCAGATTTTCTTAACCAGGGACTCATACGTCTGTCTCTAGGAGCACAGACAAATAAACACACACTCACAGCAACAAGTCATTCATTACTATATGATATCAATAAAACGAAGTACCATTTCACCTGTCGTTTTACACATACATATGCAGAGGAGCTAACCAGGTGTTTTAATAAAAATGCATTTCTCAGAACAGACGGGGTTCAAATGGTGTTGAAATTGAGTCCAGTGGGTTTATCCACTGTTGATGCATATATATTTTTTCACAATATGAATTCTTGTGGATTTTCCCAGGTAAGTGACTGAAGCAGTGACAACTTCACATCCACTTGAGTCGCCCATAGTCCTCACTGTCTGACAGCACAGATATCGTCAGTACAGATTACAGTAGTAGGCTGAAACACATTTTTGAGCTATATTAATCCCCTATTGTGCCAGTTTGTTATTTCTTAAATCTTAGTTCAATATGATACAAATTTATTCTTCCGATTTAAGAGTAAAGACATCTAAGACCCCATTCTTTAAGTCTATCAGACACAGACAGGTACATCTAGTCGTGCACAGGTTCGTACACTGGCATACATGCAAGTAATGTCTCATCATCCTGTGCATGGCGTTCATAAAGCTTTGAATTTAAATGTGGAACAGGATCTCTACCAAGCCAAGCATTTCATAAAGGTAATACACCGTGTTTCCAACACATTCCATGGAAATCTGTCACTTAATGAAGCATTCTGTCAGCGTCTCACTGTCTTGCCATCATGTAGAAGCACAAGGAACCCTCTAAAGGTCACTAGAGCTGATGAGTGGGTGGGAAAGCTGGAGGGGCTTGGGGGTGGGAACAAAGAGGTAATCACAGAGAAGTTGCAATGAAAAGGCAGATATGGATACTCTGACAGATCAAAACTGAAATATACGAAACGGTACAATAAAGTGTCTATTACAAACAAAAAGCAGGTGTCTACTTGGATATTTTTACAATAACAAAACAAATAAGCCACCAAACCTGTTTGTTTTTGTAAAAAAAAAAAAAAAAAAACTTGCTTATGTTTATTGAAATTGTTTTGTTTATAAAAAAAATAATACTGAGTATTTAAGAGAAAACAGACATTTTTGAGTGGTAGATATATTTTTGAAATGCTGTGAGTATTTGTGGAGCATTGCAAAAAGTACTGGAGTACAGTTGTTTTCTTTTTTGGCTTTTGAAAAAAAAAAAAAACAGTTCTGACAGAGGTGAGAGCAATCTTAACTCGAACCTTCATTCCATGTGTGACACGTGTGAACACACATGTTGCAGGGGGGGTGGGGGGATGGATGGATGGATGGATGTAGTGGAGGACAGGACACACCAGATGATCATGTCTGTGTGAGTGCGATCATGGCTTTTATTACAGCTTATGTGATTAAATGGTCGAAAGTGCTTATGCTGAGTGCTCTCATCCTCGCATCAAAAAGGAAAGGGTGTTTATGCGTAATGATACTGTGACACTTAATGCATTAAGAGATCAGGGAGGGGATGCTGGACAGAACATTTGTCTTTAAAAGTCACCTTTCCATCCTTTCATTTCAGCTTCTAGTTTGTAGATTTTGCCTATAAAAATATCTGTATTAAGAAACCAATCGAGGGGGTCCAATGAAAATATTATTAAATAAATAAATCTATCAAAAAAGTGGCATTCAGACACACGTCAGAGCTCTATTACAAAGCTCCAGTCTTCTTTTCTCTGGTGTGTCATTCCCCGCGTACTTTTAGCTGTATGGACAAAGACCAATCTCAGACACCAGCAATAAAAAATTAAAGGATGCAAGGAGGGCAGTATCAGAAGAGTGTCATGTAACAGTGAGATAAAAAGGACATAAGCTGAACAAAAACTCTGATGAACTCTCTTTGCCCTATTTTTTTTTTTTTTATCCAAAGCCAAGGGAAGTCCATCAAAGCAATTTCATTTAATTGTGGTTTCTTTAAACTCACTTTTGGCAATGTAACTGACCCACAGCTTCTCCTCCCTCCCCTTTTAAGCTCTCACCAAACCCCATGTAATAAATTCAGTCCAAGTAAGAATGTTTTTTCCATTAATTACCGCCACAGCAGCAAAATGAACAGTGAAAGCAGGAAGATAATGATGGATGGGACGTTCTGCTGGGCTGAGCCTGTCACCTTCTTGTTCTCTGGAGGGTAAGGATAGAATACAGGTCCGCCTGTACTGGTGGCAATGAGTCCTGGGCCCTGGGAACATGTTTGATCTGTACAGGAGCCGCTTCCTGAACCACTGGGATCATCACCTGTCGTAAGAGTGTCAGGACATTAGTCTACTGCAGGAAAATAACTCCTATTTAACATTCTTTACTACAATGTAAAAGGAAGACTTTGAACATTTCGTCAAAGACAGATCCTAAAGGATTCATCAGCTTAAAAAAAAACTAAAAAGGTTTGTTCTGTTGCACATCTAGAAAATGTTCCCCTAATTATATTAAGCTGCAACATTATTTGAATGTCACAATATTATGAAACGATAAAATGTTTTGGAAGTACTCATCTGAGCACATATTAGCTTTTATAAATTAGACAAAAGTAAAGACAAAAAAAAACGTAATGAGCTGCATGTGCTGTTTGACATACGGTAATGCAACAAAACATATTTTATTGGAATACTATAATCCGCAAAAAAAGAAAACACAAGAATGATTTACCTTTTTACCTTTGAAGGAAGAAAGAGAACAACGGAATGTATTTAGCTTCAAAATAAAGATTTAGGCTTTGATGTTACATTGAGAAGCACTGAGGTGTATCTTGAGATACTGAATAACTAACAGATGTTAGGATAGACCTTCAACAGTACATTTAAACAGAGAGCATGTAGAAAGCAAACGTTTTATTTGCTCCAATAAAAAAATACAAAACATTACTTTAAAATTACAAATCTGTAAATCCAAAATGAATAGAAATATAGATTTTTGGATTTGTCTCATCCTCACAAGTTTCTTAAAGATGTTCTTTTGAACAAAAATGATGGAACGATGTGTTTAAATACACTTACTAGTGTCCTGAAAGTCGACGTCAAAGCCATTGAGCGCATTTTTCAGACGGTTACTTGTGATCTTCAGCTGCATTATTTGTTGGCGAATTGTCATGTCTGGTTTGGTGATGTCGATTTCCACCTCTGGATTATTGATCTGATTGGCAAGACCATCACCCATCACTTCTGGAAGATACCTAGTATATGTAAAAAAGTGATAAACATTAAATTAATTATCAAAATTGTTTGTTTTTTTTCAATCGGCAGAGTGGATGACAATTCTCAAAAACTGTTTGATCCCTTTGTGCCCGGTGTATAGTCAAACTCAAATCAAAAGGAAGTAGAGTTAAATGGCTGGTGTAAGAAAAAAAAGGCAGCTTACTAAATGGAAAAGTAAACGTATATGTCAAATATGTTGAAGTATTTGTTCATGGACCCAGAGTTAAATTGATTTCCACCGTTGGTAATTTAATCCATGGTTTGGACAGGTGAGGTGAAGTGTCAGTAATGAAGCCCCGTGGCTGACAGAAAAAAGTTTGAAGCTGGATGAAAACACAATGAACTGTGTGATTTGAATAAAACCTCAGGAATTAACACATTTTCTTTAAAGGATTACGTTCACCACCTCGCACGATTTATGCCGTTCCAACACTTGTCCTCAGCTCCGGCACCATAGGCGGCCCTGTCACTGCAAAGAACATTCGGGAGAGAAACCCAGTGTGACTGCATCCCTCTCAGCCTCGTGGTCACGTCAGACACCTGAAACAGAGTTGACAGCACAGCATTAACACATTAGATCCTCAATTTAACATCCCAATGGCATAATTAAACATGGGGTGAAAAAATGTTCACAGAATGAGCATTTAGATGTGTTTATTAACCAATCAATTCATCTGAACACATGTAAGTTGTAATGTAAGTTATCCTAAAAATGATCTACGTCATGTTAAGTTATACAATCTTTGATTTGAAAATTCTGTGATGTCCCAGAAAAGCAACAAGAAAACAGATTTCTTCTCAAATACAGAATACTCACCAACTTTGCAATGTTTTTAGAAGTGTCTCCCATTGTGTCTTCCACGGTGACCGTTCCTGCAGTTCTGACCTCCTCAGCTCCCGTGCTGATTGGTCCTGAAACTCCGCATGCTTGAGATAACTGGAGAAGGAGGAAGTGAGGAACAGAGGATGAGGAGAAACTGAATGGAGGTCCACTTTGGCAAAAGGAAGATTTGATAGACTAGAACATTTGTAATATTCTGTTGACAGAAAAGAGACACTAATACATATTGGGAGACAAAAAAAAAACAAAACATTGGTTTCTTTGTTTGAATGTGAGCTGCTTCAAAGGGAAAGTACCTAACTTAGCATATGGCTTTTAACATCAAAAGATTAGATAAACAAGAGACAATCTGTTAAATACTCTCACTCTCATGTGGGACACGAGGATCAGAGGCTAAAGCTGTGTGTGATTATTACCATCCAGAACCAGGTCTCAAACACTTTGACACACTTCGGCTCCCACCACTGCAGACAAGCTTTCTCAGGAATCTGCAATTTTCCACTTTTACCAGCATTTCTGAGTCAATTAGCTGCCCTTTGCTATGGACGATCATTTTAAACTAGGTCACCAATGAGACATTATTGTAGTTTATGATTTTGACTTCAAAATCTGTGTACATACAATTTTTTGTTGATAGTTTTTTTTCAATTGGCTGAGTAGACAATTCTCAAAATCTGTTGGTCTCTTTGTGCCCGGTGTATAGTCAAATTCAAATCAAAAGGAAGTAGAGTGAAATGGCTGCTGTAAGAAAAAGCGTCTTATAAAATCCTGCAGTGTGAATGCTGTATAAACAGAGGCAGAATAAAAAAATGGGGCAAAAGTACATTTTAAGTTTGACTATGCCATAATTCAAGACACGCATTACTTTTCTTTTACTTAAAAATAAATCTTATGGCAAGGCCAGTTGACCTCTGATCGGAATATTGCAGGTTCAATTCCCACCTTGCCCAACAATGCTTCAAAGTGTCCTTGGGCAAGACACTGAACCTTATACCTTGCCTCTGGCAGTTATGGGTTGGCACCAGTGTTTGGGAGCAGAGCCACCATCACTGTGTGAATGTGTGTGAGCACATTCAGTACAAGTTGATCTATAAACTCTCACAAAATCTAAAACTAGCAACTATTCTTAGAACATAGATTTTGTTTACAAAATGAAGACAACGAATGCCAGTCTAACTTCCAGATTTGACCATTTGAGTTGTCTGAGTCTTAAATTAGGTTTTTCTATTGTCAAGAGTGTAAAGAAAAATGATTTTTCCATCATTTTAATAATAATTTTCTTATTTCTAAATGCTATCCCCTAATGAGACAAAAAATTCTCAACTGTGCTGATTTTGAGAAAAACCTAAGATATAGAGCAAAGAGATGTTAAAAAAGCTTAAAGCCTGATAAATGATCTTACATGTCTAAAAGTATCAAATAGTTTGCTGTTTATTGTAACACTTCTATCATTTATGCAGTTAACATAATTCCAACAGATTCTTATTTGTTGTTTGTTTTATTTAACCTTTATTTTACCAGGAAATCCCATTGAGATTAGATCTCTTTTTTATGGGAGACCTTGGCCGAAAGGCATCATTCTGCCATGGAGGAAAGCATCTCTTTCTCTGCATCAGTATCAGCTGGTTTACATTTCACTACTGTAAAGTGTTGCATATCAGTGCAAACTCCTTTTCTCTGCTCCGGATTATGTGAGTTGCTTAAACGTGTAGGAGCTGCGATAATTTAAAAAATAACACTGCAAGGTTAACAAGAACAATTTTAACTTTACGTCTCCAACTGAAATGAAAATTCAAATAACTTCAAAATTGTTGACACTTCCCAGCAATCAGTAACAACTTTTGACTGCAGCGGTGTTGCGATGTGTGTGTTAATATGATTCACATTCTGTGTAATTATATATTCCTTTACACGTGAAGTCGCAGATTTACATCACTGTTTAAAACATTACAGATGCACCAACGTTGAAACAGACCTTAGCGTTGATGGTTTCAGTTTTCTCCACCATGGTAGACATGGCCTCCAATATCTGATCAGGGAGAGACAGGATTATCTGATCCATGCCAATCAGACGGTTTTCAGCTACGTAAACCATTGTGTCTGCAATAGCACAAGACACAGTTAGGGTTGAAAAAAAGGTGTCATATGTTTAATGGTAAGCACATTTGCACAGTAAAAGAGCGATGAAGCTATGAATTGAAATCATGTGTTCATTTTTATGTGCGACCCTCACCTACTAGGTGCTTCCACTCAGTGTTGAGGTCAGCTTGGTTGGCTAGACACCCTTTCATGACGTTGCTGCAGTAATTGGCACAGGGTCTAGCAGAGGGAATGCCTCGGCAGTGGGGGCAGTAAGTCATTCTCATCATGGCTCGCATGCACGCCGGGCTCAGTGGCACCTGGGGTAGGGCACAACCAGTGCAAAACAAAAAGGTGTCAAAACTGCATCAGCTGCAAATGTTTAATTCTTTTGAACAAACAAACAAAAAAGCAGACTACTTATTTAGTCTGAGAACAAATATATAAATAGATGTATGGCAGCACACTTTTTATAGTGAAACTCTGTAAACATGTAACTTTTACCTTTAAAACATCAAAAAGAAACCTTTGTTTTTTATACTACATCCAACAGAAAGGTCTTGACATCATACAAGCAATTTGAGTTCATCAATTCATTCTTCCTGCCTTTCCCATTTTTCTCCCAATCTCACAAGGTTGCTCCCAAAGGGAAAAGGCCTTCTTGCGTGAAAAGTAAAACTGGGTTAATACCAGTAAGCTTTGTTCACAAGGGAGTACAGCTACGCATACAAAACCTCAGGAAGAATGGGGTGTGTGCCTGTGTAAGAGCGAGAAAGAGGAGGAGAGATGGAACGAAGCAAGCTATGCATACAAAGCTCTCCTAAGCTGACATCTGGGCCAACTGGAGGCTTTTCCTGGAAACTCTTCTTCCAACAGCAAAGTCACACTCAAAGCCAGATATGAAAAAAATATACACTCAAAGTAGGACAACAGCAGAAATCCAGAAGGGCCATAACTCAAATATATTTCAATAATTTCACAAACCTGCTTGTAGTTTAAACAAGTAACAAGTCAAGAGAGAGTCGTGTGAGCACATTCAACCCATGAATAGGCTCCGTTTTTGCTTAGCTCCCTGCATCTCTCTCGTTTTCCCACTGTTGGCTTCAAAGCTCAGTTGCAGCATTCACTTGTTGACACTAAATGCATTTCCATTACACATATGCCCAAAACTTTATTGAAATTCTAGAAATGTCAAAAAAACTCACAATTTTGCAATTACACTGTTTCCATGGAATCATAATTATGCTAATAAACACAAACTAACTTTGATTTGATGCTTTAATTTACAGCAGATTTGTGGCATTAGTTTTTTCTGATAAATGCACGTTTTTTCAAAATTTCCAATTGGTGAATTTATCATCTCAAATTCAATGTGCGCACAATGCTCCCATGAAAATTGTGTTTTTGATGTTTTTAATATGTTCTTGTGGCATTTTTCTCATGATGAAGGACATATTTAAAGAAAATTGATCTAAAAATAGCATTTTTGAGTATTTCATTATTAAAATAACTCTTTTTTATTCTAATCAGGAGCAGACAAAAAAAATGCCTTTTCAAAAAGCTTGTAGTTGTTATGCTACAATTGGCAGCCCACAAGCTCACTAATGCGCTGCATTCCAATACTGCCACCTGCAGACAAATAGATCCATGTCGTCTCTGTTTTCCTCACCCGAGCTGGAATTTGGCTTAAAACTGTATGGCTGGATAGCTCCACTATTGCTCACACTTTTTGTTGCACCGGTCATTTTAGGTTGGGGTTCTGAGGTTGTAAGCTTGGGGGAGAGCATGTAAACAGAAGGATTTTGGGAAGCAAGGGTAGGTTTACTCTGTGCCAACAGTCTCACCCACAACTTAGAGGTCCATTTTTAAAGAACTACTGCCACTCTGCAGAAAACTTTGTCCTTGAAATCAATACAGGATTTTTGATTTGGTCTAAAAATGGCATAATCAGAATTAAAAGATCACAGGAAAATGCTTTTAAAATGCATAGAAAGATGGTTGCAGTTGGAACTGTAAGCAAAAGCAAACTCAACATTGCCTGGTCACTTCTTATTTGGGCAACAATTCTATTTCCCAGTGTGACTGTTTCATTCATTCGATGGCGCTCTAGAGATAGGATCTTTGTATTGCTTCACAGTAGCTGTAGGGATGAGACATGATTGAATCTTCAGTCTAAGTTCTGATCTCAGTTTGCCTGCAGAGATTTTTTTTCCTACAACAAAACTTGCACCCAACATGATCTTTATACGTCAGGCTCATTTTTAAAAACAGCAGCATAGTTGCCCTTTAAGAAGATGAGATCAAATCAATTCTTAGTAAAACAATATTTTTGGACTTTTTAAAATTATTTTCTCATTCAAGTGACATCTTTTCATTTAGAAATCTCTAAAGGACTGTGGTGACATTTGTCTCAAACTCACTCAACTTATGTTGCTCTCTGAGTTCACATGATTTACATCTCTGCCATCAGTGTGGTTGTATGCATTTTGAAGATGGTGTGATGACACCCTTGTACCATCTAGGGTTGGGTACTTATTAGTCATTTATTCCAAAGATTGGTTCCCATTGTGAAACATTTTCTAGCTTTTTATTTTATTTTTTTTCCAAAAAATCAACTTTCTTCCAAGCTCTTAATAGTTGAGAGCTAAATAAAATTAAACTAAATCCCCTGAAGATTTATAAAATACAATATCAGTTTATTAACACATTAAAAAATAATAATTTTGCAAAATAGCATTTCATCTTATGTCATAAAACAACAGTTAGAAAGTAATTTGAGACAATGAAATATAACACCAACCAAGTAAAGATCAGGGGAAGCACATAAGGCAGCAAAGTCTAATAAACATTTCCCCTTTCATGCTTATTTCCCCTCATCCTTTTTTTAAACTATAAAAAAATTAATGGGTTGCTTTTGTTAGTACAAATAAAATAAAATAAAGAGTAAAAAAAGAAACAAAAAACTGGATTTTGTAGGATGGCTCGAAAAAGACAGCACAATTAAAAGAATACAATTAAAGTTTTTAGGAATTGATGAATGCAGCAGTCATTACGGAGTAAGTTTGATGTCAAAAGCTATTAAGAAAAATGTATTTAAAAAAAGAGCATTTTATTCCAAATGCAATGCTTTCAAACTATGTTTACTATGCATATTATTTTGTGCAGTGATACATTAAAGAAACAAAAACTCTAAACAGACATTTGTCACAAAATGGTTTGCAAATTATAGCTGTAGCCTACACTAAAAAAGTAAGTTATAAACTTCAAAAATGAAAACAAATCCAGAGTTTTTTTTTTGGTATGATAAAAATGTTTGCAATAGAAATGCTAGTATGTTTACCCTTTGCTGTAAAATCACCTGTTTATGTGCCCCTTTTACACATGATACTTTAAAACTATTCCTGTACAGCTGTTAATGAAATATCCTTTTAAAATGTATTCAGTAATAATGCTTCAAATCCAAAATGCAAATGTACAAAAACAAACATTTTTAGAAGTACGTCATTAATTGAGTCATAAACACAAGCACACATTCAGCTGCTTTCAATTCTGTCCCTGCTTATTAGATGAAAACATAGTCATTTGACATTTAAGCTTTGTTCTAGTGGCTGTAATACCCACCTTTCAAAAGTACATTTTCTTTGTGTTACTATCATACAAATGTACTGCCTGTCTGTACTTTCTGTACTACAATGACTTTATTTTTTCTCCAGTACGGTCTGTCTTTTTTTTTTGTGTTTAGTAAGTATGACTTCTGGTCCCTCCGCCTTTGAGCTTTAGACTGAGTTGATCTAGACTTAATGTTTTCAGAGTGAGCCGTGAGGCTCCTGTCCTATTTCTTCTACATCTCGACCTATAGGGAAAAAAAACAAGACGGAGAAGGTTAAGGTCTATTGACTGGTGTGGCTGAAGCAAAGCAAGGCAGCAGCTTTGTTACCAGAAAGTTCTGTCTCTGGTCTTGTTTTCTATGTGCTTACTCTCTGTAATGCTTCCCTTTATTGATGGCCTATTTAGCAATGGCTTCTTCTTGATTTCTTACTATACTTTAAGTTTGTGGGTACCTTATCTGAAAGCAAATATATCTGTCATTGTAGCACAGAAAAACTTTGAAGAATTGTTGAAACTTTGAAGATAACCACTGTTTTATATTATCTATTTTTGAGTTTGCTTCCATTCATTGACGAAATGTAACACCTCAACGGTCAGACACAGCAAACATCCAAACTTCCCTTTATATAAGTGTGAGGCCAGTTAACAAAGACAAAAATCATGGCTAAAGTCTTATTTTCTGCCTTGCAAGAAAAAATAATCTTATTGAGACCTTTTTTTTAATGGCAAAAACTAAATCTTAATTGAAGATAAAACGTCTGAGTTACTACAATTTTTTTCTTAAAATAAGAATTCTAGATAAGTTCTTTTATCTTAACCAACAAGCAGATATTTTTATTTAAAGACAAAAATTAAGTTTTTTTTAATTTTTGGACTTCCTTTTAGGGACAGTTTTTTTTTTTTTGTTGTTGCAATTTTTTGATGCTATTTTACTTTGCAACTTTGAGCATCACAAACATGTTGATAGCATTTCTAGAGGTTAACAAAATTTGAATGAATTTAATTAGCATTTCAAACTGTTTGACCTCTGCTTCGCGTTGGACAGTTCAAGTTTCTTTGGCGCTTGTTAATTTCTGATGATACACGCTTTGTCAGAAATTATCCCTTACTTAAACTCCACTGTAATATTATTTTGTATTACTCACAATCACATGCATTCTCTAGTTCCAGGTTTAGTTGTTGTTGAGGTATCCTACATTCACTAAACTGCTAAATCAAGGCTTAAGCTTGTGAAATAAATGGCAATTCAGGAATCCTCAGGTCTCTTTGTATGAGGAAGATGCTGCCAAACAGAGGCAGGTGTTAAATATGCCAGGTCAGACAGTTTTGCTCTGTGTGCCAAAGTCGGTCGAGGAACACATATCAAATAGACAGCTTCAACTAAATTCCTTGATATGCATCCAAATCTCCTCAATATTGTTTTGCTTTGTTTTGTTTTAATTTCAGAGTTTTTATACTGACAACTATATCTTAAAATAATTTGTAAATGAACATTTTTGCTTTTTGAATTCCCAGTAGTATCATTTTATGTAATAAGAAAAATGTGTATATCCCATGGGGCCACATCTAAAACTAGTTTGACTGTCCAGTGTCTGACAGGACATATTCACTGAAACATCAATACCGGCCACCTCCCTGAAATGATTTCTCAGTCCCACACTGGTCTTAACCTTACTCTTGTCTTATGTACAGAGAAGACCATTTCTCTTGGGATATATTAACGCTCCCTGCAGCCTGGGGAGACATTTTTCAGTGTGAAGTTGACATTAACTGTTGTTGCAGGGACTGATTGTCCGCACCGCAGGCCATACTTTATGGAGCCTCTCACTTCTCCCAACATTGATCTGCCAATACTTTATTGTGTGCAAGTGGGCAGTGTGTGCTGAGATGTTCACAAAAAGAAGAAAGAGTAGTGTTCACTCAGAAAATAAAAAAGTACATTGAATTTCATCATTAATAAAAATTACAGCACAATATTCAAGAAAGATGACTTTTTCAGAGTTTTCCTTAAAAATAAAAATCAAAGGAACAAAAGTACTAATGAAAAGGCTAATAAAATGTAAGTTTAAGATTAAAGGTTTACCTGAGACACTTTGCGAACCACCTCTGCACTCTTTACCAATCCCTGTAGAAATGAGCGTGCTGCCAGGAATGTGCGAGTGACTACTATAGACATTTTATGGGGTGTTTCTCCAAAAGGCCTTATCGTCTCTATCTGCTTTGACACACACTCCAGGTACTCTTCACCTGAAATGAGCACACAAATAATTTAAAATCCCTTTTATAGGGTTCTATATTTTCAAAGAAAAAATGTAAAACAAAAATCATTTAAAAGAAACTTCAGAATTCTTTTTCTTTTAAAAGTGTTGTTTCACTTGCAAGTCCAGTAGAAGGGATAAAGGGTTTAGTCTAAATCTGTAATGCATTGTTTGTTAAAAATCAGGGAAGAAAATCCTGTAATGTGTTTAAAACTGGCAGTAGTATTCAAACAGAGGTTGCTTAAGCCAAATTGTAACCACTGCTATGAGTTTGTACTTCCATGCATAAACATACCTAACGAAAACTGCTTGTTTTTCTGATAGACGAACTTCTCCAGTAGCTTGGCCCAGAATTCATTTAGGACTTCTTCCAGGTTGACACTGGCACCTCGGTAGTAGTCGCTCAAATCATTGTACAGCTCAGAAAAAACCTGAGAATGCATCATGTACAGAACACCCCAGGTTGAAGTGAAACTCCTCTGCAGCCTTCCCATTGAACGATTCAGCAAGTCCAAGAAGAAACCTAAGAAAGGAAATGAGGAAATGTCAGCAATTTAAGACAAGGGAAAAAGCCTTAATGCTATCATGTTTTGGTGTCTTATGCTTTGTCACACCAGACTCAAAAACAACAATATAAAAAATATGTTAAACATAGCTGACCTTATTTTAGTTAAGATAAAAAAGAAAAGAGTTTTTGTGTGATATTTATAACATTGCCTGAATGGGGTGAGCTTTGGTGATGCTTCTCATGTAAAGCGGTTGTTGAAAAAAGCCTTCTGCAGTCAGGCTGGCGACGTCCATGGACCACCTCTGTGTTTGACATTTGAAGGTGTAAGTGCCAATCATTTGGTCTGTGGTGTCTATACCCCAGCTGGTTTTGTTGTTGAATGTGATCAATTCTTTTCTCAGATGTTTTCATCCTACACATCCTGTAGCAGCCATTCCACCAAATTATATCCTTTCACACAGCTGTAATACATGACAGAATCTCCCACCCACACACATATACACACACACAAAGGTCCAGGGTGTGAAGCATATAGATGTATCCGATTTTCTGGAGTTGAATTTCATTCTTAGAGTGTGATGTTTTTATTGTCTGTTTGTTGAAAATTAAGAGTTTCCATAAAATTCTCAAGGAATTTCATCTAGGCACTTTGGATGAGCACTCTGCTTGACTGTGAAGGGGAAGTTACCAATGCTAAACCAAAGATAAGAAGCCCATAACCCTGACAAATGCTGTCACGATTTAAGACACGCCATCAAATTTAACATCTGTTAATCATTTGGGTTTAATAAGACGGAAGCAAAATTGGATAAAAGTCTGCTGGGCGTCAATTAAGAACAGCTGTTGCAATAAAGATCATAAAAAGACATCTGCAGAGATGGCATTGAAAATCTGTGAATGCTAAAATAGCCAACAGTGTTGTCTAAGACTATTTCCAGCTTCAACGTCAATTTAACTGAGTGTGATCAAATATGGATGCATTGGGAGTGTCTTGGCTGACACATCTCTGCAGCATCACGTGGCAGTCAGGAATTGTATCACTGGACTGGCAGACAGGGTGGTGGTTCTCTTTTTCAAGAAGGAGGTATGAAGAATGTTTTCCAACTACCAAGGAATCACACTCGTCAGCCTCCCTGGGACAGTTTATGCCAGGGTACTGGAGAAGAGAGTTCGGCCGATAGCTGAACCCCAGATCCAATAACAACAGTGCGGTTTCTGGTCGTGGAACAGTTGGACCAGCTCTACACTCTCTATAGGGTGCTGGGGAGTTCTTGGGAGTTCGCTGATCCGGTCCATATGTGTTTTGTGGATTTGGAGAAGGGGATTGACCGCGTTCCCCATGATGTCCTGTGGATAATGCTTTGGGAGTATGGATCTAGGGAGCATTTACTGAGAGATGTCCGGTCTCTGTATGACCAGAGCAGGAGCTTGGTTTACATAGCCGGCAGTAAATTTGACCAAGGGACAGGCAACTCTCCGGTGTGTCCTGGGTCTTCCCACGGGGCAAAGGCCCAGGGGAAGACCCAGGACACACCGGAGAGACTATATCTCTTGGCTGGTCTGGAAACGGCTCAGGATCCCCCCAGAGGAGCTGAAAGAAGTGGAAGTCTGGGAAGTCTGGGCAACTTTGCTTAGATTGCTGCCCCTGCAACCCGGTCTTGGATGAGCAGAAGAAGATGGATGGATAGATAATCAAGTAGAAACACATTGATTAGAATCATGTCTCACAATAAAGGGTGACTCTATTAACACAAGCATTTTCTGTGATAAATAAATAATAAAGACCTATTAAATGTATAGTAAAATACGTGCGGGCTTGTCTGACCACTTTTTGCGTGTGCATGGGGCTGGGGAAGCACAGCTTCGCTTTTTAGTGTTTACCAGTAGGGTAAACACTAAAAGCTGTCTTGTCCAGCTGCAAAAACACAAAAAATACTAGAAATGCGGCAATTATTGTTATTACGTCTCTTTCATTACTTGAATTTCATTGTACCAAGTATAATGACAACAAAGGCATGCTATTCTATTCTGTTATAATTTCACACATCTGCAAAATAATGAAGAGGCAAACAGTTTCACAAATCATACACGCAAAAAAGAAAACAAAATTATTAGCAACAAAACTATAACACCCACACATGTAGAACCAAAATATTTTCTGATACTTAGAATTATTTAAAATGTTAATATGCTTGTCTCACACTGCCCCTTCTCCATAGCATAATCAAAGCATTACAGTTATTGAATGCAGCATCTCTGTTTAGCTTTCCTACTGATTAAGACACAGCAGCCAGATTGCTTTACCACCTGTGACTTTTTGGTTTTCTTTTGGACTCGTCACTGTAGCTGGGAAAAAGTGTGGAAAAAATAACTCAAACTGTCTTTATTACACCAAAAATATTGAATTCTTATCCAGATAGATTGATTGTTCTAGTGATTTTTTGTGCCTAAACTAGGGCAGTCAAAGTTAACACAATGCTTGTTTGTTTTTTGCTGTATATCAGCATCTTTGTTTTCTTGGAATGGTACTACAGACATAAAAGTCTTTATAGTTCTGCTTATCTCACTATTGATGTGTTTAGTGCACGCAAATTACATTTCTGGGATATCTGAGTTAACACTTTATAAATTAAAACATTTTTTTCAAAAGCCATGTATTGTTGTTTAAAAAGTACCTAGTAAAACATTAGGATTAATCGTGGTTAATCACAATCCAAAAGTGTGATTAATTTTTTTATCGACTGACAGCACTAGTCTAAGCACAGAAGGGTATATGTGTAATATTAATCATGTATTTGTTCTTAGACAGATTTCTGCTAAATCAATTCAAAAGCATTCAAATCAGTATTTCAATGTAGTTATTTTAGTTAGGCAATAAATAAATGAAGAACAAACTGTCAAACTATATATTGCTTTCAAGTTATCCTGCTGCATAAAAACACAGGGGGAGAGTTTAAGTTTGGAGAGAAAATAGTTTCAGCCAGATTTCTGCGTGCGTAGTTCTTGATTTGTACATGCGTGATTTATGATTTGTGTGTAACTTTAGATTTGTGTGGGCGCAATTCTTGATTTGTAGCTCATACAATACATGTTCTGCATAAGTACAAACATTACAAAATGTAAAAAATACAAAGCACAATTTACATATGCAAAACTTTGAATTACAACAGCTTGAAACTAGCTACACACACAAATCTTTAAAAAAAATTACACATGAATTGCTTGTTATACACACACAAAATCGCATTACCGCACAAATCTCAGAAAGAAAAAAATTGTGCGTAAGTGATGCGTTGAAATGCTGGGCCATCAGAGTTTTCCTATCAGCCGCTTTAAACTTAGGTTGTGAATATTTTCTGGTGAAACTTGACATCTTTCCACTTTCCTAAACAGATATGCTGGACAATTAATATATAAAAAAGTCTAAAGCATTTTAAAAATATGTTTCCCTTTTAAATATTTTCCCAGAACTGATCTTGGGAAATGAATGAGAAATTCTTCAAATCCTTCAAAACCTTTGGGCACTTCGAAATCTATGACATTCTGTATACTTTTAGTAGAGACACCATTCAAACTTTAAAATGTTTAACAAAGACTGAGCAATTTATGGTGTATTCAGCTTTTACCTTACGGTTTTTATGCAAATAGAGTTCAAGTTTTATGCAAATTTTAGGACATTTTTCAATTTTCAATGTAACTCAATGGATGGAATGTTTTCTGGATCTACAGTAGATGATTTCACAGAGAGGAGCAGTTCGATTTTTTTAAGATTAAGTTTTTCCTGACAAACTGCCATTACTCAAACACCATTTGTCACAGAGTCACGATTTTTTCAGCAAAATGTAGGACAATGGCTCTGGATTCGAAAAATGTGACCCTCAAACCTGTGGGGCAAACACATTAGCCCCTACAACCCCTAGTCTGACACAAAATTCACTCAGTTCGCCTATTCCTCCCCATATTCAATCTTCTAAATCTTTGAAAATGGCTTATGGAATCTTCGAGTACCCCTTTTTCAACTAAAAAAAATTTCAGCTCTGCAACACAATAGAACTCAAGTAGACTTTCAGCTATGGAAACCATTCCATTTTTAAACTATTCAGCAAAATTTGAGCTATTGAATCTGTATTTTTCATTTGAAAACTCCTTTTGATTTTTGAGATATTACAGATCAAGTTGAAATGCCATCTTCAATTATGAAGTTGCCAGTTTTCAATTATGAATGAAAGTATATGCAAAAGGAGTGGCAGGTGAAGTCAGGGAGCAGAGTTTGTCAGAGTTGGAAGATACTGACCCTCTTCGTAAATTCATTTTGCTCAAACTCTGCCACAGTGTCCCTTACAGAAATAGTTTTACATGAAAATATCAGAAAAGATGATTGTTTCTCCCATTGACCATCATATTTTTTTTAGGAGAATGTTCTTGTCTACTTCTTGTTTTTAACTTGCGATAACTGCTGATTTCCTGGGCCTAAAAACATGAAAATCCCACTTGTCAATTTTCTCTGGATCAGCACAGTGTTTTCATTTTTACGCTGAGGTAAATAGTTCAAAAGATATGAGCATTTGTCGGAACCGCTGTTACTGTCAAAATGAAAAGCGTAAGCCCTCTTCCTTCTCTTTCTCTGCCTGCTAAATGTGCAGTATCGATGGCGACTGCAGAATTCTTCACACACACATGCAAGCCCACAGAAACATACACACTGTAGGATCGATTCCACAGTTCTTCTGACCCTTCCAAAGACAACCTGGTGTTCCTTTTTCAATGTTTGCTTTAAAGACCAGCTCAGTGGCCTTGTGGCCAGTGTCCACCCTGAAACTGAAAGTGAGTTCAAATCCAGGCAGAGCCATGCCAAATATTCTAAAAATGGTACCCAGTGGCTTCATGCTTGATATGCAACCTAAGGGCCTGATCACACCGCCCGAACTTTGCTGCAGCGTTCCTGGAGCGGTGAAAATAATCCCTCACCGCTTGAGACCGTTCATCACCAGCTGCTCAAAATATTGCGAGCCGTGAGGAGAGGTCCATTCTCCGCTCCGGCAAAGTTCACCCCCGCTCCACCGACACCCAGTCAAAGTTTTTCTCCGCTAGACGCAAGTTCATGGATGCTTGAGTCCACTAGGTCAATACAAAAATCTTGAACACTGGACCACCACTGCTTCTGCATCTCAACGTTGAGCAAACGTCGGTGGAGCGGAAAGTTAGAAATTTTTCCAGTTTTTTAAGATAATTTGGAGTTTAACAATAATTTTCACATTAGGCTAACTATTTTGGGTAAATTAGACTTTTTTTTTGTTTTTGTTTTTATGCTAACTGCTTTTACGTTTTCAGCTGACAGCTTCAGAGTTTTCAGTTACAGCTCCAGCATTTTCAGCGACCATATTCAGCTTTCAGCATTCACACCAGCATTATCGTAGGTAATACTATTAATCTAGTTTGTTTTGTTTTCTCTGAAGTGCAGTCAGGAAGTAAAAAAGAGTTATCAAAATCAACTTTCACACTAATGATATTCACCTAATAGATGTTATGGTTTAAACTATTCTTTCACTTAGGAACTTAGATCAAATATTTAAATTTTTTATTAGGTTACAGAAATCAAAATAAATGTTTGACTAAATTCATACATGACATTGTCTAAGCTCTCAGAGCAAAAATAATAAATAAATAACAGAAACAAAAATAGGTAACCCTAATATTTTTTTTTGATGTGCTAAAGTTGTTTTTGCCATAATTGCTACCAAGATCAACCGCAAAAAAGATATCATCCAATATTGGTAATTAAATATGTAATGGCTTTATTGTATCAGCAGCTCAGACAAATCCTCAAGCCACACTCTACAATAATCACCTTGCAGCTTACTGATACAAACACACACACACACACACACTTAGAACTAGTTAAGTGAAGCATGAATGCTTTAATGACTTTCTTCCTGTGGTGCCAGGGGAGATAATTAATCATTTGTAATCACTCGGAGCTTCACATCTAGGCCACCTTGACATGTCAGAGGATTACTCTATCTCAATACCTCCTTATATGCCACTGCTTCCAAGGTTGATTAAATAAATACATTCAATCAGTAAAGGAACTATTTTGTTAACATAGATGTGCTCTTAATGGTTCTGTCATAGTTCTTCAATTACAACGATTTTTGTTTTCAAATATGAATACTTTAATCTGTTTGAAGTTCTAAATTTTTGATTAAGCTGCTTTGGACACAATCTCTGTTGACAATGTTTTCCTTTGTTATGATGAATCCTCGAGGCCTCCTCCTGATGGGACGTGCAAAATCCTACCTTAGGGGAGGCGTCCGGGAGGCATACAAAAGAGAAGTGTGTGCCACCTCAACTGGCTTGCTGTTGATGTGGGGAAGTCTTTCTCGCCTTCTTCTCCACCAGCAGTCAAACTTAGCAACAGGTGTGAATACATTAATAGCACTGCCCCTCTCTTTACCTGAGTTTCTAAAACACTCGGCCAAAGGTCAAATAACACAGCTACAAAGTCTATCATTGACTTTCTGTCCAGGGCATCCTGGTGCTATATACACTGATGACCATTGAACATGGCATTTGTAACTGGCACAGAAGTATTAAAAAGCACCACTGATTCAAATAAGAGAGGCCATTTCTCCTGATACCGCCTTTCATGTATCAGTCATTGCCAGTGTGACAACAGTAAGTCTCCCAGCAGAACAATGAGGTCCCTAGTTGAAACACTTAATGGTACCTCTCCTGAGGACTCCAAGTAGGCTGGATATGTATTTCTGCATGATACGGTGCACTTAAAAGCCTAAACTTTTTTTCTAAAATCGGCCGTGCGCCTAATAATGCAGTGCGCCTTTTGTGTGTGCCAAGTTCCAAAATCCGTAAAAATTTTCTTGTGCGACTTTGGGAAGGGTTAGATTGGCTGTGAAATCATTTCTCGCTGACACAGGAGAGGCGAGAACACGGATGAGCGAGCTGTGTGCATTTTGAGGGACACGGGTGGGTCACAAACAGTGATTCTGGCAAGCAGTGCTCCTGTGAAACAATGTGGCTGGAGGTAAAGTTTTACCACATCCTGAGTTACTACAGAAACCCACCTTAGTGCAACCAAAACATTAAAATTGGCATTTCTCTTGGTCGTCCTTCTTCTAGGTGTGGGTGGCTGACCCCTTCCTTGCTCTCTCCTGGCTAACCTGTGGTGGCCAGGAGCTTGGGGATGGGTCTCCCTTGGGGGGCCCTGGCTTGTACCCAGGGCTGGGGTGGGGGGATGCACGGAACTCCAGGGTGATGGAGGGCGGCTTGTCTGGGGTAGTGGGGCTCTGAGGTGTGAGGCCCCACGCTGGGCCCCCTGGCGCGGTGCCCCACACTGGTTGGGCTAGAGCTTGCGCTGTGTCCTTTAATACCTCACTGCTCTCGAGTTTTGGGGGCTCGTGTAGACGTCCTGTGGGCCCTGGTCTGGGTGCTTGGCCGCACTGACGGGTGGGTGGATCTCCTCTGTTTGCCCCACAGTGCGGGTGTGGGGGGATCCTGGTTGCCGCCGCTGCTTTGGCGTTGCTTTTTGTGGGGATAGCCGGGAACTCTCCCTCTTTTTTATTACATGCCATCATCCACCTCAGCTTAACATTCACCTGAGCACAGGTGTTGGCTCACCTTTGCACAAAATAGTTTACGTGACAGAATGAAACGCTTTACATGTGATTTGTATGCAAAAATATGCGTGGGAACTGTATGTTGACAACTTTGTGAAGACTCTTGCAGCCAGCAGGTATGTTTGTAACAACTGAGTGTGTGGACCCACCCATTTTATTAACATTCACGCCTGACTGTAATGATTGTAAACTTCCAGAATCTTGTTGCCTGTTGTTTTATGATAGTCATCCTCCAACTTCTGTAACCCATCCTTTTCCCCTGTCTTTTGTGCCCCCCCAGCCCGCCATCCCACTCTCTATTTCCCCCCGTTTCTTTACTGTCCGGTCCAAGAAAATCAAGAATACAAACATAATTTATATAAATAACATTTAGTTTAAATTACAAAAGGGATTTATACAAATATGCACCTTGTGTGTCAGCAACTCTCTTGGTGTACCTCAACAGATCCCAGATATAAGAAAACCCACACCAACTCCTGAGCGGAAAGGAGTCTGACCCCTCAGAAGATAGAATTTAGAGCCTAAATTGTATTTGGAGGTGAATCCAACTATCTTTAGCTACAGCACAGCCTTCTGCACAAACTTAGGCTCTTTCCCACTTAGTCAAGTGACTTTCTGTGTACTAATGACTAGAGTTCATTTCCAAGTTTTACAAAGGTGACACCAATTCTGTTTATTTTTTTTCCATTAATTGTTATTTATTAGGGGTGTCACGAAAAATAGACTTAGTCAATGAATCAATTTTTATTCCTACAATCCAACCAGATCGATTTGTCCGAGGCAAGTTGTCAACTTAATCAATGTGATTTTACCTATACCGAAATCGCTTCAAATAGATGAATCAATTATAATCAACTTTCGAAAATACCATATGGACTGGGGCACAGTAGGTTTATTTTACTATAACTTAAAAACAACCAACTGCCATCACAGCAGATGCAAATGATGGCGACAAAAAAAATAAATAATAAAAAATCAAGCGATCATTACAGTCCAATGTGTGGAAACATTTTGAATTTTCCAAAACATGTGACCATACAGTGTGTTAGAATGTTCTAATAATGTTCCAGTTGTATTATTTTGATGTGGAAAAACAACAGTGGACAGAACTTTATGAAACTAAAATGTGAATGGATTTTTCATTAATTCTTGTTTCCTTGTTTGTTTGTAAACATAGTATATTTACACTTGATCATTTTGGAAGAAATACAAGGAATCTGGAAAATTCACCTGAACTGTTCAGTAACCAGGTATTTATCTCTGAGTCCCACTAGTTGAATTTGTAGCTAAATATGTCTTGGGTCAATTTTCGGTCTGTGAATTGGATCGTTTAAAATGAACCAAAATCCACTAAAATGAATCTTACACTACTAGTCAAACAAAAATATTATTAAAACCTCTTACTTTAGTCTTAGTATTTTTTTTTTTTAGTCCACATTAACAGTTTTACTGATATCTTAAACTTTCACTGTGACTTATGTGCTTTTGTATGAAGAAAAGCACAAAAAACAATGCTTCTTGAATTCTAAGGAACATTTTTTTGAATCTGTAATTGAATAACCATAGTGTGTATCCCAACTCAGTTAACATACTATCAGAGTCAAACAAATTCTAGTGACTTATTACCAAAAAAAGTGATCCACTGAGCATGTGTTCCTTTATTGTCATTGTTAGTTCTTTAAATAAATCAATAAAATAAACAGTTAAACAGGTACATAAGCACAGCAAGCACAGAAAAAAAATGCTCAAGATATATTTAAAGTACAAATGCTGATCTGGGAGCCATTAGGTTGTTTGTGAGTCACACAGAGTCTTAATTGATAACACTTTCACACATGTACAAACACTGCGAAACCCTAAGGAAAAATATATATGCTTTCCAATTGTCCTTTTTGATAAGCAAGCCAACAAATTACACAATGTGTGTCTTTTAACAAGGGGTTCTCAAACAAAACTGTAATCCACTTTCTATTATTCTCCCAATTTCTGGCCACAATTACAAACAATTTATCTAGGTCTCTTTCTTCATTTTCTTCCCAGATGGTTCTTTTTTCACACTATTGTCTTTCTTGGCTCTTTCTCTCTAAGCTTTCCACACTTCTAAATATTACTAACTCCATTATTTTTATTCAAAAGCCATAATTAGTATCAGTACTTTTTCCTCTAAAAACATACTTCTTTGATATGTCAATGTCTTTTGTGCTCCTATCTCTCTTAAATTGTATGGAGAGTTTGATATAATTAGGTCAGTGTACTGCAGGTCCCAATCAACATGATTTGTATGCAGATAACGTGAACCATTAAGGCCATACAAAGAGAGCGAATTTCCTTGTCTCGCCTGACATCATAAGAGGTGACCCCAGAGCAAGAAATTATAGTGGATAGTAACGAGTAGGAGTTCATCAAGTCAATTCAATTTTATTTATATAGCCCAATATCACAACTATAGCTGTCTCAATGGGTTTTACACCAGTATTTATACAAAAGAACATAAAGTCAGTCATAAATATAGAAACAATAGCTGGTTGCTAAACTTAACTAGAAAAGTTGCATTACCTGCAATAATGCTAGTGTGAATGCTGTTTGCTGAATGTGGTTGCTCAATATGCTGTTTGCTGAAAATGCTAAAGCTATTTGCATAACGCTAAAGGTACTAAAGGACTTAAGAAATGCAGAAATTGCAGAAAATGCACAATGAACTCTAAATTAGAACTCTAAAAAGAAAAAAACAAAATATGAAAAATATGAAAAGGCTCCATAGTAGCCAAAAAAACCTCAGTAATTGTTAAATTACCCAAAAAAGCTAGCATGTTGCTAAAATAATAGCATTTCCGCTATAGTCCAAGAAACCTCAGTAGCTGTCAAATTAGCCACACAAAAAAGAACTAGCATGTTGCTAAACAACTAGCTTACGGCAAAATTAGCCCAAAAAACCTTTGTAGATGCTAAAGTCTACTTATATAAGCAACTTTAATCTTGAAATAACACATAGTTACTGCAAAAAAAGCAGTAATTCTACAATATAAAGAGCTTAACATGGCACTGAATAAAAACCAAGAAACATCAGACCTTGCAGAGCTCAGAATTGCGCTTGCTGAGATCCAAGCTAAACTTAACCCACTTTTGGCTCTGGAAGCTAAGCTAACCCCCCTCTTGAAACTTGATGCTAAGCTAACACCTTTGCTGGAGTTTGTGCAAGATTTCTGATGAGAAAGAGTAAGAAAGGAACAACCGGATAATCGGCTTGACCTCCTGGACAGTAGAGTGAAGAACGTGGTTCAACAAGTAAAAATTAATAATATAATTATCACGGGATTTCAACTCAAAACCCTGGCTAGGCCTGGCGCAGCTAACGTTATAGCACAGAAGCTAGGGGTGCTGCAACGGACACAGCCGAGAGTGTGGAGAGTCAAGTTGGATCATTTCTCACTTTTAAAGTGATTTCCCTGAATCTGAACACTATCAAGACCTGCCACCTACTTCCCAGGAGAAAGGAGTCAGATAAACCAGCTATCATTATCAGGTTTGTGAACAAAAAGCACAAAATAGCTTAGATGAAGCAAAGAAAAGTCTTGAAAGGCGAAATTAGCCAAAAAAGCTAACTAGTTGCTAAAACATTAGCCTAACTTAAAATTAGCCAAAAAAAAATTAGTAAATAACAAATTAGGGAAAAAAGTTATCATGTTGATTAAATATCAGCAGAACATTTACCATATTACCATATACCAATTTTGCATGCATTTTAAAAGTACAATCATATTTTGAAAAGTTTGGTGAAAAAACACATACAAATTGCATTACATTTTTAAATGTGTAAACAGTATGAATACCAAAAGTACAAGCATGAATGTCCTGAACATGCTGAATGTTTTGTTACCAATATTGCATACATTTACATAAGTCCACTTATTTACCTAAGAGACTTACGAGACTTATTTACATAAGTCCACCAAAAATTTGAATCTTTCATTAAAAAAACGTTTTGATACCAAGCTTGCTGAAATTGCTGAAAGTATGAAGGAGTTTTTAAGTGCTGAAAAACAAAGAAGAAGAAAAGAAACGAAATGAAGAAAGTAGGAGAATCACTATTGTGTGAATACCCAACTGGATTTAAAGTATCCTTCTCCTCTTATAATCAGCTCTGTCTCTACATTTTATACCTGGTGTTTGTTTGTCTTTGCCAATTCAAAATTGTTTTTTTTTTTTTTCATGAAATACTAAAACTTAGTTGTTTTCCTTAGTTTTGGACATTTTTGTTTTAGTCACCTTATGTTAGGTTATTAAAACTTTAGTCCTTTTTTTAAATCCGCGTATTGGGCCTCCTGCTCTTATAGCTCATAACTTATGGCTTAAAGTTAACAGTGACTTCATGACAACTAAATCTTTAAATCTGTAAATCTCTCTTTGGCTTTATTGTATCTACAGGGAGAGCAAAATAACTTACTGTTGCCACCCATTGTTTCCTTTAGGGGAGAATGAACATGTGGAGAAAAGAAGCAGCAGCATATGCTGATTTAATTTGTTTTATAAAACATGGGCTTTAAATCAAATTTTCAGAAGTCACCTTTTGGAACCCTGGGCAAAAATCCAGACCTGTCAGATTTAGGGCTTTTGTCTGTCTCACACCTGGCTGGGAAATGCAGTCCCATTTGGTGCCATCACTCTTTGTGTCCTTCTTGACCTTTTCTTCTTCGACTTATTTTTAACCGTTTTCTCTTTTTAGGTTCTTTCTTGCATGTTATTAGCTTAACATGATAGTTTTTGGCATTCATTTCACTTTCAAAAAATTCACATCCAAAAAGCACACAACAACACACAGAAAAATGCAATTGAGTCATTCACATGACAGGATGAGACATGCTACGTGTCGAGATAAACACACATTTTGTGGTTCATGCACACACAGCATACACACTCTCAGGCTCAGAGCCAGCTTTATGAGAGAATGCTAGTCCTCTAATCTGTGGCTTTGTTGGGACTTCTTCCGCAGTTCCTGGATTCTAAAAGGCCTGGCCTGACTGGGTTGGAACAGTAACACCCTGCACTTAGTCACATGGCACTAGTTAGCCCACACCCAGCTAAACATAGCCAGATGTGCATGGACTGGAAACATGGTAAAATGTCACTTCACGGTCCTGTGGCAAAATGAAAAAAACTTTCTTGAGCTTGGCTGGTTAGCAACTAATTCTCACCAGCTCTTCAACACACACACACAGAGTATGAGTTTTATTTGAACTGCTTTTGTTTTTAAGTATCCTGTTCCTTTTAAAAGGGTCCTTTTTTACCTTCAAACAGCAGGAAATAAAACACTGTCTTTAGTTAGCATAATAGTTGCAGCCAGTTTGCTTGTCACACGACATCACATGGTCCATTTAGCATCTCTTTTTTGGTCAGCCCTCTTATGGGATGCAAAAGGTTTTATACTCTGAGTCACATCATGCCCATCTCTGTCAGGAATGCCATCCCTGTGTAATGTTTGCTTAAGTATGACTAGAGACTGTTCAAAACAAAATAAGAGAACATGTTTGAAAAGATTTGTGGACTAAACTAAAACACATTCCAGTTGAGTTTATTATTTTATTCAAAGCAACAGCTGGTTTAAAACAGCAAATCTAAGAAAAAGCTCTAAATTACCGTACTTGATTATAAGCTTGTCACTTGCCTTTTACGTTATTTGTTTTGAATTTTTGAAGTGAAATACAAACTTTCAGAATCTGGATTTGAGTGCTGTTTAAATACTTGTTTCTTTCATTTTAATATTGTTTGGTCACCCAGCTGTGAAAAAAAGAAATGCTTCCCCACTGAATAGAAAAGATAGCATAAATCTACTAAAATGGATCACTTCTTAGGCTACAGTTTTGCACAGCGTGTGTGATTGGGATGTGCGTGTGTGGGTGTGTGTGTGTGCTACTGACTGTAACCCTTTGGCACAGCAATAGTGACCACAGTAAAAAGGAGAGGCCATGAGAAAGAGAAGGACACAAAAAAGCAGAAGAAAAGCAAACAAACCTCTCTCAGCCACTAATCACTGTGATCTGAAAAGGTCAGGCTAACTAGCCAGGCTCAGAGCCTCAGCTGACAGATCTATTGTCATGAGTTGGCTGGAAAGAACAAGAAGAGCAGAGAGATAACCTTCTATTAATTTGAGCAAGTCATCAGACACAAATAATTGCCTTAGTGCTCCACTAAATACTAAACACAAAAACTCCCTTTCTCACATGTAATGCATTGAGACAAAGACATGTTTCTTTAAAATGTTACTGGGGTAAATTCGCAATGGTCTAAAGCCAATATATTGAGTCACTTTGTTGGAATCTTGTAAAGCTGACATTCCATACCTTATAAGTCCGAGAACTGTCAAAAGGATCCCTGACCCACAGGGCCACATGGACGAGAGTTAACACAGATTGGAGAGGAAGTGGTGTGGTAGGATGCAGTATTTTTTATCTGACACAGGAACCTTGATAATATATGTGGGTGGGTTAAAGGGTGAGACCTGATTCCTAAATGGGCCCCGTTTTTGAGTTCTTACGGCAGCTTGTGTCTATTACTTTTGGTGTGACATAAAACAGTCCTAAGGCAGTATGTTCACCATGGGTATTGGACATTCAACAACGAGTCAGCTTACAGACAAATTTGTTATCCAAATCATTATCTGATATCTTCATTTATCAGATTTTTCAAGTGACAATGCAATAGGATTATACTATTTGTTTTGTATCTGGCGATGGCAATTTTCCAAAAATTCATTCATTTTCCAATCCGCTTTATCCCTTTCGGGGTCACGGGGTTGCCGGAGCCTAACCCGGCTACTCATGGGCGGAGGCAGGGAACACCCCTGGACTGGTCGCCAGTCTGTCGCAGGGGCCACAATCACACACCCATACACACTCACATCCACACCTACGGACAATTTAGAGTAATCAATTTACCTATGAAGCATGTTTTTGGACGGTGGGAGGAAGCCGGAGTACCCGGAGAAAACCCACGCATGCACGGGGAGAACATGCAAACTCCACACAGAAAGGTCCCCCAGCCAGGACTTGAACCGGGAACCTTCTTGCTGTGAGGCAGGAGCGCTAACCACTGCGCCACCGTGCAGCCACTAATTTTCCAAAAATGACATATCAAATTTATCAGTTTCCAGTAACCAGTATCCAATATAGTTTTGCTTCATGTCTAAGCAAAACAAAAGTCACATGACCAAGATGTGAAACCCTAGCATTGCTTATTAAAGACATAACCATTTTTTATTCCTTGTAGAATACAGCAATCTACCAAAAACAGACCAACAATTGTTTTAAAACTCATGTTAAGTATAGAAATTGTATAGCTACGTACAATCTCTGTAATGGATCTGATAATAGACTACAACATGTAGACCAGGTCTTTCTGCTGATTACCGGTTTATGTTCTAAAGATAACACATTCTGTGCTCCCGTGCCTCCCTGCTCTCAGGTGTTGGGGGCCCATGTGGCAGATCTGCGGGCCCTGGTCTGGGTGCTTGGCGGGATCGCTTGGCAGGCGGTTTTCCTCAATCGGCCCTAGAGCATTGGTTGGGGGGTGTCCTGGCCGCCACTGCTACTTTGGCGGGTGTCTTGGCGTGGAGATGGCCGGGAACTCTCCCTCCTTTTATCTTTTTTTAACGTTCCATCATCCTCAGCAAAATACAAAAACACTCACCTAAACACAGGTGTTGGCTCACCTTTTCATAAACTGTATGCTTGAAAGAATGAAATGCTTTACATGTAATGGTTTGTATGCATAAGTGTGCGTGTGAACTGTTGTTGTATTGTGTACATGTTAACAAGTTTGTATGTGAAGACTCTTGGAGCCAACAGGTATGTTTGTAACATCTGAGTGTGTGGACCCGCCCATTTTATTAACATTCACACCTGACTGTAATGATTATAAACTTCCAGAATCTTGTTGCCTGTTATTTTATGCTTCTACCCACCCTCCCCGTAATCATCCTCCAATTTCTTTAATCCCCCCTTATTGCCCTGTCTTTTGTGCCATTACCTCCCCCTTTAACATCCCTCTCTTTTCTTGCCCCTTCTTCTTTTCCGTCCAATAAAAAAGGATACAAACATAATCAATATAAAGAAATTTTAGCCTAAATTACAAAAGGGGTTTATACAAATATACAGCTTGTGTGTCTAAAGATTTAAAACCCCCGATTGTAACAGTAAAATCTGTCCAACACAAGAGCCCCCCAGCTCATCTCTGTTTGCTCAGCTGTTGGACAGGACAAGTACAAAAAATAAAAAATAAAAGAATGCAAAAAATGCACTGAAAAAAATCTGCAAAGCAGTGAGTCCATAAAAGGTGAGCCGTGATTTAGGAGCATTGTTCTTGGGTAAAGACAATTTTTTTTTTAACAATTGGATATTTTCAAAGTAAAGATTGGAAAAAAAGATAAATGAAAAGCTGTGCTTATGTTACATTTATACCATTGAGCACACCAAGGTTTTAATAATCACAAAACACATATCACAAACAAAACATAACGGAATATAAAAAAATACTGTCATCACAACATGTAATTTTTATTTGTGCATGCAAGGAGTCACAGAAAAATATATTTCTTTTCAAGCTTTGAGGTAAAGAAAAACTTTGTAAATATTTGCACTGCTGTAGATAGATTCACGGTTTAGTGTTTCGTGATATGCAAGCATGCTGAGCTTTTCTTCTGAAAGTAACTACCTAATTTATTCCCCATATCATCCGCTTAATAATGTAAAACTCACCATCAAAGGCTTTGTGCTGTCCAGTGAGTGAGGTCTGCAAAGCGCGACCAGCATCTTTGAGTAATCCCTCCATCTCCTTACAGCTCAGTGATGCCAGGTTGCCCTCCATTTCAACAGTGCAGCAGGTGTAACCCTGAGGACAGATGCGCAGGTGCTCTCCTGGCAAAGAGACAGGTGGAAGCAGATGAGAAAAAAGTATGCGAAGGTGTTGAAAGGAAACATAAAAAAATTAGGACTGAAGGGGTTTAGCCTTCCAATCATCACTCAACACAAAAAGAGAGATTTATAGTTGTTGAGTTGCTGCTCCAAGAAATACATATGGCGTTAAACATGACAGGAATGAATTAGCTCCATTGATTCTGTTTTACGGCCTTGAACCTTAAGGCCAGGAGTGGATGTGTTTTTCCTGAATGATTTCACGACATGATGAACCCTGTGGCAATGGGAGCAGCAGTGCAAGAAAACTGTCTCAACTCCAATATACTTTTAATGAGCACTCCTGGGAATTTCTAAAAGCATCCTTGTATTAAAATATCTCAAATTAATTTTAGGATAATTTCAAACAATATGTGCACCTCCAGTTGAGAAGCAATGTGAGTTAGAAGAAAACATATTGAAACCAGTCTAAACTGATCATATCTACCTTGTGAAGATATTTTTGACAAGGCTTTATATACTTACTTTGGGGAAAAAAAACTGTTATTTTTTTCTAATTGTTTTTGGAAAAAAATGCAAAAGTCTAAGTAGTTTCATGACTCAATGTTTGTGCCCCATTATTAGTCAGACTCAGTTTATCTTCTTTGATACATATATATATTTGTATATATATATATATGTATATATATATATATATATATACATATATATATATATATATATATATAAAATTCTTTCAAAATCAGAAAAAATGACAAAGTATGCGCACAGAGTTAAGAACATTTCAAAGAACCAAAGCATAAATGTAAATTATTTACATTCACCACATTAACTGTATTTTAAAAATCAATAACATCTAATACAGTATACGTATGAAAATTGTAATTAAAATCTGTCACAGTTCTTTTACTGAACTGAGTAGTGAAAGTTTGTATTATAATTGGGAGTTGATGCTGAAATTTCAGAATGAAAAAAAACTTAAGATTGAAAGTGTTATCATTGGAGGTAGAAATTACAAAAAAACTTTCAGCTCTTTTTAATGTATTTTTATGGTGCTGAGGTGTTGGAGTCACATGAATTTTATTTAATTCTATTAACATATGAATGAAATAAACTAAATAAGCTAAACAAGTATTGGGTGTATCAAATTAAGCAGAAGTCACTTATTGAAATTAACTGTGTATTTGAAATTAGAGCAAACCTCAAAATGCTTGAGGTAAAACATTTAAATTGGTATTTTTCTCTAGTTTATTATTTCACTTTGTTTTAGTTTTTATTTTTTCATCATATGCAATCTCGTAAAAATTTAAATAAAATATTACCTTTATCATCTTGTACACTTTGATGCAATACTACAGAAGGAGGATTTGAGTTTTTGATTATTCTGTTTTCAGCAAAAAGAATGTTTGTCATTAGAACATTACTAAGCTTCAGTCATACTTATTCTAAAAATATACATCACAAAAAAGCAAGGAAAAAAAAACATCAAAGCAACAGATATGAAGGCAGCAGAAAATAGATTGTCTACAGCCTTTGGAACACCTCGTGCCTCCAGGCAATAAGGAAATATTTATTTAGCTTGTATAATGCATTTTTTATTTGCAGCGAGAATTTATGGAATTAAACTTTTGATAGTTTGGTCAAAAAGTGTACAGGTGATCAGTTTTTGGTGTTTCCCCCAAACGCTATTGGTGATTTACTGAGGATTCATGTGGGGAAAAAATATTTTGGAATCTCTTTGGTTTTTGATCCAAACACGTCAAAATGAAATGGGACACAAGTAAAAGATCCTGCAGGTGAACAAAGGTGACAGTAAATTTTACAAGAATACCTTTTTTGTCTAATTAGTTTTAAAATTTATATGGAGATTTTATATCCTGTTGTTGGTGTGCTTAAGCAAAAGACATTATAATGGATTTCCTTCATGTCACACTCAGTTTTGGTTCTTATTTTGTTTTCTGAGTATCATATCTTTAATCTGGGCTGAGCAGTGTCAAAATGAAGGCTGCACTGACATAAGTAGGTCATAATACAATCAGATACTGTTAGTGGACAAACAATGGAATTTATAATTAACAAGCCATAAGTAAAGCCTTAAAGCAATTAGCTCAAGATCCATAGATTGCATTTATTTTATTTTTAAATAAATAAAAAATGAATAAATGAATAATGATATTTAGTTTATACAAAAAAGGGCAGTAATGGGGGGAAAAGTCCAGTTTTTGAGAAGTGCTTCCTCGCTAAATGTACAGAAATAAAAATTGTGCGTAATTAGTATGTTTTAATTCCAAAGCTTTTAAAAACAAAGCTGTAGAAAACCATACACAAATTCATGAATGGCCCCTGCGACGGACTGGCGACCAGTCCAGGGGTGTCCCCTGCCTTCGCCCATGAGTAGCCGGGTTAGGCTCCGGTGACCCCGTGACCCCGAAAGGGATGAAGCGGATTGGAAAATGGATGAATGAATGAAATTCATGAATGCATATAGGCGCTGGATCATGCCTGTAAGGGTGCAATTATAGTTGAAGCAAGACTGCAAGCAGAAGGCAATGAGACATAAGAGAGATTACAAGCAGCAGATTTACTTTCATTTACTCTAGTTGCTGCACAAATGATCTAGTATGTACACCCACCCACTCTCTCTGTCCTCAATCTCAACTGTATCTTACTGCAAGTGTCTTTGTGACAAAAAGCCGAGTACTTCTCTGATGGCGTGTCAGCCAAATTTCCTTAATTATCTTTGAAGTGCCTCATCCAGCTTGATACTGAAGAGGCAAGGCACCGTTAAAGGCAATTCCACTGTACATACAGCAAGCTGGAGAACAGCAACCAAATCAGAGAAGGTGTCATTGAGCGTCTCTCACTGGTAATGATGTGACTCACACCTCCACATCATGACAGAGAATTTTAACCTTGGAAAATCAGTGATTTGGAAGTGAGAAGATCCAAGGAGCTGATGTGAAAAAAGCAGATGTTAAAAGAAGACTCGTTTAAAAAAAAAAAACATGCTCAGAGTATGCTTCATGCTGTTTGCTAAGCTACATATGTATGCTTTTTTTTATTTTTTTTTTTTTCCACACAGTCACCCCTGCTGCTATTGCAACAAGCCTTTGAAGAGCTCCTCGACAAAACCTGGATTTTACACATTCAAAGAAAAACAAGTCCAAGACTTCTAGATCATAAAGCTCAAAGTTATAGTTCGGTAAAAAGTCAGTCAAGGCCACAAATAAAGCAATCTTTTCTGTTTGACTTAGTAAACTACAGTTGTGTTTTTTTTTTGTTTTTTTTTTCCTCTTGGGGGAGAGACCCAGTCATAGCATCTGTTTTAACAAATAACTATTCGCTTACTTTGATGGCCATAAAGTGCAAATCACACAAAAATTCAATCATAGCAAAAACAAATGAAGGATCAAAGCGATAATTTAAAAAGCAAAACATATAATAGAACATAAAATTTTAGAAATAAAAGCAAAATTCCAGAAACCAAACCACAGTCCAAAAAAATGTAAAGAAATAAAAATAAAACATTTTGTAAAACAAAGGTGATATCCAGAAATATATCATATAATCATTAAGCTTTCATAAGTTTGTGGACATTGAAGGCACATTTGAAAAAACTCAACCGCCAAAATATATCAGCCAATTAGGGATGCCCCATACTAACCTTTCCTGGTTTCTTTTGTGCTTCATTTTTGAACATTTCATTTAGATTTCTGGAAATCTTCTGTTTTCTGAAATGTTTTTTTTTTTTTTTTCTTAATTTCATTTTTTTGTAAACGTATTTTAGTTTTCTGAATTTTGCTTTGATTTCTAAAATGTCATGTTTTGCTATTATTTGATTTGCTTTTTTATTTGTCATTGTGATCTCTACGTGTTTTTCCGTTGAGGTATTTGTTTGTGTGATTTGCACTGTAGCACTTCACCTTACCCACACCCCCTCTGATGCGCAACATGGGTCAAATAAAAGTAAACTAAACCTAATGAAATATTACATACAGTTCACAATTATCATTAAACTGCTTTTAGGTAATGTTAGAACAATTGAAAACAAAACTTACATGTATCGAGAGATAAGATATTCTGTCCATAAAGACTATGAACAGAATCAGTGCTAAAGAGCAGTCCTACACGCACCAGGAACAGGTCTGACTTACTTCCGGCCATGCGAACTCTTGCTCCGGTCATACAGAGACCAGACAGCCCTCAGCAAGGGTCCCTGGATCAAATACTCCAAAAGCACCCTCCACAAGACACCATGGGGGACACGGTCAAACGCCTTCTCCAAATCCACAAAACACATATGGACTGGATGACAAAACTTCCATGAACCCTCAAGCACCCTAAAGAGGGAGTAGAGCTGGTTCACTGTTCTATGTGCAGGATGGAAACCGCACCTATTTCAATGTTATATCGCGTAAATATTGAGTCATACAGGAAATAACATAGAAAAAGAATATGGTGCACATAAGTTTCACATCTTGTAGCCATACAAAAACAGGTTGTATTTAAAAAGTAAGAAATGAAAAAATAAAATAATCATTTGTGATGGTCTGAAACAAGCTAATTGAGGAATACCTTGACTAATGAATGTTAATATTATTTTGTTGCAAAGATATAAAAAATAAAAACTCACTTTTGACCTATGTCGTGAATCAAAGGATTAAATAAAAGGGGAAAAAATAAAAAGAAAAATACTGAATAATAGATAATGAGTTTAAACCTTGTTCCTTTAAAGTAAGAGGGAAGGCATTCAACAGCTACTTTCAGCATCACCAATCTGTAAAAAACTTGGTGAGACACTTATGTGTCTTCTAAAAGTACCCACATAAAAAAATAACTTACTAGCCTCACCAGCTATTAATCTAATTATGAAATCTAAATGACCTAATTGTTTTTCTCCATCCTGCAACGATTCTTCGTCGCTTTTTTCATCTTTTTTTTCAGACATTGCTGTTAAATTCCCCAACCATTAGCTTATCATTGTTCACCAGGGAGGAAGACTCCTATTAAACGGCGATCTGGAAAGGCAGAGTAAGGTCATGCAGACTGTGATGAAGTAGGGGGATAAACCAATAGTCAGAGGCATTTAGAGATGGTGGGAAACTATGACAGGGAGGGCAACAGGAAATTAAAAAGAGCTCAAACACTCACTGATTCGGAAGCTTGAGTAAAGCAGGAATTTAGATACTGTCCGGTTAGGTCACTGTTGCTGTGACATTTGGAGTCAAGTTATTTCTTTTCGGTCTGTGACCTCCGAATAGAAAATGAAAATAAGTTTCTAATTTAATATGCAGTCATTGAAGCATATTAAAAGACTTTAATACATTTTAATACATTCCTGATTAAAAAAAATCATTGCACTTTACATGGAGCACTATTGTAGAATGTCTGTAAATGTTCACAACTTAATTTGAAGATGTTGTTTTAGGATCAAATGATGCAATTAGTCTATGTCTGATAGGAAGAAGGAAAGTATTTACTTTGTAAATTTGTTTAGTAAAAAATGTACATAAGTCAACAATGCGTAAAGGAGACTTCTTGAAGATTTCAATTTTAGCAAAAGACATAATAATAATTAAAATCTGTAGTGAAAATATAAATAAAAACAAGTTTAGATTGATGGATTTCTTTATACACTTTATATCCAACACTTTCATCAAATTACAGAATTGCAAAAAGGAGAAATCATAGCTGGACATGGGTCTTGCTTGTGATGTTGGTGCAAAGCGACCTAATCCACCCCACCCACACCCCTTTAGGAATAAACAAACTCTACTTAACCCTTTATTACCAGAGCTTTAAGCTCCAGTGTTGACCTTCACTCAACGACTGTAACACTTCAACCATTTGCATGATAATGTAAATCAGCTGATTTTGACATGGAGAAAAGCAGCTTTGATTATCAACAACACCTTATGTAACAATGCAAAGCTGCTTTTCTCCATGTCAAAATCAGCTGATTCTCACTGATCGCATCAACGATCAAAGAGTTACGGTATGTCAAAGAGCGTGTGTAATGTAAGTGCCACTGGCCACATCTCTGATGTTGAAGTCCCAGTAAAATTATTTCCAATAGTCTTTTAATTATGATTATGCAGTTTTTAGCAAAAATCAAAAAGCCTGTCGTTTTTTTTAAGACATGTTTTCTGCAGCACAGCTAAAGCTCATTAAAAATTTGCCTCTAGGTTGTGGGCAGGACTGTTGACGTGGAAGTAGCCCAACGTGATATTCCAGCATTCCTTTTTTTAAATAATAGCACCTTAACAAGGTAACATTTGCGTCGCAAAAAAAAAAAAAGGTGCATAATACCAGAGCTATTCAGCCAATACAATTTTGAGCCAGATGGCAGCTCATATGAGGAAACTGAGGACGCTAACAGATTTATCTGTCTTTAAGTTGAGAATTGAGAAATGACGTGGAGCAGGGAGACTTTGGCCTTCCCATGTCAGTTGCTGCATCACAAACCCAAGCTTTTTTGAATTGCAGGTTTTAGTCTGCTCCCGATCCATCACGATTTGAATAACTAAATACTCAGAAATGCATTTTTAATCCTAAATTATTTTATAGATGTCCTCCACCATGAGAAAAATGCTACAAGAATATGTTAAAAACACCAACAACATGATTTTCTTTGGAGGGGATCTCCAAAGGATTAAACTGGCATTACATTAACTAGATAGGGCATACTGATTTCTAATAGAGTTTATTATTTATGGACGCACAGAAAGTCATAAACATGCAGTTTTCCTAATTTTAGCATAAGAACAAATATGTTGCTTTGATAGATAACATCTTATATGTTCCAACTTTTAGCATTGGTATGTTGCGGTTGTGCTTCATGGTACAGAAAAACTGTATTCCTGTCATTTTGCACAGCAGTTCAGGTGCATAAAGAGTGGAAGTTCGTGGCAAATTATGTGCCTAAAGTAAAGTTCTGGATAGAACTGATGATATTTTTAGGAGCTTGCGCTAAAATAAAAATGCAAATTAGTGATAAACTCCACCACAAATTACTTTATTAAAACTGTAAAATCTGACTTTAAATGATACATCTGTGGAGACAAAAAGTTGAAGCATCTTTATTTTCCTGCACATACATGTAAGACAAAATATAATGGCTGCAGCTGCACTGGCATGGCTGATAGCTCCTGATAATAACTGCCATTGCATAACTGATGCTGTGCAAATGACTATGTAGAGGATGTGTGTGAGTTGCGTGTGCCGTGAGACAGAATGTGTTGGCAGCCTAATCCAGTCATTGGTAAAGTGTGTGTGTGTGTGTGTAAGTGTGTGGGGGGGGTGGAGGGGGTTTCGTGGAACACTAGGAATGACACACAGTCTCACACAACCACACACTCTACCAAACATTGGTTCAGGGTAAGACTGATGAAGTACAACAAGGCTGTTTGGCAGCAGAAACCGACATGTCTGATCCACCAACTGCACATACTGAAAAATCCCATATCACATACACACATACAAATGCTCATTATAGACAACGCTGTGGTTTGTGTCCAGCTACCACCCTGCATGCCTTTTTGAAGCAAGGCAGTCAGGGCTTTCTTTGTACTGCTAACTTTCACACACACTGAATGACCCACAGGGTATCCAGGGTTTCACCTATAGGCCCTGGATTCTCAGCCTTGTAATGTGAGCCACACAGAGAGTCACATAAATAGCTTCCTTGAGCCAGGCATGGTGGCAGCCACACTACACGTTTATAACGCTTTACCACAGAGTTTAGCTGATTTAGCATGCTGTTTTCCTGAAGGTCAGCCTGTTTATCTGCACGGCTGAGTGACGAACAACTTAGTCATCAACAGGGGTATGATTGTACTTTTGCGACACATTCATGTGACATCGATGACTAACGCTGCTCCATCAAATTCAACAGGTGGTCTTTCACTTAATCAGACTCAGAATTTTAATCATCAACGTATTTAAGCTACAGGAGAGACAAGTGACTAAATGGATATGGGAATAATGTAACGATGTGGGAAATAGATTGCATAGTTGGAGTTGAGCTCTGTCTGTGATTAAAGTTAATAGTGGTCAGCCTTTTGGCTGAGTGAAACAGAGCGCATTACATAAGCATTGTGAACAGATGGGAAGGGATGTTCTCTTAGTTGAATGAAAGGGAGAGGAAAGAACTGTTCTTCTTATGTAATTTTCACCTAGAGGAGCAAAAGAAATGTGAAAAAGTGATGAATGGGTGTTTGATTTCTTTGTTGATGCACCAGATTTTTCCCACAACACGGGCATTCTGTAGCACTACCTTCTGTTGAAAACACAGGGCAAATGACTTTTCTTAACGGAAGATAAAATAATTCACACTAACAGTCTTTTTTTAAACAAGCAGAAACTGCAAAACCAACACTGTTAAAAACAATCTCAGTCTCTCAGACTTACTGTCTGTTGAATAAAACAAAGCCTTTGTGAATCACATACTTGCTCTCTCTATTATTATTTTTCTTATTATTCTTCCTTACGTTTTTCGGTCGTCCCTTTCTCCTGCATACTTCATGTGACTTCTGCCATTCAAATATCAAAATGTTTAGTTCATTGAGGAGATGAGCGCTCTCTTTTACAATTTCTTCTGCAACTGGTGGTTTTTTATGCAATTTATAAAAATTCATGCAACTTTTGCCATAGAAATGAATGAAGGCTCTTCTGCAACTTAACACTGTCTGCAATCCTAACTTCTGCATACTTTTTGCTATTAAAAATTCAAACATGCTCTTTGTTCTGCTTTTTGTGGACCTTTCAGCTGTTTTTGAAAACAAGCAATAAATAATACATAAAATACAAACAACAAATAATAAGTAAATACATTAAGAAAATTAAAGCACATCTTCTTTTTTCTGTTGCATAGCAGTTCTTAAATGGGAGAATAGCATTATATTAAGTTCAATTAAATTTACTACTTCAGGAGGATCCTTTTTGACACTGAATTTTATTTTGAAAGGGACTTGAATGTGCTTCTGTCAGAATAAAATAAATCAGTGTTGTTATATAACCTATTGACAAATATAAAACTCTTATTTATAGCTTAAACATTGTAAAAAATGTAAAGCTACATGCTATAAATAGAAGGCCTCATGTCTGCAAAAGAAAGGTGTATTTTTATAAAAAGGTGTAGTAAGATTTTCCGGCTCTAGCTCAGTTTTGTCAGTAAGAAACTGGACCAAATGGTTCTTTTAGAGGTAGCAGAGCCCTGATTTAGCTGTTGCTTGTTAATAACATAATTCAAAGACATATGCACACTTTCTGTACATATATACACTGCTGGCTGTGGAACATAAACAATTAATCAGACTTTAACATCTTGTCCACATATGTGAAATTAAGCTATAACTGATATTTCAAAAATAATTCAAACTCTAATATTGGTAGGAAATTTGAATTTGAATTATTCTGATACAGATCTCAGCCCATCAATTCTCCCTGTGATTATTTTCAGGATTAAAATAATAAACCCCAGGCTGGCTTCTTATAAGTGAATAAATATAAAAAGAGCCAAATAGCCAGTCCTTTGAACGGCTCTTTGAAATGAACTGA
This sequence comes from Adrianichthys oophorus, assembly GCA_036245035.1. NCBI lineage: Eukaryota > Metazoa > Chordata > Actinopteri > Beloniformes > Adrianichthyidae > Adrianichthys > Adrianichthys oophorus. Next base: position 41,075,912 of record BSAI01000012.1, read on the forward strand.
TCCAAAAGATTTGGCTAAAAAGATCTAAAAAGAACCATAAGCCCCATCTCTACATGTAAGATAGCTTTTTTTCTCATCTACTGAGGTTTTTTTACGCTAATTTGGCATTCGCTGTGGTTCTAGTATTATGCTAGCTGTTTTGATTAATTTAGACTTTTCTTCAGTTTTTAAAAGCTAATTGGGCATTCAGCTGTATTTCTAGCATTGTGCTGGCACATTTAGCTAAATTGGCATCTACTGAGCATTTTCAAGGCTTTTTCAGCATTTAACTGAATTTTAGCAATAAGCTTACTGTTTTGGATACATTGGCGTCTACTGGGATTATTTAAGATAATTTAAGTTTTTTTTCTGCTAATTTGGCATTTAAATTTTATGTGTAAATTATGCTAGCTCATTTGGGAAATTTGACATCTACTGAAGTTTTTAAAGCTCATTTGGTATTTAGCAAATATTTGAGCAATATGCTAGCTGTTTTTACTTAAATTGGCAAGGTTTTGCAAGCTAATTTGGAATTAAGTTAATATGTTAGCGATATGTTAGCTGTTTTGGCAATTGGGCATCTTCTAAGGTTTTTCAAGCTAATTTGGTATTCAGTTAATATCTTAGAAATATGCTAGCAGTTTTAGCTAGTTTCGCATCTACTGAGGTTTTTAAAAAAAAATCTGTTGAGTATTATTTAATTTATATTTTAGCAATATATTCTCCTGCTTTGGTTAATTTGGCTTTTACTGATGCTTTTTGTTTTTGAGCTTGCTTCAATAACTTTTTCTGTTGCTGCTACTTATGGTTTTTCTGCAGTTAATTAAAATTCACATCATTGCAGTGGGAAAGCTTTTCCGCAGCGCTGCACTTATTACAAAGAAACTTGTGCAAATTAGCATTAGCAATTTATTTAATCTTTTTTCTTTAACTAAACTTCTGATTAATCTTTCAAAAGTTATGCAACTAAACAATCAATGCAACCACATTTAGCAATTCTGCAATCAAATGTAATTCTGTAGGAAATGCAACTTTTCTAGTTATTATTATTACAATTATTATTGTAATTTCCTTTTGCAACAGCTGTTACTCAGATTTTGCAGCTTTATTTTGAGAGCAGCGGTATTGTCATGATACAAGCAGGACAAAATCTCTGTGTTGCAAATTCCAGGTGTCAAAAAAGGTTTGCATTTATGTCTGGCATACCTGTAATATCAATACAGGCTTTACATTAAAAATAGAAATCTGTGACTTTTTCAGCTTTCTCAAAGAAGAGGTGATTTATAAGAAGATTGATGCATTAAAATGTTATGATTACGTTTTTTGTACTGCCTAAAACCATGGTTGACTGTACTCTCTGATAAAATGGGCATCATATTTTTTTATGCATCTTGCTCTAGCTTTTCATCTCCTATGAATGCACATCAACACACATGTTGCCTCAGTTCATGAATAGCTCAGGCATATAAATGTCAGCTGCATTAAATGGAAGCAGGAGCCTGTTCAATTGTCTCAGCCCATTACAGTGAAAGCATCACCAAAAGAGGACAGATGTGTTGTTGAAGCTTTTTCACTGTCCTGCCAACCTGCCCAACCATGACCTCCTTCTTCTGTGGCATACTCCCTGATCATTCCCACCATCTTTATCAAGACTCCCAGGACTAAAGCTGCTGCAACCCTGCCGTGTTTGTACAGATTATTTATGTTTTGTTCAAGTGTTTATTTTTCAGGAATGACCGGAACAGACCAAGAACCCAGTGAGTGCACTTGTCTGTTGTCTTAAGCTGTTACACCCTATAACCAACCCTTCTCCAGCGGTTACAGACATGCCTTAACTAGAGTTTTATGTGTTCTACTTTTCTTGCAAAAAGTCAGACAATTCATGCGTAAATATATGAGAGGTAGGAGATGACTGAGTCCAGGGAAAAAAAAAAGTTGTATTCTTAATTTTACCAAAACTCCACCTTAGTAATAAATATTGGCTACCTCAAAGTAAAGATTAACTTCAGGTGAATGCAGCAGGGAGCTGCCCTCATTTTTCTGTATGATGTAGTTTGTTATTTCGGAGTGCATGTAGGTGGGTTTTTCTCTGATGATCTAGCAAAGGATTTTTGACAGTGCAAGTCAGCAACAACAACAAATCCTGCCAAATAAAAATAAAACAAAAAAAGAAAAAAAAAAGGCTGATTCTTTGCTGTGACTACAGACTGAAGGAGTATAGAAGCTTGTCAAAAAAACAAAAGGATGATATGGGACTGACAGATGTTCTTTCCACCAAGGGAATCTGTAGTAGCTTCAAACGTTCACAGGAGGTATAGTCAGGAATGCTGGCACCCCAGAAACAAGTCGAGTTTTCTTTAGACAGCTTGGAGCTGCTAATTGAAAATCACAACTTGTTTTTATGAATATTTTGGGGTAACATGGTTGACATCCTTTATATTTGTATAATTGCTCTAAGTTCTCTGTTTATATTGGCAAGAAATATAATGTTTATTATGTTAAAATGTCAAACAAGCAAATTCTCCCCACCTCATTTTTTTTACAGTTTTAGCTGTTTGTTTACATTTTTCTCCAGCTTTGTTGTTCTTAACCTCTCCCATCAGCTGCAGTCATGAAAAATGTATAACTCAATTTCTTTGAGAAATGCATACTGTGTGGCGGAAATGTGATTTTTTTTTTTTTTTTTTTTTTTACCTTTTATGTAGGAATGACAATATAGCAGAAAAATACACTTTTGTGGAATATGATACTGCCTATATGCAATCCATCAGCCTGGCAGTTTTATAGCCAGTAGTTATGAAATGTTACAAGGTCCCAAGCAGACAAATTACCACCACAACATAGAGGGGGGAAATGTGTTTTTGTTTAATTACTAGACATGTAAAGAAAGTGGGGTTGAGAGGAACAAGGTTATGGGCTTACGTCACACTGCAGGTATTTGTGCTTGTGTAGTGAAGAGTGCTCAAGGCTTGATTCCTATACAGTTGAGAGATTCCTTTTGCGGCAGGACTCTCCCCTGCTGGTGAACGAACAAAATAGTTTCTGCTTCTTTTTGCCCAGTGCTAACTGGTGGTAAAGAAGCTGAAAAACAGAAGCTGACCTGCTGTTGTCAAGGCCTTTCAAAGTAAGAAAAGCTGGAGCACATTCAGCTTTGGATGCAAAAACAGTGAGAGGGCTGGTACAAGTGGAGGGAGGGGAAAATGAAAAGGAGAGCAGATGAAAGAGAGGCCCATTGTCAAAAGAGAAACATGTACATTGGTCCAGATTTTCAAAGTGAATTATTGGTAAAATCAAAGGGAAGACAGTAATATGTGTGGGGATTACTGTCTTCATTAAAGTGACTCCGCCTGAAATGACAGTGAATCATATCATGTGAATCTTAAAAGGTATGAAGACAAACAATTACATTTTCTAAATGGTGATATTTCTTCTGTGAAACCTAAATTCCTACCAGCAGACAAGGCAAGATGCACAGTGGTATTTGACACACTTTTAAGTGACACCGACACATACAAAACTTTTTATTGCAAAAGAGACCCTACTAATAAGTCCAAAAAGAGCTCAGCCATCTTAAAAACAAAATGCCATTATCAACAAAAGACACAATTTCAACCTCTATTCAGCAGATGACTTTCTATTTGTTCTTGTTCACCTTTTGGTTTATCCCGTCAGGGGTCACCACAGCGAACCAGCTACTTCTGCTTCGCACTGGTGGTTTGGCAGAGAGTTTTTTACGCTGGATGCCCTTCCTGACACAGCCCTGTGTTTTCAAGTCACAAGGGGACGCAGTTAGGCAGCAGCGTCAAGGGTCTTGCCTAAGGACCCACACTGGACTTCCTATATGTACTCCCTGAACTATACTAGAAAGGGGCTACCCAAAACCAATTCTGAGTAGCAAAAACTCTGTTATCTACACAGTGGCCAAACACATCACAACCGTCTTACTGAACCTTATTGTCAGGGAACACTGCATACTACATCCAAAACACCCAAGACTTTGTCAGTGTGACACATCAAGATAGACCGAGTTGTCACAGTGGTCTCCTTTGATGTAACATACCTGTGACATCACCTGTATTCTCACCCCCGAAGCTTCAGAAATGCTGAGTGTAAATTGGAATAAGACCCAACCCTACGCGTAAGAACCAAGCTGACACCAGAACACATTTCTGATCTGTTTGATATCTGCCAGAGAACAACCTATCTACACTTTTAAGAAACATTATGCAGGGAAACAACACAACTGTGCCATGGAATCACCTGTGTTTCTCATAGCAGCTGATTTGTATATAGAAAGAGCAGAAAAAAAGTCCTGCTTTCTTTCCCTAGAACTACACAAATTGGATATATGTTAGGATATACAGATGAGACATGTACATTGTAGAACAATGCTCTGGCCTTTTTTTTTTTTTTTTTGTTCAAAAGCTGCATATTGTCATATAAAATGTTCCCAGTAAAACATTGCGATTAATCGTGATTAATCACAATCCAAAAGTGTGATAAATCTGATATTTTTTTAATTGATTAACAGCACTAATTAAAGTATTTTTTTTAATGTATATTCATTTCATATAAAACTGACAGGGTGCAGGGCACCTGTCAATTTTTTTTATTGAAAGTGCATCCCTAGTCTCTATCAAACCACAAAGAGTACCTACACCTCTGTACCACACCAAGACCCAGTAGGACAGCAAACAATTCAAAAGCAATGAATAGTTGACACTCTTCTTCAAAGCAAGTATACTGGAAAAGGTTGTTCTAGATTATGGTTGGGTACTCATCCAATTAGCTTTTTTCAATTCAGAGAACAGAATCTCGTGATAACACGACCTTCATGACTGAGAATGTTCAAAAACATTCCGGATCATTCGCGCTTGCATCTGCTCATGACACCTAGTTATTTAACTGTTAGCCACACCTCTGAAGTAATCACCACAAATAACAAAAACTCCTCGTCAGCAGTTAGAACTGAGTAGCTTCTTGGATGAGCACTTACTTCAAAATTAACCTTTAACTCCAGTTGGCCTGAGGAACAGAATACTGTGAAAATATGACCTGGGTCACTTAAAATCCTCACAAATGTAAAACTTAAACATAAATCCTAATCAATATTCCAACAATCTGAACTGAACTACAAACTGTTGCTTGACAGAAGAAGCATCACCTAAATTTAAGACTACATAGAAACTTAAAAAAAAAATGGAACAAATACAAGTGAAATGTTTGACAGTAATTTTGATGTGTGACATGCTGGGTTAACCAGAAAAAATACTGAAGATCTAAAGTATGACATGTTGTCTCTGTTAGTTGAAAATGTTTCAGTCAATTAAATCGTCTAGAAAAATTCCTCACTTGACCTGCAACCATAACAAGGCTATACTGTGACTTTACAGTAAAAATAGTAACACATGACAACTTTATTAACCCAAATGCAGCGCAGTAATAATTAAAAAGAATGTTTTTTAATCTTGAAAATTAATCTTGAAGTTTTTCAAACAATAATCCTGTGAGACATTTCAATTTGTGCCTTCAAATGCTGTTTTTATACCTGCTAGGATTTCCACAGCCACCTACCTACACAACAGCCAGAAAACTTTAATTTTAAAATAATGTTCTTCCATTTACTTCAATATGCTGACTGATGCACCAAGTCCATGATGGAATTCGTTCTCTGGTTCACATTCCATGAATAGAAATAAAAGGGCATCCAGGGCAAAAAAGTTACACATGATAGCACTCTTCAATATAATCCAGCCATCTTTTTCTCTTTGTGGCCACGGTACAAAGGCCTTTATTAAAAAGCCATCATTCATCAGCTTCAGAGCTCCAAGAACACACCCTGCCACTCCCATTAAACAATTTTCAAAGGTAGGGGGAAAAGGTTCTCTGAAATCTTCCATCATTTCTTCTTTAATCCCCAATAATGAGAGATAAATATTCAATGTTTAGTGATCTTATTATAGATCTTTTTTTTTTTTTTTGGAAAGAACATGACTGTTCTTCTTGGGCTCAGTTATCAGATCAAAGGACAGATAAGCCTCAGTTCTTTCCTCTGTTCTCTCATCTGACTCTCCCTCCCCTTCCCAGTGTGTTCTCTTTTCCTTTCCTTTGCCTCTGGCTGGAATTCTGGCCAGGGAATCTAGGCTTCCAAAGAGCAGATCCACACTTGCCCAATTCCTCAAAAATCTGCTTGGCAAATGTCTTTACCTGCAGGTGTTTCTCTTATCTGTATAACTTGATTCCATTTGTTCTGGTGTATTATAGATCAAGAAAAAACAGATTTGTTATCTAGAAATTGTCCATCTTTGTAGACCACTGCCATGCTAACATTGTGATACAGTAAACAATTCAACAAGGGTCTATGACCAGCATGACTGTAATCAGCAAATCAAAGATAAATTTGTGTTTTCCAGCATGTGTGTTCCGTTATCTGACAGACAGCATGGAAATAGCTGTGGGCCTCAGCATTTGGTCTCAATTGATTGTTCAGAAGTCAATTAACTACTGAGCCACATTAGAAGCTCGATATGAAAGATTGCCTGACATGAGAACTCGCTCTTTACAAGGAAAGCCCTGTTTTGGCAATGTTGTGTGAGAGTGTGTGTGCCAAGCTGTCTATTCTGGAGTCAGGGCAGGGCAGGCTAACACTTTAGGCCCCTCTTAGTCAGTGTGAGTCAGAGAAATGTCTTCACAACACATTGATAGAAACCATTAACTGACAGCTGGGCAAAAAGACAAACACAAACAGAAAACGAGAATCATATTGCAGAAAACCAACATTTATAGAAAAGGTAGGCTTTTTTTAAATTAACATATGGGGACGATAGCAGAATTTGACACACAAACCACTGAAGAGAAGCATTTGAAACAAAAATGAAGATGTTTTGGAAAATGTCAGAACCATTAAAGGCTGTGGTCTCTTCTTTCCTGCTTTGTCAACAAGCCACAATGACACTCAGTGAAACAGGACAGAGCACCATTCATTTTAAAAAGCAGACTACAAAATCACACTTTTATGCAGGCCAACATCCCCTGATGTCACACGCCTCCTGTATGATCTGACATAATGTCTGAAGAACTGTCCAGCTGTGGCTGTCGTGTGCTGGGAAAAAGGAACAGTTTGGGGAACTGCGTAATCTGATCTGTGTGCTGTTAATGGTGCATGAACATTGTACCATTTTTGTTTATTCTGAATGTTAGTGTGGATAAACTGAAAGTGGCTCATGAAAATCTCTATTTTGGTTGCTATGGGAAATATATGCATTTATTTATTATTCATAAATTAAACAGGAAACTTGAAAGCAAGTGTTCTATTTTCAAAAACTTTACTTCCACTGGTTTCATACATGCAATGAGACTTCATTTTGTTAGCTGCCATTCCATTTTTTTGAGAGATTTTTGGTCTTGAGGATCTGAAAGTAGATATGTCCACCCGTTCATTATATGAAAAGACAAATTATCCAGTGGCGCATGGAAAGAATAAAACATGCACAAACCCGAAACCAAAGTTTTGCAGAGGAGTGTTCTTGGTAACAGTTCTTACACAAAACACTGCCCCATGTCCTATATTTGCACAGCAAACAGCTGTGCATAATTACTGGGAGCTCGAAGTGTCTTTTTGTTGTTATGATGAGGAAAAGCCAAGTGTTTACTCTGCTGTTCTAGGATTAAAAAAAACACACTTTTCAGTCAAAGCCCCAACAGTTATGCAGTCAACGCAAATTTAACATGGATCATTAAACAGATGCCCAAAAACCACAGAAAAAAAACAACACAATTTTGCAATACTTAGACGTCTGTTTGCTAACACAAAAAAGCTTTAACACTTTTTAAACGGCCTATGCCATGCAAGATCAACTTTTTGAGATTTTAGGTGCATTATATTGTTAATCCCTCATGAAAAACGGCCCCAAAGTAGTATTTTAATCCATTCATGCATTTCTGAGCATTTCTCTAAAAACCTGCACTCTGAGCATCAGTCCCTCCCAACCCACAAAAGTAAGTTGGTCCTCACATTGTGATGTCACAAAGTGGGGAACATCCCCTTCCAGGAAGCGTCTATGCTGCCAGCACCGCCCCCAGGCCAACACACACACACCCTCCCAACAGAGCCAGCAGTGATCGGCAAAACCAACGAGTTATATATATGTATATATATATATATATATATATATATATATATATATATATATATTTTTTTTTACTTGTCCTGTCCAACAGCTGAACAAACACATATAAGCTGAGAGCCTCTTGTATTAGACAGATTTTACTCTTACAATCGGGGGTTATAAATCATAGCGAACACAAAATGTATGTTGGTATAAGCCACTTTTGTAATTTAAACCAAACTTTATTAATATTGATTTTTTTTTTTTTGTGTGTGTCTTTTTTGTTGGACCGGACGGAAAAGGAAAGGGGGAAAAGGAGAGAGTTGGGGGGTGGAGGGGGGGAAAGAGAGATGGTGGATTATAGAAGTTAGAGAAGGACTACTGTGAAGGGAAGGTAGAGTTGTTAATCTACAGGCAACAAAATGTTGTAGCTTATACCCATTGCAATAGTGAGTGTTGGTCTATAAAATGGGCAGGGCCTGTCCACACACTCAGCTGTTACATACCTGCCGGCTCCAAGAGTGTTCACAAACTTGTCCACATCCAGTTCACACGCACACTTGTGCATACCAACCAACACATGTAAAGCATTACATTCTGTCACGCACACTATTTGAAGGTGCAAAGGTGAGCTGACGCCTGTGCTCAGGTGAATGTTATGTTAAGCTGAAGTGGATGATGGAATGCACAAAAAAGGAGGGAGAACCCCCAGCCATCCCCACACCAAGACACCCGCGCTGACCAGGGCCCGCCCCCGCACCCATACTGTGGGGTCAATGGAGGAGATCCACCCGCCAGGCAGCCCGGCCAAGCACCCAGACCAGGGCCCGCAGGACAGCCACACGGGCCCCCAACACCTGAGTGCAGTGAGGTACGGAAGCGCAGAGCGCAAGGCCCAGCCCAGTCAGGAGAGCAGCCCTCCCACCGCGCCAGGTGGCCCAGCGCGGGGCCCCACCCCCGAGAGCCCCACCACCCCAGACAAGCCGCCCACCACCACCCAGGAGTTCTGGGCATCCCCCCACCCCAGCCCCGGGTACGAGCCCGGGCCCCCCACAGGAGACCCGCTCCAAAGCTCCAGGCAGCTGCGGAGATCCAGAAGAGAGCACGATGGGGGTCAGCTACCCCCATCTAGAAAAGGGATGACCAAGAGAAGTGGGGGTCCCCGAAGGTGTACATTGCCTGACCAGGCTCTCCTAATGTTGTGACCCAGAAGGGGCTCGGCACCCGAGGGTAAGGGCCAGAACCCGCACCACAAGGACACAGACACCCTCCAGGCTCAGATGGAATATGATCCCCCGCTCATGGACTTGCCAGAGGACAAAGGGATCCCTCTCCCTGCGTGGGGAGGGGGCCGCCGGGCCCAGGAGGCCGACCCCCAGGAGACAAGGCCACCGCTACTGAAGGCCTTGTTCCCTCCACCAGGGATGGGGTAGGGGACAGAAGATCAGTAGTCCCACCTTCCTTGTGTAATGTATTTGTGTGTGTGTTGAGGTGTGTTTCTTGTGGTTGATGGGTGTGTGTAATAAAAGGTGCAGTTAAAATTGGCGAGAAGGGCACTGAGGACATCTGATTGCTTACAGGGATGTCCAACGAGTTATATATAGGCTAGAGATGGCATGCTAGCTTGTTGCATACGCGACGTTGGACGCCATATTGGACTGGGATAGATGCCGGTTTACTTGTGTGCTTCACTTGTACAAACAGAGCTGGAAAAAGAAGGATGTGACTTTTCACAAGTAAATTATTACTGTCAGCCAATAAAGGAGAACTTGTAGAATACATTTTAGGAAGATCTGAGAGAGTTCACTCAGAACTGTGAACGCTTAAGCTGAACTTGTAGTCTATTCAAATGGTCAATGGTCGCTTAAGAATTTGCACTATTTCCATGTTTTCTGGCAGGACCACCAACGTTTCTTGTTTAATGGAGGATGACCATGGCTGTATGTGTTTTGACCTCAGATCAGACCAGACGACCCACTGAATTAAAGCATATTGCTAAGCGGAGGGAAAAAAAACTAACCAGGATTTCCTCAATAGCGACGAGCGAAGAGGGAAGAGCCTAGCGCCGAACCCCCTGTCCATCGGCCAGACTGGGACATGTGGCATACGGAAAACTGCCTGCCCAGGGTTGTGCCAGTGCCTGATAGAGGCTGGGTGGGATCTACTTGAAGAATGGGACCCACCACTCCGGGGCAGTGGTTGAAGTGCTCACTGTGCTCCATCTCCCGGCCCCCCGGACCGGTGCAACTGTCAACCGGGCTACACTGTTCTCAGTCAGTTCCGACCACAATGCGCCGCTCCAGGCAGAGAGCAGCCCATGGCCTACACAACGGCTGCAAGCGGTCTGCAGCGATGTTGGACTGACAGTTTATGTAAATCTTAGTCTGTGTGTGGATGTTAATAAAATCACAACCATGCATCAGGTATGCATTTCATTTCCTATATCATGATGTATTTTTTTGTATAAACTTTAGAAATATTGTTGTACAAAAATATTCATACTATGACCTGGGTCTTGTTTTTCTGATGATCAAAGTTTTTGTTATTTAAAGTTGGACTGAAATGAAGCATTTTGTGGTAATTTTACTGGATCTGCAAAGCGTTGCCTCATGGTTTTTTTCCAATTCCAAAATGGCGTCACTCTTTACATATTTTGGACAATAGTAAAAGGAATGGAAGAGTAAATGATATACAGTATGCAGATCTATCCATCTGTGCACCCGGCACCAACAAGCAGCGAAAGGCGGTGCCTCAGAGATTGAGTTATCCTACTTCCGGGGAAAAAAAGAGCTCCTATAAATAACTCACATTTCATAAAAAAAAATGTTCTTTAGTGTGACAAAGGCAATATATTTTCATATTTATGGATATAGCTTACTCTGAATACTTATAAATACCATGATTATAGGTCCTTCAAAGAAAGTGTCACGCATGCTGTTACTGCTGAGTCATGCATGTTTATGTGACAGTACCTGTTTGTAACATAATCTACTTATCTATAGATGCGGCAGAAGTCAACGTAGAATTTTTTTGCACAATAACTTTTTTTTTTTTAAACAATTTAGTCTCTTTATGAGATTCCCATTGTTGTTATAACAGGATCCTTTCCTTTCCTGCTGAAAAAAACTGAGAACAGATGTTGTGAAGCTTGAGACTTCATGTGTTTCAAGGAAAATTCAAGCATTCTCCACACAGTGAAGTCCTTTTATTCCAAGCTGTAAAGCAAATTTGATTCAAAAGGACATTTAAAAAAAAAACAGTTTGCAACTCTAAACCTGAGAGGTCATGCTGAAGTGTTAACATTCAGTGTGGATGTGTTTTTACCTCTTTGTTATTTTTCTCCCAAACCTTAACAGAGTTAAGATAAAATAAACTGTGATTTAAATTGTATAAAGCTAAAAAATATGCTAGCAGTTTTAAAAACTGTGAATTCTACTTGAAAAACAGAAATGAGTTTAGTCGCTCTAGTTTTCATGTTCTCACAGACAGCCTTGGAGCTCTCTAGATTTGAAAACTTGGCAAACTTATCCACATGGAAGCAGCTTTACTGCAGTCCTTTGACACATAAAAGTACAAGATGCGTGAAGGAATGTTTCTGTCTCTCTCTAGTCTAATCTGCCCATCTGTCCAAGCCAGCAAAAAGGGGGGGTGTGTGTGCTCCTACTTTCCCCCCCAAAAAAATCAAAAAGTCGGAACACTCAAGTTCGGATACTTTTGTCTATATTTCTTTCACTCAACATGTTTTGACCCAAAAATCCAGATTCTTGTTGCCAGAAAACACACCCATCAGTAGTTTTTCAGTCTTTTTTTTTTTGTTGTAAATTTTATGTCTTGTTTTTAAGGCTTTTTTTCTTCTAAAGACATTTTTCTTATTTGCTTATATTCCAACATTTTTCTGAGTCTTGTGAGTTATAATCACTGAGCTCTTGAGGCCTGAGTCTTGGATGGCTCTTGGCTCAAGCTGTTGCTTTGAGACTCTCATTCACAGATTGGTGTTTTATGATGCTTTTTTCCTTACATATCTTTTTTCTCAAACTTCTGTCAGCCCATGCCTGGTCTATCTCCATTTTTTTACCTTACCACTAGGAGTACACTAGAGGTGGTCCATCAAAGACCCTGCTGTCCATTCTTGTCCTTTTGTGTCCACTCAAAATCTTGGCTACAACGTCAACTGCTTCAAGTCTGGTCAGTTTGCAACATTTCTCAACCTGGTTTGCCTTCATTTCAGTTTGCTGTTACTCTGATAGATGACTCACTTCTCCCTGTACTTATTTGATCTTGGCTTCTAGCCTCCCTCTGCATTATGGGGGATGCGGTTTCACATGGCTTATAGTGTGCATTGTCCAGCCAAACATGTCTATGGTTTCTTGTGATCTAATGTAACTCAGCTTTGTGACCTAATATGCAGTATAAAGTATATAGTTTACCATCTGATTTATTATATTTTATGGTTGACTTTCAGAGGATCCTTTGATTATTAAGCCTGGGGAAAGAGTACAGAGGCTTAAAGTGTCCTGATGAGGACATCAGGGCATGTTACTGGGACTTGGTTCTTTTCAAATATCTTGTCCTTGTTCCCAGTTTCTGTCACACCTTTGTTGAGCCGCAAACAGTGTTAGACTTCTTCTTTTCATAGAACATCTAACATACTTCCCACTGATGGGGACCAATGCAGCCTTCCTCAGTCTTTAAATGAAAATAACCATTAGGAAACGCTGAACACTGCTGAAAGGCTAGATGGTTATCCTTTCAGGGAGAAATGACTGCAGAAAAGGGGAAAGAGACAACTGTGGGGGAGTCAACAGGGAAACAGATATGTCAATGGCTTTTGGTGAAGGGGTAGATGGTTATCCACCCAAGAAAGGACAGAGGAAAAAAGTATAAAGGAATTCAGTATGGAAGGTATGACATGAGGGCTCTCAGTGGTTATCTCCTCTATTCCTCAGTGGCTTTCCTTGTTTGAAGCCTCAATAACTATTAAAACATTTCCGTTCAGAATGGAATGTAAATAGCAGCATTACTATTTAACTACCAGTCATTAACAAACAAAGAAACTCTCATGAAGATTTTCAAAAACACGAGATCATTACCAGTTTTTTCTTCCATTAAAAAAGAATTTAACAAACAAATTTCAACAGAGCTTCTGTCATCATGGAATTTGAACTGCTATTGTGAAATACTGCAGGTTTTCAGACTTAGGTTCAACTTTAACTCAGTAGACGGTCCATGTTTCGACCTTATGACCTAACATGACTTCAGGGCTGTCACCAGAACAGTCAAAACCACGTTGAAATATTAACTTTGCGAAAAAAAATTCAAATTTTCATTTTTGGGACACTCTTTGTTTTGAGACTTTTGAGTATTTTAATGCACTCTTTTCCATCAACTGAGACTTGAATATTTCTTTATTGCTGCATGTTCTCCTAGCAGTCGTCTTGCAATTCTGGCTGAAGGATTAGCTCCAACTAATGATTAGTTTTATAAAAAGATTCTTCGTCATCACATGAAGTAGTGAAATGTAAATTCAAATGGAATGAAAACGTGTCAAAATAAAATTACATTTGGGCAAAAGCCAGACAGATGATAGGGTGCCTTTAATACGCAAAATCACTTCAATAAAAATAGAAACAGTTCTTTGCTTTTTATAACAAATCGCAGAAACAGATTAAATGAGAACTTCTTTGTATTTCTTTCCCAACTCAACCCTCACTAAGCAGCAAAGAAAGCATTTGCTGTCCAGTTTTTTTTCCCAAGGAAGAACTTTACTGACTGGTGTTTTTGTTCTTTTATCTCATAATGTAATGCTTAGTGATCAGAGCTTCAGTTGTGGTGTATTATCAACTCTTTTCTGACTTCACATAAATGTACCAAACAAAGCCATAAACCTTTTAGTTTATTCCATCACCTGGCCTTCAGACTTTGCAGATCTCCCTTTGCTTGTCAACAAACAAACAAACAAAAAAAAACTTTTTAAGGTCCTACAGATCTATCAATGAACACAAGGCTGCAACATGATTAAGCATGTCAGACTGGGCTCCTGCTTTATGAGTTGTTTTTTCCCAAACTAAAGAGACAAAACAGGAATTATGGTAGTTATTTTGTTGAAATGTTGTTATTGTTATAACTGAAACTTTGAAGCTACTCTGGTTCAAGTAGAAAGTGATTGTTCGTGAATCAGAAATGTGGTTGTTTGACTAAATTTTTACCCTGAAGTCACAGTTGCAATTACACATCCTGTGTTACTTTATTAACAAAGCGATGCACCACTTCAAAGGATTTAGGGTTGCACATTGAAAAATATGGAAACACATTTATCAAAGGGTGTATTTAAAAAAATATATGTCTAAAACTTCAACTTTAGCAGGACGATTCCCAAAATCTTTCATCTCTATAGCATTGATTTAAAATTTCAGATAACATTTTTAATTCAGTACACTCCAAACTAAAAGTGATCTTTCCTTGGGAAACGTTGAACATTTCTCTAGCCTCTGACACAGATACAAATGCTCTAAAATCTAGATTCTGATGTCTAATGTTATATGATGGAGACACAGCAAAATAATTCAAAACAATTTGAAAGATTGTGTTGAAAATAGCATTCTTTTCAAAGATTTTTGCAGTCCAGTTTCAAAAAAGTAAAAGACAGGAGAGCAGAAAGAGTGTTGGGGTGTCTCCTGAGCAGAGCAGCATTTCAACACAGTGGAAACTTTGAGCATCAAAGTCAGCCCTGATCAAGTAAAAAGGTAAGAGAGAGGGGGATCAGGAACTCACAAGCAGTTGAACCCACACACAAAAATGTTGGAAAGGGAACTAGGATAACTAGAAAAAAATAAAACATAAAATAATAATTGTTTCTCAATTCACAAAATGGAACTTGAACTTTTAAAAGTGTTATAGAAGACAAGGACATCTCCAGTCCTAAAACCAGCTATCCTCTATATCCTGTCTATACTCACACACATACAGGTCCAATAACTGTGTACAATACAGTGCACAGCAGCACAGAGACGACAAATAACAATCTGAAACAAAAAGAAATTCTGTTTGAAAATCAAGACAAAAACAACATAATCCGGACAAGGTGGCCAGAGACACTTCCATTTCATCTTCACAAGGACATGCAGAGAACATTACAGAGGCCTAAATGGCAGCCATCAATTTCCCCCATCCCATGCAAACACTCACTGAAAAGTCAGCACCCTGACGTGAAAATATCATTTCAGTCTTTCCGGATCTTTGAAGCAAATGAGGTGGCAGTTAGCCATCAGAGCCTTCTGTTTCACTGGTACTGTAATTGGAATCATATTGCGTGAATTTATTAGAATACTGCCACACCATGGTCGCACTGGTCCTCAATTAGTTTGAAAAAAAGGGGGGACATCTAACTGACAAACAAACTGGAAACAGGCACAGAGGTACACAAGAACTAAACCTTGCCTGCATGGTGTTAGAGCTGTTAGTGTATCACAGGAACAGAAATTCTCCAGTCTTACTTACTTGAACCACATTTTTGAAATCTTCCAGGGCGTGACAGGATATGTAATCTTATTTAGACTCCGAGTCATTTCTGAGGTCTCCACCTGATGAAACATGTTTCAGACATTTTCCATCAGCTGCAAGAAAAGCCAACTGACCTTTTCTCTGTTGAAGGTTTTGACCCTTGGAGTTTGAAGCAAAAGCTTTAGTCCCAACTTTTTGGAAAATAGCAAACCTGAAATAAGGGTTTCATCCTAAAAAGAGAATAGGACTTTAGGACAAAGAGAAGAATACCAAAGTCTTACACTGCACGTTTATGTAAATTACCAAGAAAACTGCAGACATTGTGGTTAAAGCGTGAATATACTTCGCCCTATACTAAATTGCCTTGACATTTAGCCTATAATGATTTTAAAGAAAATCACTGACACAGAGCAAACTCAGGAGTAGTTAGAGACTAAGTGAAACTCTTTTCACCCACTTATAAGAGTTTTACTTTACACCAACAACATGCACTAGCTTTTCACTCCAATTGAATGGAAGAGCTAAAGATTGCAGGTAAAGTTTTGGATACTAAACTTCTAGGCCATGTCATGTTCCAAGAAAAAGGTGCTTGATGTGTGAACTTCCAGGTACCCTTTAACTCACTGAATTTAATCAATTCCAAATGCCGTACATTTAAATAAAAACACTTTAAAGTCCCACTCCAATCACCTTTTGATCTATTTTAAGGTGCATTCACACGGGACAGGTCGTCAGCCCATCACAGAGCCCATGGAGCTGAAGCTATGCTAGCCAGCCGCTGGACAGCATATCAAACTCTGCTGCACAAGGTCCGGCAGACTCTGCTGCCTGGCTTTGCCAGCGGAACTCCGCTAGCTGCGAGCTATCCTCGCTATGCTGGCCGAAGAGCGGCCTTGGAGAACCACTGTGGGTGCTGTCGTAGCGGGGACAATCCCCCAAGCTCCATGGGCTTTTGATGTTTTCTATATTTTCAGTGAGACAAGAATAAAACAACCCCCCAGTTTTTACAGGTCCTCCTCAGGAGTGCACCACACTGCACCAGGAGAGACTCTGGTGAACCCAGAGACGGCAATGTGCTTGCCACCGCCTCTGTAGAGCTCTCCAACACACATAAAAAAACCCAAGCTCCTTTCTCAACATCATCCATGTTATCCATGTTTTCCCTCTAGCTTACAACCCTTTACAGCCCTAGGCTAACATTACCAGTGGGACAAAAATGCTGAGCAATTTTGGAGGCATCCACTTGTAGAGTTTTAAGTCAGATGCCAGATCAGACAAGAAAGAGCAAGATGGATATGGATCTATTTGTCTACAAGCGAATGCATAAGATTCGAGTAGGTCTTAGGTAAAATCTACAAGCTTTTTTCCAACTGCATTATTTCCATCTGCTCCTAATTCACAACAATTTGAATAAAGAAATTCTCAAAAATGTAATTTTAAGCTTAATGTTCTTTATAAATGTCCTCCATCATCAGAAAAATTCTGCAAGAACATGTTAATACCATCAAAAGCACTATTTTCATAGGATTGGGTGGGTTTCAATGCAGACAGACCATTTTGGGTTTGTTAAAAAACTCGTGCTGTCAATCAATTAGGATTAATCAGGATTAATCAGAATGTTTTAGGAGTACATTTTTTTATGGCAATATGTTGCTTTCGAACACAAAAATAAAGGCCAGGGAAAAACATTTTCCCTTCATTTGTATTGGCTGAAATGTTTAAATTTACAAAGTGTTAACTCAGAAAATGTATTTGTGTACACAAAACACCTCAACAGTAAGATAAGCAGAACTGTAAAAACTTTAATGCTTGCAATATTACTCCAAGAAAAAAAGATGCTGATATACAGCCATAAGAAACAAACATTGTGTTTCTGCCCTATCCTGATTGGCTGCTGGGTGTTTTGGAAGAAGTTCCGGTCACAATGTTCTAAATGTTGAGGCTCCTTTAAAAAAACTTTTCTTTCATGATGTGGACAATAACAAGCAGTAAGAGGTGAACTTTCTCTCTTAACTGATGCTTCATTGAACCTATCGTGACGATCAGCACATACAGTATATCGCTTTCCTTTGCCGATGCAATTCAAGGTCGCTGCCGAATCATTGTGTTACCATGACAACAGGCCGCATTACGTATCAAATAGTTCGCCTTTTGTGAGAAAGGGATCTAAACCCAAACATAACAAGAATAAAGCACTAAAAACCGAACCGATCCCGAAGCGGGATTGTGCCCGGCGAAGTGTGTATTTTTCAGAAATTGATGCACGCCGCCGCTGAAGCCTGAACCTGCGGAAGACGGTTACTTAGCGGAGTGTAATTAAGCAGCATTAATATATTGTTTTAAAATTAATCGCGTCTGTTTACGCATTTACGTTGACAACCCTATTAAAAAACAACCTAAAAGAGTATTTTTGTTTAACCAAACGTCACTTTTTGTGTTTAGGAACACACAAATTACAGTCAAGCAGATGACAATAATTTCTGGTTTAAATAAGAGTCCATCGTGCATTTTACTGTAGCAATTTCCAGCTCTGGCTGTGATCATTTGATGCACTAAAAAGTCTCTGTTTAAAAAGTCCACTAAATGTCCAGGATGGCTGATATGAAAAGAGAGACGGCAGAAAAGTATTTATGGCAGTGTGGTAGTGCATTAGGCACCATGTCCCCAGGAGATGTTGCTACAATTTGCAAAAGGATTTTTGGATGGAGATAAGAAGTTCAAATGGTTTTAACTGTCTTTTTTCAAAAGGCAATCTATGACATTTAGCCAAACAGGAATTTGTTGCAATTTGTTGGAATTGTTTGTGAAAGTTGGATTTCTTTGGTGCACTGTAGCTCTCCCCTTGTGGAAGAATTTAGAGAGTGAAATGTGTATAATCAACTCTTGACTGTTAGAAGAACAATTTTAAAACCCTTTCAGAGATCCTGCAAAGTTTTTGCTCTACAACAACTCAGGAAGATTGCAAGAACATTTTTGGAAAATGATTAAAAAGAAATGAATTTACGATTAAGACTTTTAAACACCCACTTCGTTAAAAATCGCATTTTTGATGTTCTGAACATTTTCTTGTGACATTTTCTCATGATGGGGAACATATATTAAGAGATAAAGGAAGGCTAAATAACTAACGTGCCTCCCTGAATATCACAGGCCCCTATTTTGCCATTGCTGAACTACTTCAGTATCCTTAATCTCTATCTCTAAGTGATTCAGAGGAGTTAAATTGTGATCTGCTGAATACTGCCCAGACATTTAATTTTCTTACAGGAAAACACAAAAACAAAAAGCATGTTTCGGGAACCAAATTGTTTTGTGGAAGCAATTCCATTGGTTTAATATCAGCATCTTGCCGCCTTAAATTTACCCAATCTCTCCACTACACAGACACACACACACACACACACACGTACACATCCACACACAGAAGAGTTTTGTGTACAAGCTGAAAGAGTCCAGTCAAAGCGGTCGAAAAAGACAGTAGAATCAGTTCTGTGTTCGAGGCATAAACAAGAGTTACTGACATCAGTCAAACTCAGCAGGGCCGGGGCTTGAGAAAGACAGTCATCCACTTTTTAAAACAACCTAAAACAAGGACTTTGTGACAAACGTGACAGCTGCTATGAATCAAAACAATAGAGATGTGGAAGACACAGAGAAGCTGGGTGTAGGTAGAGAATGCTGGCCTGAAGAAGAGAGAGGTCTTTAGGAAAGGGATGCTGGATGGAGCCCAACAGAGAAAAAAGTCAGAAGTATTCTTAAGAATTAGAAACCCAGCTACTCATGGGCGAAGGCAGGAGGACACCAAAACTCCATTAGAAATACATTTATTTAAGAAGTTTATTATAGGGAGATAATAATAAAATAGGGAGATAATAAATAATATGGAGATAATAATAAAAAAGCTTAAAAAATTTGTTTGTTTTATGTCACCAAATATATTTGACTACATTAATAAAACCAAATAAATAAATAAATAAACAGGATGTACTTATTTTACAAAGATTTCATAGTTTTAATTGAAATACATTCATACACATATCTAGTTCTGTGAAACAGCTTTATCTTGTTTCACCCCACCCCATTCTATTGACCACTGACATACATCAGCAGACATCACATGACAGGCCAGAGTCCTTCATCCTGAGCCATAGTCCCTCTGCTCAGAAGGATTAGGGATTCACTTTGACTAAGTGATGCCCAGGGCCTTTATGTTGTAACACTGTGTAACTGAGGTGCCACTTTTACTTCTCCCCTGCTAGCTTTTCTGACAAACCATTGATGTTCATTAATCTTTTGCTGGCACCTCAAGCCAAATGTATTAAAACTTGGGTTTTTTTTCTTGGTTTGGAACATGAAATGAAATCGCACATAAAGAGTGAATGATGAATAAAGCTGAAAATGCGTGGAAAATATCAAGTGCTTTATGAGCCCTTTTGCACCATCTCTGCCTCATTTTTCTATCTCAGCAGGGTGGTAGCATGAAAGATTTAAACAGAAGGCTTTTAGTTTCAACCAAATCATTGCTCATTGATGCAACTGGAACAAAAAATGAAGATGAAAGGCACTAGACCAAGCTTTCCCAACCACTGTGGAGCAGAGCAGCAGCCTGGAGAGGATTTGTTACCAGGGTTGCAAATGTACCTAAAACAACAAACTGAGTGCAAACAAGCAAGAAGAAAGAAGTTAATTTAGCATATAATGCCTAACATACATAGCTTCACAGTGACTCCAAATGTTGTGTTGCATTACTCCATAATTAAGTGTAACTGTGTGAGACAGCATGATTCTTTCATGTGTTTAATACAGAATTTAAAATGTCCTTTTCTGGAAAATTAACTTTTTATTGGCACTCTACAAGTAAAAAACGCTCTGGACTAATCAGAACATAATTCTCGCTGTCCATTTTTATTTAATAACTATACTGTGTTTATAATTTATATATTTTTTTTTAAATGATTGCATGTATGTTACAATACACTGTTACTTCTGTTTGGAGCAAGTGTATATTACACCTGTAAAAACCCAAATAATTGATTTTGTAAACAGTTTTTACTGATTAATTAAATTCATATTTTTAGCAATATCCTTGTAATTAATGTAATTATTACATGTGGAACTCTTGTAAGCCCAAACCGGCCTGTGATGTTGCTCTGGAGTGGCATTTTGTCTGTGATTTCTTGGTTAAAGCTTTAAATCAGTGGAAACCTCAGAGAGGAACCTCGCTGACTTTTGGAGAATTTGTCTCAAATCATCTCCTCTTTAAATAAATAACTATAAATGGATAGAAGGATGGATGTATGAATGGACAGACAAACAGATAATCAAGCATGTCTAATTTATTTGGCAGCAGAAACCTTTGTAATCTATCTTTTATTGCTTTTCCTTTTTATTTATGCCTGTAAAACACTTCCAAGCATTGTTTGGAAGCTGTTGTATTGATAAAGTTTCAGACTCATTGGACGAAAGCTGCTCAGGGACCTGCGTTGGGTGTTAATTGATGTACATTTGGTCAAGCACAGTACCAAATCACAGTGCTATTTAAAGCAGATTTTATGAGCTCATTTCTTGAAATGAGCAAGCAAAAAACAGTGCTCTGCAGTAATCACTAGCATAGATTTTTTTCATAATTAAATACACACACAGGACCACACGTTTCACACACCATACAAAAACTTGAAACACACAATATGCTTTAAACACACAAGCCAGCCAGCCGTGCACTAAGTTCAAGTTGGCAGGGTTCATTTGGAAAATGTAAAATATTTATAAGAAAAGACTCTGCAGAGAAGGAGGATGAGCTGAAAATTGCAGGGGAGTTTAGGAGAGATAGCAAAAAAACTAGACAAACGAAGCAGGGATGAGTGGACCAAACTGAAATGTCCCATGTCGTCACTGAAAAGAAGAAAAGGCCAGCTAAATAAGTCATTGTCATTTCAAGTTCATTGAGTTTCAAGCTAATACCCTTCTCGGGAAGAAAGGAAAATGAAGAAAATGGAAAAGAAAATATGTTTATTTTGTGTCCTGCAACAAAACAGTCTTGAATTTCAAACACAACGTTTAATAAAGCTTAAAAAAAGCAACAACAAAAAAAACTGACACATGGTGAGTTTGCTCTAATTTAAGTTTAGTCAGCATTAAGATAAGCAATCTGCCTCAGAATTAAAATGCAAAAAAAATCAGATCAAATTAAATGAAATTGTACAAGAAAAAAAGAGGACAGCAGAGAAAGTCAAAAGAGTGGAAAGATCGCCAATACAAGACTCACCCTGTACCACAAACAGGACGACAATTGACAGTAATTATATATGGCCCCCTGTAATTATGAGCTTTTTTTGTGCACCCCTCTTCTCATGAGGCTTAACTAATCCTCTGGTCATTCCTCAGACAGCTACTCTACCTCTAGATCTAAATAGCAAGGGCTGGTCAAGCCAAATAAGCAAACCACCATCAACTGCAGGGACTTTCCTTTTGCCACAAATAACTCTTGACAAATGATGTCACGTAAAACCAGATCTCACTATCCAATTACACAAAAATGTGCTTAGAAAGCCTAAAATTCAGCTCAACAGAAAAGTTGGAGGGATCTCAGGGAGTGTGGAGGAAAACAGCACAACCACAAACAGGACAGGACACAAAACTCGATGGACGATATAGAGTTCTGGTCGCTGCAAGGATTCTGCAAATAGAAGTGATTTCAAAGTGTAATAGCTACTCATCCAATGGAGATGAAGCCAACAATATGACAACAGTGCTTTATCATAAAGACACAGGAACACTGCTGTTATTACCACATTTAAAATCAGACCAACAATAGTTGGAGACCAGCTAAAGCAAACTTAAGTGATTGTTATTCAGAAGAGTTTCTTTTTTTGGTTAAGGTCTCAAACATTTTATATATATTTTTATTGTATAAAACAGAAAAAACAGCAAATTTAAATTGGAGAACACAAAGAAATGTATGTCTTTGATTAAGGTCTCAATGAAGCTTTCCAAACAAATAAACAAAGCTACATTTTTAGATGAAGGCTACATAGATTCAACACAAATCCGGACTAAACTTCAATTAAAAAATGTGTTGGTGCAATGACTATTCATAATAAGAAATAGAAATCCACTTTTCAAACTATTTAAATTGTCTTACAAGGCCTTTTCTTCCACGACATATGTATTTCAGTTCATTTGCTGTTTTCAAATGTAGGAGTACATCCTTACAGCTGATGTGTACTCTCAAGGCTATAAAGTTTCAAAGATGCACATTTTTATAACTTCTTCTTTACACATTCCTGTTGGCCATGGGAAATTGTAAGGAGCAATGATCAAAGTAGAAAGGGACTCACATGGACAAGCACGTCTTATCGACTATGAACCAGCCTTAAAATGATAACTTACTATGAATGTTTGGGGGCAACTGTAGGATCTTAAGTTCTTTAAATGTTTCTTGAACAACTTAGATATAATTTGTATAGCTGTCTACCCTAAAGAAGTGACAAAGTTCTACAGATAACTGGCTTCAGACTTACCCTATCATCAGCATGGAAAACAAGGTTCCCTGTTCCCACACCATTACGCTCCCTCTACTATGTTTCACAGCTGTTACCTTGGTGTTTCATTTCAGCTTCTTGAGGGTTTCATCAAACTGAATGAGACTTTGAAATTAAACATTACATTAAAAAAGGAAGCTAATCAGCCATTACTAGCGCAGACATGTAAAAGATGAATACTTCTGATTTTTTTGTCTATTCCTCCTTACAAAGATTTTTTTAAAGTTTATTTCTGAAATTTTGTGTGGCACGAAAGACTGTTGCATAGTCTGTGAAATAGCAGCATAATTTTTACTTTTTAAGATGCACATTATCTACAGTATTTACTATCTGAGGCTCAGCCTCATTTCCTGGCTTTATTATCTATTTTATCTCCTTCTCAAGACATTTTTGTCTTCAAAAGGAGTTAGAATAAATGCTGGCCATTGGAGTCCCTCGAAAAAAAACAAAAAAACAAAAAAACGACTCGATTAATTCTATAAAACAGGGATGGGTAACTCAAGGCCTCAAGGGCCAGCGTGGCTGCATGATTTCCACATATCAAAGTCCTACTTATGACTGATTATCTGGTTCAGGTGTGTCCAGCCAATTAGAACATGCCAGAGCATGGTATGTTGGAAAACATACACAAATGTGGTCCTCGAGGCCAAGAGTTCGCCCATCTCTGTTGGCATCATATTTGTTATGCGCATTTCTGACACCTCTTGTCTCATTAGCAGGATCCAAACTTTTATTAAACCTTTTGCTTATAATGTGGTCCATGGTTTTTGCCCTGAAGTTCATTTAGGGGGAGTAGAAGGGCTTTTCCTGCTCATTTCAAAATGGCTGCTTCCATAAAATCTCAAAACAGTTTTAGCGGGAAAAGTATTTGTAATTTTCAAAACTTTATGGTGAGAGTAACTCGTCTATTGTTATGCTTTTTAATGACTACTTAACTGTATTGAAAGACTGCAAATTTTGTTGATGAATGAATTTTTTATAAAATAGGCTCGGGTTAACCCCGCCCCCTCCCCGTAGCTGAGAGCTCTGTAAAAACAATGGACAGTGTGTTTTTGTGTTCTCTTGTGTTCCAAATATGAAGTACCTGTTGGGTCCAAGAAGCCAAAATCCCACAGACTTCTATTGAGAAATAGACAGTTATTACTCTAATTTTATATAGTCATTTTATTTGTCAGAATAACCATTCTTGCTCTGATAAATGTTTCTTTCTAATCTTATTTTTTAAAGATATTTGTTCTTTATTACAGGTTATTTAAGTTAAAAACTGACCAATCAGATGCCTCAGTAAAAGCATGTGGTGACAGCTGGCCCCATCTCGAATGTTTGATTGACAGCTTCTCCCGAGCCCGATTTCAATGGAAGGGGTGTGGACTTCAAACAAGCTCATTTGTGATTGGCAACTGTAGTTTCCCTAAAAACGTGACTCAGGACAACTCTGACCAATCACTGTCTACAGGAAGCAATGGTGACGGATTTGGCCTGATTTCACAAGAGCAGGAGGTAAGGCATGTTCTATGGATGACGTCACACCTTGATTCGTCCATCGTTTTTACGGCCTATGCCCAAGTGTAAACTTGTAGCCCCAAGCTAGAATTAGCTGCCCAAAAATAATGCCGAGCAATATTGGATCAATCCAGCCGCACAGTTTTGAGTCAGAGGCCAGCTTGGAGTGGTAAGAGAGATTTTGCCACACCCTTTTCAGTTGCTGCGTCATTAGCCTAAACTTGTTTTAGTCATAAATTATTTTATAGAGGTCCTCTATTTTGAGAAAAATGATACAAGAACATGTTAAAAACACTAAAAAGACCATTTTTATTTAAGGTGGTCCTTGAGAAAAATATTTCATAGTTCCTTTAAGGTTAATGATTTTCCCCCCAACTGAGGTAATTATTTTCTTCTGCTTCCACACGTTCTTCACATCATATCTTGCTGAAAAAGCATCACATTCCTGTCTCGCTCTGTTGATTTTCTTGAGCCAATTTTAATCCACTTCATAAAAAGATGGCCTTGAAGTTCTGACTCTGAGACCACATGGGAAAAACAATTATTACAAATATTTTAGACTTTAAAAAATCTCAAGCAAAAGACAAAAAAAAAACCTTATTTGAAGAGAATATAATAAATGTGATTTAAATGTATTTCAAGAAAATCTAATAAAGCATTCAGTCAAGCTACAGTAAAAATAATTAACTCCATAACTCTTCTGATTCAGCAAGGAAAAACAAGGTTTTTGGAAAACAAAAAAACAAGCAGGAAGAAATAAAGATAACAGACATGGATGTAAAACTGCTTATCTTGATGAGAGAAAATCCTCAGGAAATTGCAAATGCTAAGCAACAAAAAACAAGAACAATGGTGTTAAACCTTTTGCTTGGCAGCAGAAAAAAAAATAAAAATCCTAGAAAATCTGTTGTAAAAAGAAACAAAACAGTGCAGGAAATCTGTTACAGCTGTAGATTAACTGCAGACCGAGATCATTAAACATCTTAAAATCTGCTTCAAATAAACTAATGCTTGTGTGTGCGTGTGTTTTGCATAGACCTACTGATCTGTCATCATCAATTTTAAAAATGTGTATTGATTTTAGCAATGACGTTCTTAAAGACATTATCCAACATAATGGCTGCTCATCAAGAGAAAATAAATGTGTCATTTTTGCTTGAGGGCTGCTGCAATTTGTGTTCTATCTTTATTAAAATACAATGTAATCAGATCCCAGACACATTTTAGGCCTTCGTGGTTTTTTTCCCAATTTATTTCCTAAACAGGTGACTGTAGTTTGTATCAGAGCAGATATTAATCTACTCTGGCTTGAGCATTATGTGTGTGTGTATATATATATATATATATATATATTATGCAAAGAAAAGCATCTGTAAAAAAATACATTTGTCCAATTATTGAAAAGAAATATTCATAAATTATATTCACAACCTAAAGTCTTGCAGATTCAAGTGATTCAATTATTCAATATTCTAAGTTTGTTTTAGCCCAAGCGCATGGTTTAATTGTATTTATTTTTCAGAAAAACACAGCTGGGATGTAAATCTAGCCAGGACCAAGTTTAAAAATGAATACTCTACAGCTGCAGGCAGGGAATAAGTGCACATCGGTGTAGGGCGTGTCACATTGTAAAATTCATACTCTGTGCCCTCACTTAAAATGTCCATCTTGCTTTGGGTCTGCACACTCAGCCATGGGTGCTTAAAGCATAAGGGTGTAAAATATGAAGAGGCACGAAATGATATATACCGGTAGCCTACTTAAAAAAGGATTTTTGCATTTGATGAATTGATGTTAGCTATCTAGGATTTAAATTAAGTTATTAGATTCCTTTTTAAACCTGCTATACATTTAAGCACCGATATACTTGTTTACACAGAGGAGCTGTAACTCTGTGTTAACAGAAGAAGGTGGAGGAATGGGAAACTCTTGCTGAAAGCTACTGCTGCTTGCCTGTCACTTGAAATAGTCTTGCAGTCTACAGAGAGCACAGCTGGAGGTGATACGCACCCCAACAGTTTGATGTAGCACCGTCACACATTTACATATAGCTGAAAAAGGAAAGCAAAAGACTGCGCTGTCATCTCCAGGGAAAACTTTTTCTACATCAACTGAAAGTAGACGGTTAGATAACACTTTCAGTTTGACGTCACAGCTCCCTGCAGTGTCCACACATTTGTTGCTCAGAGGTGTATATCCATTCACTCAATGAAACACTGAGATCATGCGCTCACATCACAAGCGGAGCGCTGTCCCACACAAACATGCACGCAAAATGAGGGAATGACACTGCTTGCAGAGATAAGAAAATAAATCTCCTTTTGACACAATCAATCCCTGTGAGGATGATGCACACTGACAATTACAGCCCTTATAAGGTCAACATCACACAAAGATGCCCCACATCCACACACGCACACAACCTTTTTGTATCTTTTTTTTAATTGAAATATTACAACATTTGATACTCAGTCTGAACCAAATTATTCAAACCATAACAGAACCAGAAGTAAAAGTTGGTTCAAAATCCCACTCTAATCAACTTTTGATCTATTTTTAAAGCGTTCCCAGTGGTCTTTTTATTATGATTATGCCATTTTTAGCCAAAATCAAAAAACTTGTTTTTTTTTAGGACCTAGAAGTTCATTAGAAATTTGCTTCTGTGTTGTAGATAGAACTTTTGGTGCGGAGTAAGTCTGGCCTGACTTCCCATTGTTTACACTCGCTCCCGCTAGCTTGCAGCGCCTCACACCCCCAACCTAACATTACAGGTGCAACAAAAAGGGCGAGCAATATCGAAGCTATCCAGCCGTTCTGAGCCAGATGCCAGCTCAGTCAAGGAAAACTAAAATGTACAAGGATCTGATCGTCTCCAAGTGGATGCATTGGAATGGAGTGGAGCAGAAAGCTCGTGGCCTGCCGAATGTTGCACCAACTACAGGTTTTTTCTAACAGCATTTTTGTTGTCTGCTCCTGATTCCCAAAGATTGTAATAAAAAAAATACACAGAAAATTTTTATCTTAATTTTCTATGTCATTCATCATAAGAGAAAAGATATATATATATTGCATTTCCGCAGTGTAAGCCCTTTAAAGAGGCAGAGAAAAAACTGTTGGGCCTTATCTGTGAGGCTGGATGTTTTCTTTCCCAGGGTGGACTGTGATTGTATTTCTTTTTCTCACATTTGATTAAAAAACAAAACAAAAAACAAAAAAAAAGTAAAAAATGACAGAAAAAGCTATGGGTAGCACTCGTAGAGATTGCAAATACAAGATTCAGCAAACATGATAAGTTAAAGGCTCAAATATTGATCACTTAGAAGTACAGCCCAAGGAGCTTTCAAGCTGACTGGAAAATTGTGATCAACTCATCTGTCCAAAAAATTTGCAAAGGTCACTGCTGGACAGCTTTTCTGAGTCATGTTTTTCTAGCAACAATTCTACTCAAACTATAAAAAAAATGGTAAAAATCCAATGTTTCATCCATATTTTAATCATTAAAAGACTGATCTTTGTCTTCATTTGTTTAGACAACATCTAGAGAGAACCAAATCTGAAAAAACAATTTGAGGCAGTCAGACTAACCTGCAGACAGCTGTGTTTCAAATGATGACTCAAGGTTAATCACATTCATAGAAAAGGGATTTGTTTTATACAACACGGTATAAAGCAGCAGGGTAAAGAAGAGCAAAAAAAAAAACAAAAAACGAGCTGTGTCTAAGGTAAGTCAGCAGTCCATCTGCCCTTTTTCTCTTGCTATAGTTGACATCAAACACTTGTGGTCTGTTTCATGCTCCCTGCAGCCCATTATTGCTTAATGCTCAAGAGGTTTCTTACTTCAGCATTTTAACAACTTTAGCATATCCATTTGCACACTCACAAACACACAGCTACACGTGAACAAGCACAAACACGATCCCAGATGCAGGAATTGACACTCTTTAAACCACAGAAGAGTTATGAGCCTGCACACTGAGTTACTGACACAACTGTTGCTTTTGCTTTAATCTGTGCAAGTAGGAGGACCAACAGTAGTGCAGGGATTTATGCTGACATGAACCTTCAAATGAGGCTCTACACATTTATTTCTAGAGGTTATTAGTTCCATTTATGTGCAATTAAGTGAGATTAATTAGCTTTGTGAGTTACGAAAATAGGAGCAGTAATTTGGTCATGAAGCAACTAGATAATATAAAAGACTGGCAAGAACAACAACAATTGCTCCATTCACACAGCATCGTTGTTGTATCTCTTTAACCTTTTCAGTACTCCCCGTTGTGCTGTGATTTGCACCATTTTTTCCTTTCGCTTTTTTGCCATCTGATAAAATAAAACTGGTGTTGTGTGAGCAGAATAGCTCAAAGTGAAAATCAAGCGGCTCCTAGCAACAGGGAAGCTGTCACTCAGCTGATTCTGCAAAGATGGATTGTTGTGTTTTGGAGACACTGGAAAAAATGTTGGTCTCTAGAAATTTCTAAAAAGAAACAACAAAACTTTAAAAAGGATTTCTTTTTAAAGTGCTGCTGCTGTGTGAAAACAGCTAATGATAGCAATTACTTCAAGGCATTGCACTTGCCATGTTTGGTCAGTATCATTATCCTAATAAAAATCCTTTTTCAAAAAAAGGGTGATGCAGCAATCCTGATCTCATCCATTTTGCAGTTGTAGACATTATGATGTATTTTAAAATTCCAGTAGTTGAGTTTTAAACGTTGCTTGTTTTTTAGTTTATTTTTACTTGGGATGTTTTCTTTTATCAGTCCAGTACGGATTTCATTTGTCTGTCCAGTACTACCTTTATTAATCATAAAATGAATAATAATAAAGATCCAAAGTGCTGTACAGGAAAAACATAAATACAATAAAGACTGTAGGCCATCAGGCGTGCAGAATGGCCTGCTTTTTTTATGCCCCCGGGCTACCTGGCGGCCGGTCAAGAGACATTTACATATCGTTCAATCACAGCTGCTGCCGGCCGGTGATCCGCTTGCCACCGGCCTGTGGCTGTCCTGCTGTCCCGATTTTGTAATGGCGTCATCCCCGGCTGACACTGGACTGCCACCGTAAAATCTTTAACTTTTTCCTAAAACCTCCCCAGCTATTACACAGTGTGTAAAAATATGACTGCCCCTTCCTGATTACAAATGCTGCCGTATGTGCTGAAAAAATGTGCATTTCAGTTGCCACGTGGCAGCATTTTGGGATTTGTGACCGTAGTATTAGAATTTATTTCCAGTCTTTTGTTATCTTGGAGATTTCTAAGTCTACAAAAGACCTTTTTTTATGTGATGGGACAGAGCAGAAAGGTCACAGGTGAACCAGCATGAGTAACTGTGGTCATGTAAATGCTGTGCCAGCCTCTTGTGATGGAGAGGAAGCTGAGCTGACAGGAGGGGAGCTTTCGATTTACCACTCAATCTACATTCAGCTCTCATATATGGTCACAAGCTCTCACTGAGGCCAAAAGAATGATATTGTGCATAAAAAAGACACAAATGAAGATACATTTCCTGCCACTTATCTTTCCCCTTCAGTGAATGCAGACATGAGGAAGACCGTAACTCTGTCTGGCTCACTTAACACTTGTCAGAGCTGGGCTGACAGCCAAAATATTTCAGTTTAAGCCCCCAAAATATTTGCCATCTTAGATGTCTCCACACACTGAAGAAAAGGAAATGTCCAATTGCTTTGATGAAACACAACTAACAAAGGGTTCAGGGGATCACTGAAAAACTTAGTGCCTGTATGTGTGCAATAGCTAAAAATCTCAAGATTTTATGGAGCATGAAACAAACAAAGTTAAGGATTTCGTCAGGATATTGTCAAAAAAACAACCAATTTGGTAAGTTGAATGACACCTTGTGTCCCCAATTGGCATTGATCTTATTTATAGATAACACACACACACACACACACACACATATATATATATATATATATATATATATATATAATTTAATATATTAATATATATATTAAAATAATATATATATAATTTATCAGGACAGGGTTAATGGTAAAAAGTTAAAATAAAAGTTTTCTTGTCTGTTTTTCCTTTCTTTGTTTGTTACAGCTCCATGAAAACACAGTAAGATTAAACAGCACACGTGTTTTCAATTCTTAATACCTCCATCTCAATAAGGAAAAGAAATGAGATTTTCTAATGATTTAAGCTTTGGTACAAGCTAAGAACTATTGTTATGCATTTGTAGACATACTCATAATATTAGTGAAAAACAGCTGTGTTCAAAGCATTCCAGTACTTTTTACTCAAGTTTACTATACTTAACACTCCGTATTTTCAGTCACAAGGCAGTACTTAGTGACTAGTTTTCCTTGGATTCTCAGCAGGGCTGGTGAGCAGCACTCCCACTGTATCATTAGCCAAACGCTGGTTAGAAACGATGCTCCAAAAAACACCAGAAAGGGCTGTCAGGCTGTTTCAACCAGCAATCAAAAACAACATAAATAAAGTATGGGAAAATCAATTCCAAAATGTGACCAGCCTTCCTGCAGATGTCTCACACATTTAGTCCCTTTGAAAAGGCTTATGTGACACTGAGGATCTAAGTCTTATTGGCTTCCAGCTGCTTTCAAAGAGTGCTTGCCATCTTTATCGCTTTAAGAGAGACACTGAGAGATAATGAATGTGATTTCCTGGAAGACAA
Organism: Adrianichthys oophorus; assembly: GCA_036245035.1. Classification (NCBI taxonomy): domain Eukaryota; kingdom Metazoa; phylum Chordata; class Actinopteri; order Beloniformes; family Adrianichthyidae; genus Adrianichthys; species Adrianichthys oophorus. Next base: position 41,107,211 of record BSAI01000012.1, read on the forward strand.
AAAAGATCAAGTCTGTAATGATAGGGTGGGACAGGGAGGGGGCAGCGCAGAAAGGAAACAGGCCCACATCATTAAAATCAATCATCCATGTTTTTTGGTAAACACTGACCAAAAAAGTTATCTCCAAAACGGCTTACCCTCTACAGGGTTGAATCATTGCATCCATTCTAAAACCATCAATCAATTAACTCTGTTCCCCATGAACTTATATTTTTAAAGTGCATGGCCTTTATGCACAGCAATGGTTCACTAAGTATTGCTTGAGCACAATGATAACAAACAGCTCACTGTTATCTCAATTCTTCTGCATGGCTTTCCTCAGGCAAAGTTACTTAAGAACATACAGCTATTCTCAGTGTTTTATGAGCCGTGTCTATGTAAAAGCAATATCTTGAAATTGCTTCACACCACTTATTGAGCCTAATCCAACAGAGAAAGGAACCTAATGTTGTGATTTTCTTCTACTTTAACTCAAGCATTTCAAAAGAGTTGTTTTTCCAAAGTCGGAATAAACTAAAACTAAAGTACAAATGCATTAATGTAAACTTAAGAGCAAAATGTCTTTGTAAATCTGCAGATAAAAACTTTATTTGCATATACTTCCAGGTTTTTATGTACCATTAAAAAAAAACAAATGGGTTTCTAACAGCTTTTTGTCTCCAGGATTTTTTTTTTTTCCCATCAGTTGAATGTCAGACATTTAATTGCTTTAACGAAACATAATTTTCAGACTTGGGAAGTAAGTGGCTGTCCGCAAATCTTCCTGGTGTGCTCAGCATGTGACTTTGAGTCAGGCTCAGCCAATACATTAAGTTGATCAAACCCTGGTGTCACAGAAGGAAATACCCTCTGCAAATGTCAGGGAGCATCCACAATATCCAAGCAGCTCATAATTTCAAGGCATAAATCAAACATCTCATGTTTTACGATGTGTTCATGCCAGGCTATGGCTTATGAATAGCTGATGTGATTTATCCATATAAAAGCAAGCAAATGTGACACAGAGCACAAAATTCTCAATGAAGAAAAGCAAATGTGTCCTTGTTTCTTTCCTCCATGCCTCACTCCTTGATTTTCTCTCTTACGCTGATATAGGGACTCCATTCTTAAGTTAACTCCACACCATTGAAACAAGAGGGATTGCTAGCATAATGACATGACAGATTTGCTCTTTAAGGCAGTTGAGATTGCAGGCATTTGGAAAAAAGTTGCGTCTCTAGAGAGACTAGAGCTGGTATAAATTCTGTCAAATGTTTTATTCAATGTGGTCAATCAAGTAAATTGCAAGTGTCCACTGCCACTTGCCCTCACGGCACTGAATTGAAATGAAAGGATGTACACGATTATGCTTTCATTACATTACTGCCCCTCCTTCAAGTTTAATAATTGCAGTGTAGATAGTGAACTCATTTGCGAACTATAATACCAACTGCTGTGTTACAAACTTTTGAAGTTCCAGCAAGCCATGGGTCCTTGGTTATTTTTAGTGTTTAAGTTCAACTCTTGAAAACATTGCTGCAGTTCTAGTACACAAAAAGTGTTTGGGACAGGAAGATATCGCACGGAACCAGGATGATACTCCATTCACTTGTGTTCATTTTGGACTGCACATGTGCAGAAGGTGCAATGAGGATCATTTATTGTTTTTAGCTGGCGTGTATTCTATGCCTTATCTCTGGAAAAATCTGTTGGTTCAGACCAAGTCCTGAACATTGCCTTTGCTCTGTATTCAGACTGTCATCAACTGGACTTTTCTGTTTTGAAACAAACCTTGTAAACAAAACCACAAGACTAAAAATCTCTTTGGTCATTGGCCATGAATTATGAGGGTGAGGCAAAGCAATGAGAGAAAGAAATCATTGCGTGCAATCCTTGTCGGAATAGTTCAGTTATTCAAACTTTATATTTCGCTGACCAATTTCGAACATCTGTATCAACCTCAGATACAACACTTACTTTTACTACTTTAGTGGAGGCATGCTGCCACGTGTTTACTGGGGACACAGCTAAGAAGGCACACTGATAAGTGTTTATGACACATCGGTTGTCAGGAAAACACTGTGAGAAGCAATGTGTATCACATTACAAGTTGTTTTAACGAGCCTGCATTCATCTGAGCAAATTTCCATGAGTTGCTGCGTCTTGTTGTTGCTCCGCTACTTGTTTACATCCCTACAGTGGCCATTTTGGTCCAGGGGGCACAAAACCAATTTTACACAAAGGTGTTAGTGTTGGTGCACATTTTGTATTGTGTTTTGTCTTGAAGTTGGTCAAAGTTCATACTGTGGTAAAATACTGATGTGAGCAAATGGTTAAAATTAGGAATTTCGGTTTACCAGTTAGTTCCTAGTTTTAGAAGATTAAAAAAAAGTTATGTCTCACAAAATCCTTCTGAAAGAGCTCGGGGGGGGGGTTAGCATTGTAACCAAGAACTGTGTGTCTGTATTGGTGTGAATGCTTGGCACTGAATTCCACAGGAGGCAAACATGTAATCATCTGAACAGCAAAGAAGCTTGTGACTGACATCAGACCACGAATGACCAATTGGGCAACCTTAAATTTGCAATATTTTAAGGATGACTAAATGTCTGACAACTTAATATGCAGGCAGCCCTCTGTGTGAAAAGAAAACAGTTTGAAAAAGAGGTCAAACTAGGAGCAGAAGGTTAGACTGAAGGTTACTCTGAAAAAAGTGAAATTCTGACTACTTGAAGTTCTCAAAAATATTAAAAGGAGAGTTTGAGGAGACTTTATTTTTATTTTTTTTTTACATTTTTATCAGAGATCAAACAGCCAGGCAATGTGTGGTGTGTCTGTTCTGTCTCCAAATCTTTTCAAAGAGCTGTCTCATCTCATGAGAGCAAAGAGAGGTTCTGCTTTGTGGCACCATGTGACACCAAATGAGTGTGCAACACATTAAAGATGGACAAATAAATGCCTTTTCTGCTTTCTTTAAACACATTTTAAAGAATCGGTTTTAGATTTGGTATAGTGTTGGGTTATCAAATTCACTTGAAAACAACAAATAGAAAACAAAAAGATGAACCATTTTCAGAAGTTATGTAAAGCTCCAGTAGTTTTATAAGCTCAACAATTATTAGTTCTAAATACTGATTTTGCATTTGGCCAGAATTTGTAGTTTTTCATACAGAGCTAAAAGCTGACAGAACCTACCTGATATTTCAGACAGAGGGACTTTATCCAGAGAGTACCCCTTCCCACCGTAAAACTGACGGATGTCCGAGCAACTCCGGGCTTTGCTGGTGCCTTTGTCCCCGCAGCCTGGTGCTGTTAGAGAGCACAGAGCCAGCGCCGCTATAATCAGAGATTCCATTCCCGTCGACCTTTCAGGATGCAGACTGAGTGAAATGACAATCCGAGTGGCAGACGGGGAGACTGAGTTTAGTGCGCGGAGAGGGGGAAAGCCGCGTTTCGTGGTGCTGCGGTGCGTAAAAATCTCCTCTTCTGCTCCCCGTCTGACGCTGTGGCCCCTCTGTGCCGATTCCTCTCACAGATGTCCCGTTTCTTCTTGAAACTGTTCAGGACTTCTTCTTTTTCTCTCCCCAAAAGAACTATCCCCTCTCTGAATAAGTCCAGATCCCGTTTATCCCCCGCTGTGGTTTTTGGCTCATCTATAAAGAGAGGAGGAAAGGGATGAAAGAATTAGGTTACGCGTTTACAGCTGAAATTATCTATTTTAAGTCACGTCAGAAAATAGCAGTGCTGCGGCTGACGCCGCGCAGCCTGCCTCTGTTGACTTCACGCCTACCGGCTGGAGCGGCCCCGGGGATCTGAGTAACGAGGTGCGCATATGCAGATACCGCAGCTCACGGGTTTGTGCGCTGAACGATGCTGTGCCCGCGCTGCTACTCTGTGAAATGAGGGAGAGGCGGAGAGCAGCAGCACAGAAAGGAGGAGAGAGGGCTGAAGCAACTCTTCCAGTTTGGTTTCATCCTGTGTCGCTCAAATACTATTTTTAAAGATGTTTCCCATCCCTGTCTAAGATCCGTGTCATTTCATGGCACATTGACGGCAGTGGCTGATGGATCAGAAGGTGTTTTGGTCCACAGCAGAGGAATGTGCTCTGCGCGCCTTGACAGCTTGATCACGACCGGCCAGGTGTCACAGGCTGTGGGCGTGCCTGCCAGCCCTTTTCCCACCCGGAGCTGTGCTGTTGGAAAGCAATGAATGGATGAGCCAGATCACTCCTCAAGATGCAATTAATCGGCCAACAAGTCACTATCTGCCCAGTGCTTTTCTCTGATCACCTGTCTCTGCCTGAATGCCTTCATTATCCTCAGTTTCTGTACGTGCTCGCCTCTGTGTTGTTTGATGACACGTGTCTGACAGTGATCTTTGATCTTCTTAGGAAAAGTTCAACTTTTTAGAGACAGTAGCTTATGGTTTTGTTGCAACAAAGTGGAATCAGAGCACAAAGAAAAGTAAAGAGAACATCTTTAATGTATGTCTGCACTTCTGGTTGTTTTCTATATGTTCATGAAACTGACAGAACAGCCTTAAAGCATGCATTTATTCTCATAATTTCATTCCAAAATAAACTTTCATAGGTTCAGAGCCCACTGTTTAATAGATTTTAAGTTTTTTTTTTTTTTTTACATACATTGAGATTCCAGGTCATGGAACCCACAGAAACAGGAATTCAGAAAATTAGAATATTGTGAAGAAATCACCATTTACTCACTTACTCACAATTTTTTTTTTTTTTACAAAAAGACACATTATGATCACATCAAATCAATACATTAAAAATATATATATCAGAATGATATGTCCATCTTACTTCAATTATGGGCAGGGGCCAGGTCCTGCTGGAAGATGACATCTGCATCTTCATCCCGATCCTCAGCAGGAATCGTGAAGCCCTCTAGAACGTTCTGGAAGACTGTTGAAGTGATTTTGGATTGAAGAAAGCAGAGTTTACCAACACCAGCGCTGGACAGCCCAAATTATGACTGACTGGAGATTTCATACTGGACCTCAAGCAGCTTGGGTTCTGCTCCTCGCCATCCTCCCTCCGAACCCTTGGACCTTGACTTTCAGTTGATCTGCTTGGACACAGCCAGCCTCCTTAGGTATAAACTTTTGTGGCTTATCCATGACTGGTTTTCTGGTTAGTTGTGAAGTCTTCCTCATATTGAACCAAACTGAAAAAGTGTAATGAGATCAGGAGAACCAGTCCAAATGCTCTGAGTTTATGATTAGTTGGTGAAACTCAGTTTAAAACGGCAAACTTTGGGCAGATTTTTCTACAGTAATTTGTTTTCTTTCAACCCCTGTTTTCATGGGTTTCATGAGCTGGAACCCCAATTTATTCAACAATAATTGAATAAATACTTGAAATCATTGAATCAGTGGACTTTGAATCTATATTCTAAAAAAAGTTTCTTTTTTTCAGTAGAAATATGGAAATTAATACACTTTTCCATGATATTCTTTTTTGGAAAGGGTCCATGCTGTACACTTAAAAATGCTTGAAAAGTCTTTTGGTGGTACATTCTTACCAGTCTCAGATTTTTTTTTTCCTGACAAATTCATTTTTGGATTCAGATGTTGTTTTGCTCAGATTCACAAGGTGGTTACTCAGACGTACTTCACTTGTAGGTGAAAAAAATAACACCATCTTGATATTAAGACAGGTTATCTTAAGGCAGAACAGCTTCACAAAGCGAAGCTAAACACATGAGCTAAGGCCTGACAGACTGACTGGGGTTTTGGCCTTGTCACAAGTGATGCTTTCTTTTTTCTGCAACTAGTTTTTTAAGCCAAACTACAAAGCTTTGGCAGAGAAAAGCTAAAAGTGTCTTTTCCAAAACAAAAGCAGAAGCTTTTATATTCAAGGAGAACACCTTTCTTTCTTTTTTCTGTCTTTCTTCCTTTCTAAGTTTTGTCCAACTGAATCCATGAGCTTAAGGATGGTTGTGTCACATCGACTTCCCTGGTGATAAATATGTGTGAAGTTGAACAAGACAGTGTTGGATGGTGTAACTCATGTGGGAGGTACTTCAAGTATTGTTTGCCAAGTAAGATGCCACGGCACATTTTTACACTGACACATAAAACACACTCACATGCACACAGGTTATCTTCAAATATGAAGCAATAACAGGACAGAAAGCAAAAAAAAAAAGCGAACAAAGAAATGAAGTCTGGAAGGAGAGAACCTCATGGCAGCAGGAGTCATTTCCTATCCTCAAATCATTATATTTCTGGAAAGAGAAATTGTTTATGAAAACAACACGCCAGTCTATAATTAGCCTGTCCTTTGTCACAGGTCAAAAACAAAGAGAGCAGCATCTCACAAAGTGACAAATGGCCACACTCACATCCCATTATCTGAAATGATTGGGCACGAATTGCATATTTATTCTGCAATGTGGAGTGTCATCCTTGTTGCACTGTGGACTGTGCATGTGTGCCGTGGTAAATCTGGCACATTATCATAATCATTTAGATCAATTTGAGAATTGTAGCCTAACAGCGTCGTACAGCAGTCAGACAACACTCTAATTTTTTTGTGTGATGATTTTTCCTCCCTTTGCGGTGAAGGTAAATTGGCCAGCGCTAAGCACATGTGGCAAGAGGTTAATGAGTCTAGCGAGCTCAAAGCATGTGTGGGACAACATGTCAGTTGGCATTATATATGGGTTTGTGAATACATGACCTTTTTGTGTGTATGAGGCAGTGGCAGTGTGAAATTTGAGTTTATGTGTCTGACTGTGTTCCACATGTGGTCATAGGTCGGTCATGATGTTCAAGAACTGATTGGCCTTCTACTGTTTGGTATGAGGATTATGCAATTAATGCTCAATAAAGCCGCAGAACAGCCATCTTTTTTTCAGGCTGCTTCTCATAGAAGTTTTATTGGCTTTGACCATGAAAGGCTGCTTAATGAGGAACAGGAAGCCCGGGGAAGTTCAGGAGACCGGCAGAATGGTAGCAAAGACAGAGGAATGAAGGGGGTGAGAGGCCATAAATAAGCAACAGTAAGTTGGAGTCCATGTGCAGTAATTTAGAGCCGAGCATTGTCAGGGAGTGATGAGTTCTAGTCAAAACTCTGCTGAAATGCAGCTTTGGTGGACCTCTAAACAAAATGGAGACTTAAGAAAAATTAGATATTCTTCTGGATTTCATACACAATCTTCTTTCAAGATAGATCAAACATGATTTACAACTGAAACATTTGCTTAAAGTTCCTCTCCAATCATCTTTTGACCTATTTTAAAAGTGTTCCCAGTGGCTATTAACAATTATTATGTTGTTTATAGCCAAAATATGAATAATGAAAAAAACTGTATTGTATTCTAGGACACTGTTTCTGCAGAACAGCAGTAGGTCATTATAAATTTGCCTCTCAGTTGTGGATGGGACTGTTAGTGTGAAGTAAGTCCGATCCCCTTCCTGTCAGCCATCTGTTTACACACTATCCCAGTACCCTCTCAATGCCCCCCCCCCCCCCCCCCCCCCCCTTCTTTTCCCCCCCCCCCCCCTTACCCCCACCCCCCCCCCCCCCCCCCAACCTAACATTACTGGTGCAACAAAAATGGTGAGCAGTGTTGCAGCTCAGTCAAGGAAAATAAAAACGCACATGGATCTAGTCGTCTCCAAGTGAATGCAATAGAATGGAGTAGAGCAGGGAGCTTGTGGTCTTAGAATTGTACTTTCTACTTCACAATTATCTTTTTTTAAATGGCTTTTTTCATGATTTGAATAAAGAAATACTCAGAAATGGAAATTGAGCAAAAATACAGTTTTATGCAGATATTACATAAACATGTCATTTTTAAGATGTAAAAAATGTAAAAACCAACACCTTCAACAAAACAGCGGTGAGTGTGTTGTATAAAAGGCCCTCTAACAGCCTCTGCAAGGTTTAGCTGTAAATACCAGTGTGGTGTTTCACAGATTTATTCAGTATTTACAGAAAGATCCCTGTAATATCTCTCTTAAACCAGTCTCACACTGGGCTCCTTACAGCCACTATTGATTCTGGATCCTCTGAGTTTTTGTATCAACACATTCACTTTAGAGTAGAGTGGGCACATTATTTATCTGATATATATATTTTATTCATTCTAAATATTAGGTCTGTCAACTTGAATGTGGTTAACGCAAACGATTCATTGAAAAAGAATACACATTCATTTAGGTTTAGATCACTTTTCATAAAATGTGACTTTTTGATAGGTCATGCGGCCCGCTGTTTTATATATATATATATATATATATATATATATATCCTTTTCACAATAGAATTTAAGAGGTTATAGTTGTAGTGGACGCGTGTCCCCTATAGGGGCCGGGCCCCTTTAAGCCCCCCCCCCCCCCCCTCCCTCCACGCCCCCCTGCCCGCGTACTGAGGCAGAGGGTGGGGGCTGGGTGTCTGGCATTCAGCCAGTGTAGCATGGCTCACAACATTTTACCTCATTCCATTTTGTTCAAACTTTTGGAATATTCCAAAGATCCTTCTGGTGACGAATTGGAACCACATTTTGGGATGAATCCTAAACATGTCAGAGAATGGTGGAAGCAGTTAAGTGAAGGAGCAAAGGAGCAAACCCATTTCGGTGTTTATAGTGGATCAATCCCTGGATTCTCCTGAACTTAATTCATTTTCTTACCCCACTGGATCCCTTTCGGGGCAGCGAGATATCCGGAACCGTCCAGTCTGTTGCTGTTGGACTAAGACGGTACACTTTAGAGCTGGAGCTCGCTATGCGGCTACCGGGCAGGAGCTGGCAGCCAGACAGAGAGCCGGCGCGGGATGGGGAAGCAGTCTGCTCTGGCCTCCTGAACTTTAGTTTCATCCACGCTTCAGAAAAGGTACCCTCATTTTATTCTTTGGGTTAATGCGGGACAGAAAGCCGTCAAACTCCGTAAGAGAGCGGGGAAACACCGGGGAGCAGCCGTTCAGACACAGTGGAGAGAAGCTCTCGGTAGCTTGTGGAAAATTCTAAATGTTTTCATGAACCCAAACATTAAGGCATGATCACCTATGTTTTTGTAGAGCTTTTCAAAATAAATCAACCTGATCTTTTAACATCATCCATCTCTTTCATGCATAGTATATGAGATAAACACTGTAGCTAACGGCTAAAAACATTAGCTGCTAGCTCCACGTAGCTAACATGCTAAAAAC